>VXBZ01011780.1:372086-583031 GCA_013399135.1 Heliornis fulica
AAAAAAACAAAACCAGAAAAGAAACACCCAAACCCCCCAAAATCAGCGAGCAAGAGCCTCAGAGTCTCCCCTTCACTCCCCTAAATCCCAGAGAGTCGCAGTGCTGGGGAACTCCCCCACCCCCGAGATAAAACTGAACATTGACTAATGCCATAACCGGCCAAGGTGGGATTATTTAATTCAATTCTTTCTTTACACATTTGCTGCCTTTTGTTTGACCTGATGGCTGGCAAATTTTTACACCTAGCTGTTCCTTTTGAGTTTATTGATGAAGGTGCTCCTGAAATGATTATCAGGAGATTTACAGCCATCACTACCCACCTACGGGAAAAGTAGTAAAATCAATCCCTCAATCAATCAGACCCCTCTGTGCATATCTTTTTAATCTGCTCTTTTAGCTGTTTTATTAGAACATGAGCATTAAATATGTTTGTTTCAAATTTAACATGAATGCCTCCGAAGGTCTCTGTCAATTTAGACATAAATCATGAAGTAAACAAGCTGGATGGAAAATCCTCTTTCTTGAGCAAGAGAGTTAAAAGCCAAAGAATAAAAAGAAAAAACCCAAAACCACCAATATCCTGCATCAGTGTACGGGCAACTATACTGTATGTACAGCCCACAAGGCAGAACAAACCAAGCAGAAAGATAAATATGCTGTACTGCAAAAGACTTTCATGCACTTTTACATGACTAAACAGAGAACCTAGAGAGTTCTCATAATTACAAATACTCACATATCCTAAAGCTTAATGTTATTTTCACTCTGACATATATTTAGAGCAGAACGACTTATATGTTAAAAATAAGCTTTTTAGAATTAAATACCATACATCTGAGAGAATTTCTGGATTTCAATATGATTACTGATCCCAAGATATCACTATCTTCTGTTTACCTTTTTAGGTTAATGAATTAAATTAGTATTTCATGTAAACGACATAAATCAGAAATCTCTCCCACTTATTTGTTACACAGTGGCCATCCTGTATAGACAGAACAAGTCTATTAGTTCTATAGAGAACTAAGAATTTTATTTGATGCCACAGGGGAAGTTTTCTCTGCAAACCACATGCCTTAACATCCCACTTTAGTTTGTTGGGTTGTTGGTTTTTTTACATCTGTGTATCACAGGCATATAAAGCCACCATGTGCCAGAAAAAAAGGAATTTTAGAAAACCAATGACACATATTACTTCAGCCTTGGACATAAAATTTTAAAAACCATTTTGGGCTGCAAAGACATATTCCAAAGACATGTTGTGATGTCTCATCACAGAAATAACTCTGTGTAGAAAAAAAAAAAAAGACTGAAATATGTACATGTCAAAAGAAGACTAACGAAAAAATACATCTGATATTGGATGATGAGGTATAACTAGCTATCAGTGAAGATTTCCTCTAAACACCTGGCTTTAAGAAAACTGCCTTTATACAGTAGGAAAACTTCACAGTCACAGTTACTGTGCACCCAAGTATTAATTCACAAGAGTCTTAGTGTCGAATTAAAAACAAATGACCATAGCTATCATTTCTTTATCAAAGTACTATTTACCATAGTATAAAGTATGGAGGTTAGAGCTATTTAAAAGCAAATGTGGTAGTAGGACTGAAGGGTGTATTTTCCAGGATTTTTAAGAAACAAAAATGTTCTTAAAGCGTTCCCTTTGGATTTGCTCACCTTTGAAACAAAATTACACAAAAAATTTGCAGTTTGTCAAAATACAAATACAAGGCCAAAATTTCACATGGCAAGTGTCTGTAAAACAAACCTGCAGATGATTTACTACAAGGTAATAATCTCACAATGTAAGACCTGTTGTTGTCACAAAAAGATTTTTGCTGTCAAATCAGATTTACAGAGTGTGAGTTTCTATATACATTTTAAGCTTTCATTTATAATCTGGAGAATATGCAGTGATTATGAGATAAATATGTCTCAATCCTCAGAGGAAAGTCGCCTGTACAATCCTAAATTTCTTGACTGATAAAGTGGACCTGACAAACCCTTTTATTTTCATGACATATTTTTGATTCAAATGCAGTGGAAGTATTTGTAAGTACATATAATTTGTTTGCAGAATACTGAGGTGCCCTGATTAATGCATGGTGTTTACAATGTGAAAATTGTCATACTCTTTGCATCAACACAAGAAGCTGGCTTGGCAGCCACTAGACGCAATAAAGTAAATGCCTCATGAATAATGTTCTTTTTTCCATACCTGAGCTAAGTAGAGCCCTCACCATCCACCTTTTGTCCCCTGTTTGGGCCAGCCTGTTAATAGAACTGGTCTGCAATGGAAGTGTGCAAAACCTATCTCTCTGAGTGTAAATACGTTTGGTGACAGACTTGCACACGCATGAGCTGCCTCTTACAGAACTACCAGTAGATACTACATCAGTGACCTAGAGTCAGTCTTGACAACTACTGCTCCATAAAACCAAGATCTAGGTTGCCACCTAGAAGATGAAATTAGTAATTTCCATTCCTTCCCTAAGAGAAGCTCATACCACAAGAGCAGTCCTCAAGTAGAGACTTTAAAAAGATCCTTCCTCACAAATCCAGAAACCAGATTTGGGTTTAGAAAAAATGTTTCCAACCTTTATGTGCTTTATATGGTTAGCTTGGACTTTCAGCCTGACTGTACAAACTATTTTTTGAATGTCACCCAGATTTACATATTCTGTGTTACAATCCTCCCTCACACAATTTCAAACCCCATCTCAAATAGAGGGTCCAGGATTGCAGAACACATTTATTTGCACGTTGCATGCAGCTTTCTGCAGTCTTGCTGGCTCTCCTCAGGACCATACACAATCATTAAGCTCACCAGCTCACTCCTAGACACTGACGCCCTAGAACACTACCCAAATAAGAATTTAAAGCCTGAGTAAGTTTTAGATCATACTAAGACACTTGGTGCAAAATCAGAGATGCAAAGAAAAATATTGCCCCAGTCTGTTCCGGTTCAGCAGTTCAACCATCATTACGTCACGTACGTACTGCAACAGGCAGAGCGAAGGGGAAGAACCATACTTGAATATAGGACTACGTAATACATTTATAGAAATTACATCAAACACCACTGCTTATTCTACATTAATTTGTAATGCTGCAGGACACATCATGAACTCACTTTTGAGACCCTGAAAAAGCACTTTTCTTGTCCTCAGAAGTATACAGAAGCCCAATCCTAAACATGTTGTTCATCCTTGGGCGGGCAGCAAAGCACTGACATGGCAGCACGGGCAGTATTCCGGTCTAGAACCGCACATGAACAGATATTGAGCAGGGGCTGACTGTGATGATGGAATACGTTGTCTCTGGCCACTGTCTGTCACTGCCTCATGCCTGGGAGACACAGTCCCACCAGCTGGGCTGGGGCAATCAGTGGGTGTGCTCCCCCAGTCTGTGTTGCACTAGTATTAGCAAAAATGTTCGCGTGACATCCTTTGCCAGCGAGGGATGGAAATCTCCTCATGGGGCAATAGTGCGTGGTACCGTAGCCTCTTAAGCTGTTCCAGCTGTTTGCAAATAAAACATGCATCTAAGCCCCCAGTCTATACAAACTGATTTCTGAGAGGAGCTGTATTTGTGTGAGTGTGCCATATCAGGCCCATTGCTAACTTCAGATGAGAGTAAACAAGTGTTACGTACAAGAAAGATCTGGAGACGGCACCAGCGACAGTGATCACCATGTAAATAACGGGTTTCTTACTAAGATGCCTTTTGTTAATGTATTTAGTTGACAGTTGCATACCTTTGCATTCCCATACATTTTAGGGCTTGAATTCACTTGCTCGGTCTCTGAAGCTTACTCAACCTGGCTTCCTCTGCAGCTGAAGCAGCTTCGATTTTTATGCTGCATGAAAAAACAAGCAAAGCTATCATATGTAAGAATAACAGTTTTATGAAAACATAGAGCCAAATGCATTATAAACAGACAGAATTAAGTGGAATTAAACAAAGGATAAATATGGTTTGTTCCCTCCTCCCTTTCAGTGCTGTCCTCTCTGACACTGTACATGTAATCTCACAACACAAAAACATTGCTGCAGTCGCTCTGTTCAAGCAGTATCATTCACTTACTATTTGTTTCAGTTCTAGAATTTTCTACCAGCAAAATTCAATCTCCGACAGCACTGCTCTCCTGAGGCTGCCAGGCCTGCTGCTCCTTTGCCCCACTAGTAATGGATTGCTCTAAAGTAGGCCAAGACCTGCCCGTGTTCAGTGACGGGAGTCACACCAAGCAGAAGCAATTAGGTAAACTCAGTGCAAAGGTAAAAAGTGAGATAGACGTGAGCCTAATGGGGGGAAGAGATGTAAATCTGCATTCAGGGCCAACGCTGCCACCACCAGCCACACAGAGCATGCAGCTGCCTAGGGCTGCAGAATGTTTGGTAACACGTTCCTTTGCTGGTGACTGTGCCTTGTGAGGGGCCTACATTATATGTTTTGCCTAGAGCAACAAAACCCTGCAACTGCTGCTGGTTGCCATATTCAGGGAAGCCTGCAGGAATTGCTTGCTGGTGATTGGGAAAGCACTCACCGCCTCTCTAAGCAGAACTGTGATGACATTTTAGGAGTACAGCTCCTCAAACCACCTGTTCAAGCCTGCTAATCACAGGTAATCTTAGCTCTTCAAGGGGATTACTCAAAGACAATATAGTTACTAAATAACAAAAGACAACAACTGTCACTGGTAATTTGCATTCATTTTTTGTGATAGCACACAATTATTTCTGCAATAATTGTAACCCGTAACATACTACGGAAAGTTCTCATGGGATTGACTCTCCTTTCAGAAATGAACTGCAGAATATGCTTTGCATTTCTTATTATTCTGCTTCCCTATTGTCATTCTCATGAAATCAATCAAAGTGATAACTAGTATGTCTCGAAACAGCCAGAATTTAATCTGGAAGAATTATACACAAGTATATCAGTACTGGAAGTGTATCTGCTCAAAGGAGCTATGTATCACTACAGAGAACGCAATGTTCTGTGCCCTAAGCATTGGCATGTAGCTACAAGATCATACCAATTTTGGTGCAGAAAGATGGCATCATGGAATACTGATTGGAAACACATGTGTTGTAAAACTAAAAATAAATACATGCTACCCAATTTGAAATTAAATTCATTTTATGAAAAAAACATATTGTAGATGTTTACATTGTATTCATTACCCATGAACCCCAAACTAACCCCTGATTTTGCTAGGCCCAAGACTTTGAAGAAATACAGGTGTCAACTCAAGCTTTGTAGCTTGGGCATGTGACTTTTTAACTGGGCTTTGCACTCTACTGCCAATCCTCGTCCCCATTTAGGTAGGCAAGTCCTCAGCAGTGGAGCCGCATGCCAAACATCGGGGCAAAACTGCCTTGTAACCTCTTTGCCTCAGTACTCCAGTGGTCCATGTTTGCCTGTGGATGCTATGATTTCAGGATGTCCAGAAGGTGTGTGTGAAACCCTTGTCCTCATCTTGGGAGAATACAATGAAAATTTTGTGAAGTTTCCCTTAAAGCATTTTTTTAAGCCACGTGGATGTTAGTGGATAGTCTGTCCCAATACAAACAGTGGCACTTTTCAGTACATGGCACACACATGATTCTATGAAAGGGCAACACAATTTTAAATATTATTTGCATATTTACTGCTTTAATATAACTCTCCAAATCTAATAATCAATATAATTTGGACTTTATTGAGGTAAGACTGAAACTGCTTGACTGACACATGATGGTGAACTAACTGCATTAGAATCTCTGGCTCTTTTATTTCTCTTTCACTCAGAAAAGAGAAAAAAAAATCTGGATTTGTTCTGTACAAAATTGCAATACTGCAGGCTAAAACTTTCCTTCTCAATCTAAAAACTTTCCTTCTCAATTTAAATTCATTTTAAATTGTTATGCTTTACAAACTTCCAAATGGGATTCTAATTGTTGACAGACATTTTACATTACATGTGTCTATCACTTTGATTTAATATGCATTTTCAATGAAATTTAAAAAAGGCCTCTAAGGTGGCAATTTAACAGCAAGACATGCTGTGAATTTCAGATATAAAAAATATCTAGTTTTCAGAAGGGTTTTGTATATGTGAAAATGGCCTTCTAGAATAAAAAACTAAAATAAAAAAAAATCAGAGAACATCTGTGTGGCTGAGCTATCACAAGCTAAATATCTCCAAGAATATTACCTACTGGTTTAGTCAATCACAGTCATCAGAGGCAAACCAGGTTTTACATTTATGCAGCAATTCAGCAGCACACTTCAAAAAGTATTAACCATGAAAGAAATAAAATGTATTTGGAAACCCTATGCCTGGTTTATTACATCTCATGACCAGATTTAATTTTCTTCTACAGAAAACCTGCATTGAAATGTCTGTAAGTAATAGGTACTTCTTGTCAACCTTGATAAAAGACATTTGAAAGGAATTCCAAATGTCTTCTGAAAGATAAGTGCAAAGCTAGCTTGTCTGTGTCCCTAAAAGAGTGGAAGCCAGACCTAGTAGAGCATACAAGCTACAGAAGAGACCTGCTCTGTATCAAGTGTACTTTTGAAATCATCAGAATTGTAGTTAATATGTAGACCCTAAACTATAGACACTGATAGAGAAGTGGGAACAACTCTGCAACTTTTACTTAGAATTTGTTAAACAAAATATTAGCTACTTTTAAATACTTGCATTTTCTTTATAACTTTAATACAAACATCTTGGCTTTGGCTTATTTTATGTAAATAGCTTTAGATCATCTTGTTTTAGTGGTCCTGCAGGGTGTCCCAAAACCTACACTTGATGGCAAGAATAAACATTCATTAAACTTCAAAGGCTGCCAAAAAGTCTAGTTATTTTGATTTAGGGGAATCATTTAAATTAATCCCTATGTTTGTGTAGAAAATATGTAATGTAATCCATTTCTCTGTCTCCAGCTTCAACTCACTTACCACTGAGGAAAAAAAATTGCTTTACTAATGTTTCCTGTCTTGAAAAACAGGGGAAAACAAAGACTTCATATCTTTTTAAAGAAATCTGGCTTAGTGGCATTGAGAAACAAATATTGTAATACACAACTGTGTGCTTATATCTCAGCATAACTGCTGTTAAAACTGACACACAATAGAGTTCTACAATGGGAGCAGTAAATCCAGATTTTATGTGTATGTGTGTATACACAACATTTTTTTAACAAAAGGGCCAATTACTTTTTGGGAATGGCTTTCTGCCTTAGTACCCCAACTCAGCTAAGTACTGCTGTGCCGCAGAAAACTCTCGGTCACCTTTGTGACATGTCTTCCTTTCTGTTGAACTCCTCTTAAAATGGAGCAGAAACTTCAATGGTGTGAAAAACTTAGGTTTAAATTTAATTTTTACATTAAAATTAATCCACTTATCTGCTGAAAGAGGTATGTAGAGCATACTGTCAGAGGCACTGAGGAAAAATAGGAGTGAGAACCTCAGCTATTGTAAATCACTGTGAAGCCACTGAAGCCAACAGGACTACGTCAATTTAGACTAGCTGAGGTTGTGGCCTAATATTTGTGCTGAAATGTTGAGGCTATAAGCTGTATCCCTGAGCTGTATAAATATTTGTTAAAAGCTGACTGTTGAGGTGCAGGGGGTGGATTGCTCACCAGCAAATAGTTAGGTCCCTTGTCTTTTCACCTTTCTTAAGGAAACCCTTCAATTTTTGGAGGGTGGGAATTTTGCCTGGGTAAAAGGCACAGATATGACTCTTCTTACTTTGTACAGGCATTTTACTTTGTACAGTGAAACAGTAATTTTCATCTGGACTTTTGAACTTGCACCCATTTCACTGCCCTAAGCTGATTCATGCAATGCACTGTACATGAATGACCAGTAATGTTTACAAAATGAAGTACTTTGACTCCAGCTCTCTAGTCAGAAAGTAATCAAAGTGAAGAGCCAAGCTATTTCTGAAATTCCAGCTTCCCTAGCTAGAAACTGCATGCTCTGCCTTGCTAATCAATGTATTAACTTAAAAAGTGTATGTTCTATACTGGAGGACAATTAATAAAAGCAATGAATATGAGAAGTGTAGACACATTAACTATTCCACCCCCATACAGCTCTTATATGATGAGCAAGTCTGATTGCAGGATATGGTACAGAGACAAAAACAAGGGAAAATGACTATCAGTAAGTGATTAATCCACAAGTTGGATTCCGCCCCCCCCCCCAAATTAAATCTCAGTTAACATTTTATTTCACTTCTTTCAAAGTCAAAGTTCATAGATATTTATTCAGGAGTTGTCTTATGCAAATATTTTTATTAGGGTTATTCATAACTGGTGTCTCTGAAGTCTTGGAGGCTCTGGTTTATTTCCTCATCAACCATCTTAAATTAAGAATTCAGCAACATCAGAACTATCGCCAGCGTAATCTCATCCTATAAAACCTATCAGCCTTTGTTAGATTTAACATAAAAATTACTGAGAAAGAAAACAATGTTATTTAAGCATTTTGTTGGGATAGTCTGAAGCTCAAAATATATCACCAAATTTTTTGGCAGAAAAATAGCCTCCTAATCCAAAAAGAACCACTTCATATAAGGCTGGAGATGTCCCAGAGCCAAATTACAGAGCTCCTGTAAATAGTTAGAGCTCCCCAACGAGAGGATATGAAATAAGGCTCCGTTGATTTTCCAGCAAAGCACCTGGAACACCTCTGCCATCCCAGTCAGTGAAAGCAAAATTAAGAGAGAAATAAACTGTTTAGCATGTGAGCTCTTCATTGGATGCAAATTAACATAAGTCTACTGGATATCTGACTCAAGCAGAGTTATAATGGCACTTACCATGAAGAAGATCTGGGCCAGGGTATTTTAATGGTGATTTCACATGGGTGGGTGAAAACCTGATTCTTCATCCTTATTCAGGCTGAAAACAAGGAATGCACCACAGAGCTATAGATCAGTTGAGAAATTGATTTTCTGCAGGGAAGGAGGCTAAAGAGTCTTGGTTCTTCCAAAATTAGCAACCACTGGTGTGGTGCATAGCTCAGGTCAAATGACAAGTGAGAATGATGCTGCCCAATACCTCCCCATCTTAGCTCCATTCAGACCCTGTTAGCTTTTACTTCCAGACTAAACTTGCAAATCCAGAATAGCACCAAAATTAATAATGTCTGAATAAAATAGTTTGACAGGAGATCTTTAATATTGCCTAAAAATCAGAATTTAATAAATAGTTAAATTTAACTGTAGTTTCTCTTAAGTATTTTAAACATAAGTCAATATTTTTTGTCTTTTGTTGTCTCAGGGTTTCTACAGGAGCACAGAGAATTTCATTAATGACCTTTCCACACTTTATAGTATTATGGCTTTGTACTATTATCTATCCATACCCTTATCTAATGTGTTATCAGCTGTATGAAAATAAGTACCAGGGTTTTCACCCCAGAGCAAGTATCAATAGGAAGAATGACAGTGGCTAGTTTGCCCACTTGAAATGGTTTATTTGTTGCAATCCTGTGCACAAGATGTTTATCAGTAAGCACCAGACAGCCATGCAGAAGAAGGAGCCTTAATTCTGTCTGAGACAGCCTCTTATTGCTATTGATAGTTAGCATCAGTGTCCAGTCTGAGAAATGGAAGTGCTGCAGGCAACTTCAGTCAAGACACCCTATTGATCTACTGCTTCCTTTGCCTCCCTGAAGCTAGAGAAGAAAAATAAAAAGGGGAGGAAAAGCTTGCTGTGTAAGGGGCAATGCAGCAGTCTATGACTTGCCATCATTCAAAAGGGGTGTGTATGTGCATGGATATTCCTGATATTCAGTACCTCAGACAACTGTAAATCACACACACTGCCGTGATAAATATAAATGTCAATGTGTTGGAAATGTCTTTTATATAAGAGGTGTCACTAGAACTACATTTTTAGCATGAAACATTTTTGCTGCTTTTTATTTTTCATTGACTTATTGTGCTTCTGCTATATCCTGTCTAACACAATCAATCTAAAGCATAATATCTGAGAGTCCTATTCATAAATAATACATATTTGGGTCATTTTCATTTGTATTCTACAATGAAGATTTACAAGCCAGAAACAAAACAAGAAACAATGTGTGGAATGATCTTATTCAGTGGATAAGAATATATTACTGTGATCAATTAATCTGCTTTTCTCTGCATTAGGTGGACATCTTTATGGTACATCCATAAGGGTTTATAACTTAGGAGAGACAGAATCAGCTCTAAGGCTCTAACATAAAATGTCTGTACTCAGAAAAGAGAAACTTTTCCAAAGTTTTTTTTTCCAATGGGAAATGTGTTAATTTTGGCAAACGCAACCACAGCAATACCCCATCTATCAACGTAATATGTCACTCTGCCCTGTATACTGCTATATACTACCTCTCATGTTAAATGAAACAAAAGAAAAAAAAACCCCTGCATTATACCATAGCTAAAAGTAAAAAAAAGTAATTCCAGGTATTTCTATAGTGCCATTCATCCAGAGATACTTGCATTCTATTACAAACCACGCATATTCATTCTGCAGGAGGGCAAACTGACACACAGAAAGGTCCCAGCTCAACTTCTTCCAGCCAAGGGTTAGTAGACAAAATTAAGTAAAAAATAAAAGTAAATAAATCTGCAGGAGCAAATCACAAGAAAGATTAAAGAAAGACTTAAATTGCTATTCGTACACTGATATCTTCGATAAGAAACTACGGTCACTTGTGCAATCACCGGTAGAGCTGACATGATGGGCCATGTCAGAGGAGCAACAGTGATGGCTCAGTTATTTATAAATTCTGCTTGCACAGAAGGAGCAAAGGTTAAGGTTTGGTGAACAAAAATCAGCCAGTGTTATTTTAGGAATGAGAGCCAGAACTTTGCAGGGAATATAAACTGCTGAGGCTGGGGTGAATGGAAGGAGTGAGGGCAAGACTGGCTGCTGCAGCAGTTCCTCACTTCACCTCTAGCACTGAGGGAAGCAGGCTGTGCTTCGCTCAGTGCTTCACACTGTGGTCCTCAAATGGGTTATTGTTTTAGTTTTTCTATTCTGGAAATCACAGAAAAAAAGTGAAATGAGTTTTGCAACTATGGAAAAAAAAAGAAATTTTACATTTCATAGGCCTTTTAAAACCTCTTTCAATAGAAAATAAAAAATAACAGTGAAGGAAAAAAACAAAGACTACATTTCAATTCCCATTTTTATAGTTTGATGTTGCAGATGTTTCTGGGTCAGAGGGGAACATGTCTATAGGTGTCAAAAGATGCAATAACCTGAGTCAAAAATGGCCCAGTCCCCAGAACCGTGACTGCACGCCAGAATATCTCCACCTCAGAAGCCTGCTGGCAGCAACGTGCTCCAGGTGTCTTACACAACGCAGACCTCGTAGTCATTTTAATATTTTCCATACCCATGTAAATGGACTTGGTGTGTGTTCACCCAGTCTGGGAAAATCCCACAGAATTGTGTGCCATCTGTTTATAGGTAAAAGGTTTGCTTTGCTGACAATTCAGTGCAAAATCAGAAAACAGAATGAAAGCAAGCAAACTGTTGTTTTGTTCTGCCTTGGTGTTATAAATCTGAGGCTGAACATCAAACCAACAACCTAACAAAGTTCAAAGGTTCATTCTGTTTGGATAGCTTTGTCCTTTTCAGATGTATGAATATTACCTGAGCTGCATGGAACTCTTAACTCTACCTTGTGAATACAACAGCAACCTAGTGAAACCCTGAGCTCACACAGGATTTGGCAGGACACAGTGTGGGAGCAAAGGCCACATCTCAGGCAGTGGGATGTCTGCACTAGTCTTCTGGACCAGAAGCCTCTGTGAAGTTCCTGTTGAGAGCATTTCTGTATTTCTGGTTGGCCTCAAGCAAGAAGCTCAAGCTGAAGGACAAACTAAAAGGCTCATTTAGAAAAAAGCATCACCTTATTTTATTTAACACTCCATAAAGTGTTTGTTCTTTTGTTAGAATTAAAGCAAATTTTAATTCCATTAATATGGTAGATGTCAATGAAAGTGCCCAACTTTATAAATTTGGTCTGTTTTAAACAAGACTGTCAGGCAAAAGGAAGTTATGTCTGAAGTCCTGGAAGCAGCTACAATATTAAAATAAAGGCTGTGGTCACAATTATTTTCAGCATCAGTGGACAGACATCAACCAGTCATCAGATGAGGAAGTTGAGCCCTTTCTTTTCCTTATGGTCCATGTGGAACATGCACTTATAGTTTTCTACAGAGTACTGATAACCAGACCTGAGAAACTTATACCTGAACATGAGTCAGATGTTGTCAGGTGGTGATGTCAAAGACTGTTCAAAAGTGTACTTCTGTTATATCCTGTCAAGGAGTGAGACCTTGTTTTGCGTGACAAAGAGTTAATGCAGCAGGCAGAGAAGAGAAGCACCAGAAGAAAAGAAGCTGACAAAGCTAATCAAATCCAGATATATGCAATCTGAAATCTCAAATGGGATTCAAGGTAAGCTAAAAGGGTGCTAGAGCATCAAGTCAAAGCTGTTAAACCACCCAATACCTGAAGAGAAGACAGAATAAAATCTGAGATATGCACCAGATGTCAGCAGGGTATCTCCATCAGGAGGTATATCTCCATTGACATAGGCTCTACTGCTTTATGTGGGCTAACCCTACCCCTAATGACCTAAAATAGATATTTTAAGTTTACTACCAGCATTGTACTGGGGCATAAAACTTGAGAAAAAGAGTTTGAAAGTGCTTATGGTCAGTTAATTGGGAAAACAACCACTCCCAAAGTATAATCTATCCCACTTACTAAAAGAGACAAGTTTTATATGGTTCAGTCAGAGAAGTGCAACCTCTCCAGTAATGTGGCTGAGACATTTTCTTTGAAAATGAGGAATCTCATTTCTAAGGTCAATCTGAGGTTTCCTGGGTTCAGTCTAAAATACTTTGCAGGGCCAAAGAAATATTTACTGGGTTCTAGGGAGCAGGGAGTGTATGTGTAGTCTGAACATATTTCAAGTCAGCCTGGGAGGTCTTTGTGGGTTTATATATTTGTGTCTCCTCATACAACCTTTTTTTTTTTTTTCCCCCCTCTAAGAAATTTGAAGTGAAGAAAATGATGACATTTTTGCCAGTGCATTTCAATTGGGTCATTTCCTGCACTGAACCAGAGAACCTGCACTGTTGGCACCCTTTCCACGATGGGTTTCTTTCCAGTGCATCATATGAAACTATAGTCAAATTTTGCCCTAGGGTTGCCATTCCTTCCATGTTAAACTAGAATGAGTTTCTGCATAAAGCAATGGTTTGCTTTAAGTGACCTCTGACAGTAGGAGTGTTGGGATAATGACATATGTTGTAGGGTTAATGCTGCTTTGTAGGCAGTCGTAAATTAAACAGCAGCATTTTACAAATAAGTGCCATAACGAGTAGGTGACTGGAAGATGTTCTGCTGCATGCTGGAGATTAACATCCAAATAGAGAAACTATCACCTAGTCCAGAAATGGCAGTAAAAGGTTAAAATAAATATTCAATATTATCAATCATATTAAAAAAGGAGAACTCCTTACAGCTGCCAAAGGGGTTTGTGAGAATTAATGTGTTGATGTCAAAAAGACAGAACAAGTGAAATGGGACTACAGTGATTGACAGAATCTTACTTGCCTGGAGAACTAACATTGGACATTCACTTTAACTAGGCAGGTGCCTAGAATCCTCTTGCTTATGCTATGGAGCAGCTTTCAAACATAAGGATGTACAATGACCCCCATCCTCTGGTCCTCTCTAGGGTTTCTGAGTTACTCATTAAACCAGGGAAACCTCCAGTGAGGTGTGATGACCTGAAAACAGACAGGAGATAAAGAATGTTTTAAGTAAAAAACCAATTACAAAAAGGTCTACAGCTCTTTCCACATAATCGGGTAAGTTACAAGGAGTAACTTAAAGCACTTAATTGAAGAAAGAGTTGAGGAAGCAGGAGAGGGAGGGGAAAGAAGGTGCCTGGGGAGATATCCGATAGGATGCTCAGTCTGTGTGGAGGGCAAAAGACTAAGTGAAAATGAGATGAAGGAATGATCAGATATAGTCAGATCAGAGACAGATAAATAAAGGAATGTGCTAACCCAAGATACACGTGGAGAAGTGTGACTATGCTGAGTGCGTTGTTGTAGCTGTTCTTCAGCAGTTCAGGAACCAGACAGGAGGAATTCCTGGTTCCCAATCCACATCAGTCCTACCTGAAGCACTTCCCAGAAGAGAAACAGAAGGAATAAGGACACAGGTTTAAGATTCCTCTATGCTACTCAAAAAAAGTAAGAGGATGTTGAAGTGCTTCTAATTTCATTTACCATAAGTCCCTTTTTACTGCTGGTGTGATATAAATCAGAAAGTCAGGCCTGTGCTGTCTGTGGTTTTGGACAGTGAGAAAGATGCTGTTTAAAGAATATGAAAACAGAAGTACTGAGAATTACTTGAAAGCTGCACAATTTGTTGGTTAGCCAACACTTTCATTGTTCGAAGAGCTCTCGTGAGAATGGGTTTCCAAACAACATTTGGTTAAATGAGGTGTCTAACATTGCAAACAAATGCTTGAGAGAGCGTCTGTGTAAAACTTCATCAAATATTTTGGAAAACTTCCATTCTTTACCTACTTAACAGAAACGTCCTGAGATAACAGCACCTGAAAGTTCAAGAAATATCTGCACTGACCAAGTCTGGAAACGAGTACAAGAATTTTGTTTAAAAGCCTTTGGTGCCTTACAGCCTTTAAATGTTTCTAAGAGCAGCCTTAAATTTCTAAACCCCCAAGACAGTTCAAATTCTTAGACACATAATTTAGAGGTCAGTACTTTTTGTGTTTCCCCAGCAGCTTAATTAATATACACAATTAGACCTGGGAATTACAAAGTTGGAGCTTTAGCTTGTTCTGCAAGATGTTAGTACTTGGGGAACACCCAAAACAAGATTTCTGAAAATAAATTCTGATGCTCTCAACAATTCTGGTGCTACAGCTTTTTTCTGGGGAAAAACTGTTGTGTGATTCTTCACAAGGAGGTTCATTAGTTATGGCATCCACTAAATCTAGCTGAACGTATCTTTAAGACTAGCACAGACCCACATACATTTATGTCAACCCTAAGCTACACTGAAAGAAATGTGAACCTGTAAATGAGGAGTTTCACATGAAAGAGGTGGTTGAAGCATTTTGATCCTATTCAATCTGAATTATACCTGTTTCCTTGTCTAGCATTTTAGATACCTTCCAAGCACCTATCGACAGAGTGTATAAGTGGCATTCAACAATGAAGAAGAAAGCAAGCTGCTCACAAAACTCGCCCTTTCCCCATGTGATAAAAAGCAGCGTTCCAGAGGAAGAGACAAAAGAGCATTTGGGTCCCAGTTGTATGTGCCTATGGGAAAGGAGTGGTGAAAAGAGGTCAACAGCTTCTGGAAACAGGGACAGGAGGGAAGAGCACAAATCAGCTTTATGAGCTAGCGAATGATGGATGGCTAAATGCCAGTTGGGAACAATACATACAATTGAGTTTGCATTGTGGCAATTATTATAGGTTAATTTACTTTTAATTTTTTGTGGTAGGTGTTCTTACTCCTTCCTTACAGAAACCCCTGATTTTCACTTGCTAAATACTCGGATGCACTTGTCATACCCAAAAGGTGATTTTAGTTCTTGGATGCCAGGAAACCTTTCCACTGATCAAAACACAGCTGCACAGGCTTGCCTGATCTGCTAATGGGTGCCACAACTCTGGGGTATGTCTGCCTATACCTGTGAAAATAAGTATAATTAATAGAACAGATATCATACATATATGTAAATCTGGATGTTAAAAATTACTTATAGTAAGACAATGTTTTTCATTTGCAAAACTAAATCAAGATATTTGAATGACTTATTTACAACCTGCACTTCGACTACTGCTGCTGAAGTGACATCAGCATGTTCTTAATCTATTTTATTTTACATTAAGTTTGGTTTTTAATGAAAGATCTTAAGAAACACAATTTTAAAACATACTTTAATTAGCTTTTTCCAGGCTGTAACCTCTCTGCAGCCTTTAAAAAGCCCTTTCCATTATTTTCCACAAGTTGCTTGGACATGTCAGCCCACAGGACTGCATGAATTGCCATTCAGTGGACACTGATCCTAGGTATTAAAACAATGAATGAGCAAATTTCTGTTTTATATAAAGTGCTTTCAGTGTAAGACAGGGAACAGAATATTTTCTTATAGATAACCCTTTTATCCATTACTGAAATGCATACCATCCCCTTTACTAACAAATAAAAGAGAGAGGCAATATCTTCAGTATGCTTTATTATATTAATACATTTTGTATTACAATTTTATCTTCTTCACTTTGACATTTATTTCCCCTTTAATGAGTCAAAATGCCTAGCCAAGAGCTCTGGACTTTAAGCGCATTCTTAACTAGCATATTAACTGTCACATTCAAGCTAATAGGCTTAACTTATCTGTTTAGAGGTCTTTGCCAAACAAGATCCAAACCCCCCAATTTTAAAAAATTGATGTAAATGGAAACTTTCACATTAGTGGCACTGGAAAGACAATAATCCTGCTTCATCATCATCATCATAACATGAACATTCAGTATTATAGGTTTGCTCCCAAATATCTTTATCTGTGATAAGTGCCTCTTCTTGCAATAAAAAATACTGAACAGAAGTAGTTTAACAGAGATTTTGAAGTCTTGATTTGCAAGTTAGTCCACTCTGAACACTTCGTTTTGTATTGTGAGGGCAAACAATTTTTTTTTGTATTTTTGTAGCTTCTATCATGAACTTAAGCATTACATTTTAGCAGACTGAGCTTAAGTACATGCAGATGGGTGTAATATCAAGGTTTTTAAGGATATTACAATGACAACTGTAAGCAAATTAATGAAAAAATAAGAGGGCATTTTTTCATAATCTTAGTTAATTCTAGACAACATTTCAAAGGACCACAAATTCCTCTCAGGAATCTAGATGTAACAATTTCAGGTTTTGAATATTTTTAATTCTGACTCTGAAATCATGTTAGCATGAAGGGAAATGGTAAAGAAAAATATACAGCTGATATCTATTTTTAAGAACATTTTAAAAATCAGATTCCTCATTAATTAAGATTATTTTAAATAGAGGGACATAAAACAATCTACGTGGCATTTAGAAAAGATCCTCATCCTTTTCCTCCCTTCTAATCTAAAACAATGCTGCAGGATTTGGGGTTCCTGGAAAAAAAAAAAAGAAACAACAATAAAAGACCTTTCTGTAAATAACCCTTATATTTTTCTACTAGAGCGTGGTACATACAGTGGTTGAAACTCTGGATTCGACCTGTGCTCATTGTTGACAGAAGGGCTGTTGCTACCTTTCTCAGTGGCACTGGGTCAGAGCTCACTGCTCGTGGGGGCATGCCTCGATAGGACAGAGCACCTCACAGAAACTGAATACACTCCTGAAAATTAGGTCCACCAAAATGTTTCTATGTTCAAGCTGTCTTTCAGTGGTTATGGTATTTTTGGCTTCTTACTCTCTTGTTGTGAAACTGGGAGATAGTGTTTGCTTCCTTGTTTGCACGTATGGGGAAGTGAGAGAAAAATACAAATTCTTTTATGAGTGTATGCCACATGAGATAATTCCATCTGCCTGCCTGATTTGGCATTTTCAACTCCATTTCTCAGTTTCTCCTGATGAATAATCCAGTGCTTCCCAGTAATATGCACTGGTTAAGTTTTGGACATATGTTACAATAATAACAATATAAATAATTAATGGGGTAAACAAATAACACCAGTTAGTTGGTGTGATGTTTCCATGACAAAATCCAGCTTTGTGGAGTTGTTAATTTTTAAGCCTAAAAGCTTTCTGATATCCTTCATCAGGCCACAGTGTGACTTGACCACCTCAATTAATACATCTTTCTCACTAGATGCATATAGTTGTGGGCTGTGCTCCTGACAAAATTTCAATCAACACCTCATGCAGAATTAAATTTAGGCTTAACTGTAAAGCCTTAGTCATAATAAAGCAGATTTCCTGGTGAATACTCATGAAATAATTTCATTGCCTATTTCCCAAGAAAACTTTAAAAGAAGTGTTGGTATGCACATGTACTTTGTTACATATTGTCAAATCAGACCCTGGTTCAAAACAACGTTTCAGCCTCAAACCTCAGTTTCAAACCTCAGGCTTTGAATACAAGGGACAGACAGACATGCTGAAAGTTCAGCTTAAGTAGCATTCAGAACAGAGTGAAACGGGCATGCTCTTGTTCAGCCACAGAGCTTCTTGCTGAAGGAATATACGGGTCTGTGCAAGAGACTAAAATATTTGGTGTCATAATAGTACTTCTGGAATTGAATATCTGTAAATCTAATTCTCAATTCTTTTGCATTAAGCTGTTCCTCCCAGCACTGTAATTGTTATTACAGTAATACTGAACAACAGAAATGAATTATATGATTTTAATGTGGTAAAAATCTAAAGCTTGTCACTGGTGATATTAGTAATTTTGAAGGCCCTCTGTGCTTTTCACCAACAGTTCATTCAAACATTTTTTTTTTCATTTTGTGTGCTATTTTCTTCCTTTCTGCACCATGTCTTGACTACAGAGAAGAAGAAATACACAAGCTAAGCAGCAGTAAACTTTTCTGGTCCATTGAAAGAAATTCCACTGAAATAAACAGTTTTCAACAAGGTTGAAATATATGTTGATATGTTTTCAACAAGGTTGAAAAATGATCCACATATATCTCCACCATATTCTGTCAGAAGGGTTGGATGCTCTGATACAAAAAACAGTCACAACAATATAGAATCTGGGCTTGCCCCACAATTTACTGCCACACTTTCTGTTCTGCAGCTGTCCTGGGATAACCCCTACTTACAGACAGGGAAAGGAGGCCTGAGGCAACATTGATCTAGAAATCTTCCAGACTCCATGAGCAGTGATATTGTCAAATCAAAACCTGTTTCAAAACCGATCAAAGACTTTCAGGGAGAGACAGATCAGCTCTTTGTTGAATTAGAGACTTAGAATACAAAAATGACTGAGGAAGCCACAAGTCAAAAGGATGGTGACTGTTCTAGTAAAACTCCCAACTGGGTCACCAAACACAACCACCAGGGTTCTTTACTGCATATATAACTCACCAAGATTTCTCTCCCTGCACACTTAATGCTTTTTGTAACCCATTAATTGCTTTCTCAAAGAGCACCTTTATCAGCCATTAGCACACTTGTCCAGAGTTGGAAGTCTGGATGTAAAAAAGCACTTTCACAATGTAAGGTTTATCCTCCTGCCTGATGGCTCTGCAGCCACTAGAACTTACAATGTTCTCATTCGCTTGGATAGCTTCTTCACTATTGTCTAAGGAACACTGGTATCACTGCTGGAGTAGGTCAGTCACCAACCTCACAGAAACAGGAGAGGAAAAGAGTCAGACTTAAAATGCCCAGAAGAAATAATAACAGTATGAATATTCTTAATGCCTGTTGACAAAAGGCTATAGTAACTCAGGAACTAAGAGAATCTTCCAGGTCCATCGACTCAGTATCTCACTGGAGTTACTCTAATGTTCATGCTGTCTTGGAGCATTATAAAAAACTCAACTAGACTGGTAACTTCTGGTTAACTGGTGACAGGTCAGAGGCTAGAATCCTACAGGGTGTCAAAATTTTACCCAGCTGATATGCTCAAATACCATTTTTTAAAGACTATCTTGGTTTCTTTTCAGACTGAAATTTTAAAAATTTTACAAGTTCCCAAACCTACTTGTAAAAATCCCCAAGTCACAAGCCAGTCGGATAAAAATCTGTTCATTATAAAAAGGGAAGGGGGTAGGGTGGGGAAGGAAAAGTTTTTTGATAAGTTTGCTACACCATTGAAACGTTTAACCACAGTCTGGAGCTCAAATCAGCATTCATGTGAAGTTCCTATTTATTACAATATATAAGAAGTATTCAGCAAAACTGTATCTTGTTTTTGAAGGAGATCTACCCCAGCAATAAAGGTGCAGAACCAGATCCATTTCTTAGGAATACAGAACTGCAAGTGACAAAACCAAACTGAAACTATGCTGTCCCATTTAAAGTTTCTGAAGAAGATTCTGAAGAAGTATAAAATAACAAATATCAGAGGAGAAAATAGATGAGGGAAAAATCACAAGGTCATTTATCAAGATGAA
The DNA here is from genome assembly GCA_013399135.1 of Heliornis fulica. Taxonomy (NCBI): domain Eukaryota; kingdom Metazoa; phylum Chordata; class Aves; order Gruiformes; family Heliornithidae; genus Heliornis; species Heliornis fulica. The sequence goes on from VXBZ01011780.1 coordinate 392,271, forward strand.
TCTAGGACCACATTGACTGGTCTAAAGCTATATAAAGAAAATGGGTTGCAAGCCAGTCTGAAAGCGATGGGAACCTGTGCTTCAAACACGTCTGGAAAGGATGTCCGAAACCATGTTCCTCTTTTGGCTGTGGTGACAGATGCTTTATCCAGACAGTGGGTTCACTAGTTTCAATTGTCTGGAGTATTCAAAAATACATTTTCTGCTGGAAGATAGCTTGCATATGCTTACAAGAAACATTAACAGAATCAAATAACTTTCACTTCAGGATAAATACTTTCAAGTAAGTCTGTTAGAGACACTTATAGCAAATTGCTATTGCTATTAATTAGTTTTTTCCAATCTACTTAGGTTGCACTAATGAACACAATCACTTCTAACATATTTATACGCAGGATAAATCCTGCCTTGTTTTATATGCCTGCAAAAGGCCCATGGTAAAATGGGAATATTCTGCTGCGGGAACACATGGGAGCCACTTCAGGGCAAGTGAACAACCCTACTGGTTTTGCGTGTCTGAACCCCTCCAACTGAGGAACACCACGAGCAGCTGCCTGCACTCACTGCCAGACAGCCATCCTGGTGCCTGGGCTGCAGCAGGGCAAATTCTGGAGCTTTCTGGCCACAAAGTATATATTACATAACACAGAAACTCTCAGCTCTGCAAAGCCAACGAAACCACATTTTCCTATAACTGTTACTTCCCCTTTTTGCACGGTACCCGCTGGTAATGGCTGGCTGTAAGTTACATGATAGCATCTCTAGAGAAGGGAACTTTTCTCATCTCTGTGAGCATAATCCAACACCCAGAGGTTTTCAGGTCTGATGGGACATTTCAGGGCATTATCAGAGGGACAGCAGTCATACCCATACCTCTCAGCTCCCTTTTGCTAAGCCAAAATACAGAAGAATTAGAATTCTAATAGACATATAAAATGTCCATACCACAATTAAAAAACAATAATGTTACCTTCAGCAATTTGAAGTTAGTTACAGGAAAATCCCTAGATACAGCAGAACAAAGCTCCTCATAATTGGCTTCACCAAGCCCAAAACAGTACTGAAATGCAATCCAATTATTTTTAGAAATTATCTGCTCTATTTTTATATAATTTTTCTCAGCAGGTTTGAATACCTTAAGAGGTACTACGGCACACCATAAGGCCTAGATCTAGCTGAGAAATCTGCACGCATCACAAAGTGTATGATTCCACAACTCATTAAGTCTAATTTATGGCATATGTAATTAAGCACCTTTGAATTGAACCCAGGTCTCTAGAGATAATAACACTTAGAACTTATATAAGGCTTTTCATCTTCAAAGTGCTTTACAAACATTAACTAATTAACAACATAATAAGACATGAAAGGCCAATGTACTTACCTATAGTGATGCATAGCCTCTGTATAACTCAGATTTTGATGTTTTTTCAATGCAAGATTCAATCTGGGTGTACAGGGAGGATTTACTTGTGGTCGCCTTATGACTGTACACATCAGATATCTGAATTCCTAGAGTACTTCCCTTCTCTGCTATTTATTGCAGAGTTAGAAGAAGCAGTTCCCAAAAGTGAAGGAAGGTATGGAAAAGAGCAGCTCACAGCAGTCTATGGGGGTGTTTGAGTTTCCTGGGCTCTGGAGACAGAGTAATGGGGCCTAAAGCAGGAAGAAGTTTCTGAGGAATTAACTCCACAAGATTTCTGGTACTATCTATGACCATATCCTTCCCAAGGCAAACCTAATAATACTTACTTAAAAGTCTCTAGGGACTGGCTAAACTATCAGGAAGACCTTATTTCAACTCAAATATATTTTCCTGGTAAAACCTTCAATGTTTTCTCGCTTCTCTCTGTTCCTCTGAGAAGTCTGAAGCATCTGGCAAGTTCATATGTTTTTTAGGGTTTTTTTGCTCTAATTCTCACACAGCCTCCTGAGATGGTGTACATTTGCCTGATGATCTCAATGAATGTTATCTTGCTGTTAGCAACGTTGCAGGTGTTATATCATGTTACTTGAATCCCTCCTGGACATTACTAATACAGAAAGAAGAAGGCTAAAATAAAAGAGGAGCAAATAATATGGGCAGTTTCTGTGACCAGTCCTTCAGACTTCAGCCTTTGTCAGTGATCATTTTCATGAGCTCAGAATGTTGACCATTGTCTGTGCATATGCTGTGCGTGAGCATCACCTGTCCACTGGCTAAAAAGAGAGTGGATATGATGGCAGTCCCTCTTGTCTCACTAAAACATCTGCCTTTGTCCCTTGGGGATTGTACCATGTACCAAAAGTTGGTAATTTTGAGGCTCACCGAAAAATACACCAGGCTTGTAAGAGAGCACTTTGCGTGTGTGTCTCCCTAACTCTGCACACTAAAAAGTCTCAAAAACAAACACAAATGACTCAGCAGTAGTGGTGCAGGTGAAGCCCCATGATAAAACAAAGAAAATGAGACATACCATAGACCAGAAAATGAAATGTAGGTGGAATCAGCAGGCTTTTGTGCTTCCCTGGAGACAAGTGGTCCGGAACAAATCCTGAAAGGTAACAATCTCACAGTAGTAATGCCTACAAGAGATCCGACGATAAACATAGGGTCTAATTAAAAGCGTTACCATTTTTAAATGCAAATGTAGAATAGAACTGTCAAAATGTTTTATCCCTAAAGTGTGAATGCTAACCTTCCCATACTTATTACATAGCAGTACATTTCAATTTGCCTGGGGCAGATTCGAATAAAACAAGCATCACAAACACAATCAAATGGATATGTGAAAGTACTGCTTTTCACAATAGCTGTGTGTCCGAGCACAGCTTCAAATGTTGATCAATTGATTACCAAAATCAAAGAATACTTTTCCCAAATGAGCTTCTAGAAAGCACTCAATAGCACCAAACAGCATAAAGCTCCACAAAACAGCAGTCTTCTCTAAAATATTTCCAAACTCAATTTTTCTACTGCTTTCCTTTTTTATAGGTTAAATCTTCACAGATACAGAGTGAAGAGTAAAGTATACTTCTGATAAATCAATGGTTAGATCCAGTTTCAGTGTGGTAAAGTCAGTTAAACAGAGATGGAAAAGAGTTTGAAATGATCCAAATGTATACTTTATGTCTCATGGGAAATCATAGTCCCTCTGGTACAATTGCTCTAATGACTTTGAGCCTTTAAGAAGCAAAACTATGGCAAAATATATATGTTGTCTAACTGCAAACCATGTGTGAATATACTTATTTCATAGGGCACAGCCCTGGGATATATTTCCTTAGAAATAAGATCTAGTCACACTTACCCATCCCTGTGAGAGGGTTACTGTGTGGTCCTAACAAGGGAATATGAGGGTGAGATGGTTGGCCTGATTTTGAGCTTGTGTCAGATAATTACTGTTTACTCAGCAGGAACCTCTGGGACAGGTATTATGAAGAAGGACTAGATTCTAACTGTAACTACTAGCGTTCTGTCCATCTGCCATCGCCAGTGAATGGTGTCTGCTGCTGTCACGATTCTGTACTTATATTGCTTCTTTTTCCATAAATGGGTTCCTCACTCAGTGAACTGCAGAGATTAGCTGACCACCAAATACACCCGGGGTTCATGTAGTGACTTCTTCATGAAAAAACAGGATGAAGAAAGGAAAACTAACTCCATCTCAAATGAACCTATCACATGAGCTCCCTTACACTTTATCCATCCTTCTACACACAGGTCATTCTTTTGTAGCACCACCTGCAGTAGCCTCCAATGTTGTGATGTTCTCACCATGAAAATACCTGAGCTGGGATGCAGGTTCTGCAATACCATCCCTCTACAGAGCCAGGTTCAAAGTGGTTCATGTGCAGATAAGCTCTGGTGCCCTTGCCTTTTCTCCCGCACCTCAGTAAAAGGCCTGAAGAACATGATGGAATTTTGATCCCATCAGGTGACTGCTGTCCTAGTCTGGAAATTTTAAGGGAAAAGCCCAAAGGATCAAACCCATCATCTTGTTTTAAACAAAAGGTTTGCTCAGCAACAACCTAAAATACCAACTGAAAATCGTCTACCTTCAGAGCTTCTGACATTTCATACTGAGGTTCTGACCTGTGAGGGTGCAAATTTTACAGTCCTTAATCTTTTCCATAGGACACTGTTTTGCCAAAGGGGGAAAAAACCAACCACCAAACCAACCAACACATTACACTGTCAGTCATTCTTAGAGTAACGGAGACTTCCGTGACCTGCAGAATTTCTCTCTTTTCTCCACAAACACCTCTGTGAAGCAGGCCTCTATGCTGAAATCCTTTTGTGTAAGGAGAGTGCTCTCCAGAATTTATTGTGTCTTAAGGAAGTGAACAAATATTTAGCCTTATGACAATTAGGCTGTTGATTCTCCACCTACACCTTTCATCTCTAATTTAGGAAAGAGGGACAGCTGAAGAAACCTGTCAGGGAAAAAAGTGGACTGGGAGAGAAAATGCTAGAAGCAGTAACTGGTCAATGTTGACAGAACAGACAGAAACATTGGAGAACAACAGTTTATAGGGAAGGGATTTTTTTTTTTTTTTACACTTTGCAGATCATGTCAACTGAGCTGCATTTCACTTTAACAAAACATGATTTATCCCCTAATGCTCTGTGCATTATGTCAAGCAGAAATTTCAGCGATCATACTTAGAACACAAGAAACTTGCCACCATTTTATATGTCCTTGGGTGCCAAAGGAGATGTCACAATTACTGTGTCTCACTTGTACTTGCTGGTTTTCAGTCACCAGGAACATCCAGTCCTTCAGCAGCAGCTGGGTGGGGTGAGGCATGTTTTATTCCACAGTGTCCTCCCTTTGTCAGTTAAGGAGAGAATTTTGGGTAGTAAAGCCAGGGATTATTTTCTTCCAGTACTGTTATTCCCATACTCCCATGGACTTGCCTTGCCCTCCTTCTGATGCCGTACTGCTACACTGTATCACAGAATCATGGAATAACAGGAGTTGGAAGGGACCTTGGAACATCATCTAGTCCAACCCCCCTGCCTGAGCAAGATCATCTAGATGAGATCACACAGGAATGTGTCCAGATTGGTCTTGAATGTCTCCAGAGAAGGAGACTCCACAACCTCTCTGGACAGCCTGTTCCAGTGATCTCTCACCCTCACAGGGAAAGAGTTCTTCCTCATATTCAGATAGAACTTCCTATGTTCCAGCTTGGACCCATTGCCCCTTGTCTTATCACTGGCCACCACCAAGAAGAGCTTGGATCCGTCCTCCTGACACTCATCTGTAACATATTTGTAGACATTAATGAGGTCACCTCTCACTCTCCTCCAAGCTGAAGAGTCCCAGCTCCCTCAGCCTGTCCTCATAAGGAAGGTGTTCCACTCCCTTTGTCATCTTGGTGGCCCTGCACTGGACTCTTTCAAGGAGTTCTATGTCCTTCTGGTATCATCCTTAGGTACCTCAGCTCCTAACCTGGAGGTGAAACCACAGCTATTCTGCCTCTGGATCTTGTTATTATATAGGTGAGCTAATCACACAAATATCCTTAGTCTTACAACAGGTTATTTAATGGTATCATTAACCCCATTTAAAATCTAGAGAACTGAAGCACACAGTAGTTGCTTGGATGGGAGATTGGCCACAAACCCCAGATTTCCTGTTAAATTCTTCAATGTCCTTTCACTGTCTGATACTTGAGGTTTTTCATTTTGCTCTCAAGTATTTCCATAATGAAACAAGAATGGTACAAGAAAAGGCATCAGAGGCAAAAACAAGTTGATGAAAGCAATTAAATATAAGTATTTAAAGAGTTAATGGCATTTCTTCTTCTATATAATTGTCCATACAACAAGGCAAGATGAGATTCTCCCAGTGCTAGCTAAGATAGCTGTAACTCTGCAAAGAGTTACTGAAGTGCTAATATTGATCCGACAAGATGAAACATGTTGCTGAGGCAATTGGTCAGGCTAAAGCTGTGATGGCAGCACATGGGATATTATGGATGGCTGAAACAGCTGAAGATATCTATCTTTCTGTCTATCCACCTGTTTTCCAAGATGTCTATTGCCATTGAGTTAGCTACCAAGGAACAATGGCAGCACTTAACAGATAAATACTGTTTATGCTGTTAATTGGGAACTACCTCAGATTTTCCTTGTTTGTACTTTTGCTGCTCTGTTTTTCCCTCCACAATTGTGAGACAGCAGCATTTTCTCACAGCCTGTATGTGTTGTTTTGGGACTTGGGTCAGTGGCAACAGCATAGCTCTGTGTGTCTGCCAGAGCCTGCTCAATTGAGCTCCTTTCCAGGAAAACAAAACTGCCAACTGACGAGAGTTGTTACCAAATTTCAAACCCAACACCTTTTCACAATATCTGGAATATGATTTGGAAGTACCAACAGTATGACCCGACTCTGCATCTGCTTCTTCACCTGCACTCAGAAATGGCTCAACAGCAGCAGGAGCTTCCCAAGCAATACCTGCTGTAACCCACAGCTTCCATGGCTGCATTCTCTCTATAGTTAGTATTCAGCCAAGAGACTGCTACAGCTCAGAGCTGTGTGTTTGCTGGTATTTTCTCGTTCAAGGCTTTTGAGAACCCTTTAGTGAAGCATATAATGCTGCCTTGAAATTGGCCTCTAAGTTGCATTTTGAGATGAAGAAACACAGGCACTTGGCTGGGTGTTTTTGCCCTGTGCCATGCCTTGCTCAAGTCAGAAAAGCACCCTGTCTCCTCCTTGCACACCTCCTTGAAGCTCAGTTCTCATCACTCTCTCTGATTGTGACATTGCTCTCTGATACAACAGCTTCTCTCTTTTATTTTTAATGTCTTTTTAAATATTATTTTTAAATTACCTTTTCCCTTTTCATTCTGAGATTAAGTCTCTTGTATGGTTTTAAACTCTTAGAATAGTTCAGTTACAGGGTCTTAAATTAAAACAGTCTTCCAGGGGTAATGTTAGGAGTAATCATGATGCCCCCTGTTTTCATCTGAAGTATTCAAAAAGCAGATTTGGATAGTCTAAAATAGGCAATGGAGTTTTTGCCTTGACATTTGGGAGGTTAAATTTTGCCTGTGACTGTCAACTTCTCAGAAGAAGAGATGGCATTTGGAGTAATCCAAAACTCCTGCAGAGTTACATTACTGTGGCAGCCAGGCTGGAGTAAATCTAGTCTGAAGATCTATTGGTTCAATTACTGCTTGGGGTCAGGACATGCTATAAATTATTAGATATGCAAATGGAAAACACTAGCTGTTGAAAGAAAGATGGATGAATTTCTTAAATACTCATAATCAGTGCTAAGACTAACTATAGACCGATGAACAGTCATTTGTTTGTAAAAGATTTATGTTCTTAAATTTTACCTGTATTCAGGTTTAAACCAAAATATTTTTTTTACGTGTGTCATTAAAAAAATAAACTTAAGAAGTAATTTGGAGGTCTGTTTTGAACTGTTTCTGCAATGCCCTATGATTTTCAGAAGCAGGTTCAGGAGGGAATTTGGATTCTCATTCCATTGTCACTTACCACAGTGTACTGAATGTACTGAAGACACACTGATGGTGTATTTGTGAGGAGAATCAGTTCCTTTGCTCTAGGAGGTAGAATGTGCAAAGAACTAACCCAGGCTTGTGTATTCATCACAGAGTGAAGGAGTGATGGCACACAATATGTGTACACAACTTGAGCTCTGTGGTGCTTCAAGAGATTTCTGTTGACAATTTTTTTTTTTAAATATAATTAAGATATTATTGTATCACACCTGGGTTTGCTATTCTTTAAATACAGTACCTGTAGCCTTTTTTTCTGAGTGTGATTAAAATTGGAATAATTTGACCCCTACATTTGTCATGCAGAAAATCTGCCACATCAATTAAAATTTGTTGAATTTTTCTTGCCGATTATGTCTTTGGGAAGAATTTTTACTACATGTAAGACAAAATGATTAGAAGTGTGAGAATATCGTGAGCTATTCAACGCCACCTGCTGCTACAAGGGGAAATATATTCTCAGATGCACCTTGACTGAGCAGAAACAAATGTGGGACCATAGGAAAATTTATTCTGCTTGATGTAAGCTTGCTTTACAAAAATATACCACAGCACATGAGGGAATATACTTTCTCAAAACTGCCACTAACTTCTTCCAATCAGTCTGTGAAAGCCAGCAGTTTCTGAAGGATGCACAGCATTCCATCTCTGGATGGGAGCTTCTCAGCAGTTCCCACTTTTTTCACTCCAGATAGGTCATTTTTCAAAACTATTACAGGCTTTCTCAAGGCTCCTGCTCACTGCCTAAATATAAATCTCTTGTCCATTGCTGTTGCTATTGTTTATATTTTAATATAAGAGCTTACATGGTGGGAGATGACAACTAGTCAGTAAATTGATACTTATTTAGGTATTGTCCAAGAGGTCAGAGATTAGTTCATACCATGTAGTTTACATAAGAGAAAAAAATTATGAAATACATTTTAGCAAATTATAATATGTGCTACATTTCAATAAAAATATTGTCTCTATACACAGGTATATTGTGCCACCAGAGGCAATGGAATAAAATCTATTTCTGCGAACCTTTGGATAAGCCATTGCAGTTTGCCACTTGTACCTGTCGAGTTTGTGAAATCCCATGATGCTGCGGGGTAAGAATGGGGTGTGCGTGGTGTTTGGACTGTGATTATTTGATTCCAGCCTGACACCAATATAATTTGGAAACAACTCCTTAAAGCCAACAAAACTGTACATGGAGAATCATAGAACTGAAGGCAAAGAATCAGATTTTAGAACTTTTCCTATGCAGTTCTGAACAACCTTTTCATGTATGTGAGCAGGCTACAAGAACCAACCCAATGTGCATAATTCATAATTTCTGTGTGAAAACACTAATAGTAATTAAAAAAAAGAGTATCATGTTTTAAATGTTTCAATTCAAATTTTATCTTACTGTTTTAATGTTAATTTTGACCTTGTTAGTTCTGCTCTGAATCAACTGTGAAAGTATCAACATCAAAATTTGACCAACTCTCCATTAACCAAACAATGTACTTGAAAGTGGACAAAATTTCAGAACAAATATCTGAAACAACAGATAAAACAAGGAAACTACCAAAAAATAATGAATTCTATCTCTTAGTTTATATAGTAAGAAAAAAAATTATCTAGCAAATTTGACATAATTTGTAAAAAAGCAACTAAGCAAAAAATCCAGTCTAGGGAAGCGAAGAACTGAATGCACTCTGTTTGCTCTTGACTTCTAGACAGTAAACAGTGTAAATTCTGCTTAGTGCTGTTCAAATCCTCAGTATTCTGAAGATTCACATTCCCTCAACTTTGGGTCTATTTCTATATATCAGCAGGTTGTAGGAAAGAATAATGCTAATTTCACAGAAATATTGCTTTAAAACTTACAGTAAAGTTGCTATGGAAGCTTATGTTTTTAATATTCTTTACTTCTATATCCTAAGCTCCCTCTTATGCCACTAATTTAATAAATATGAATTAGTTTTACTATATACAACTGCTACTATGCAACGTAACAATTCAATGCCAAAAAAACCCCAAAAAGCAGCATAACTTTCAGTAGTTACAATAATATGTGGCAAAAAACCTCTCCACTAAACATTCTGGAATTTCATAAAAATGTGTTTTACTGATCAGCTGGTAAATTTTTTTTTATTAAATTATTATTTTTCTTCTACAACATGGTAAAATGGGTCCATCCTCCCAATTTTTGTCTCACTCTTCTACAGAGTTTTTAGATTGTGCTTAGTAGTGGAAATTTTTTTTTACAGCCAACTCAAAGTACATTTTATCATCTGACACCCTCCTCTCAGTTTGCTTCTAGCCAATGACAAAGTAATTATAATATATGGAATGCACTGTCATCTACTTTATTGCTTGTTTCTTTACCATCTTCCCAGAAAGTTTTCAGCTAGAACAGTTTTATAGCTTTAGAGAACTGAAGCGAATTCATATTTCTAGAACTCAAGCCAGAAGTAACTATATTTTCAGCAGTTGAATTTTCATTAAAATTTACAAAAGACCTCTGCCTTCACTGATTTATTGTTGCATTAGTAAAACTACACACAGTGTATAAAATACTGTGTTACTCCACTTGTAGTCTGATCTAACATGTTATCAGTGATTGCAAGTACATTTTATAACCCCAGCTGCTGAATCGAAAAAAAAGGTGATACAAGCATCAATCTCCAGGATAAAATCAGAGCACTTTCTACCACAGTTTGACCTTAGTGATGCCTTTGGATAGTCTTACTTGTCTAACTCCCTGCAACAATTACCAAGGGATGGTTAGAAAATGCAGCTTTAGTGGTGCAGACTGGAATTACTAGCAGCATCAAAGACTTAACCACTAGCCACAAAGATTTCTAAGCACAGGAAGAATTTGAAGAAACTGATGCTACTGCAGGGATGAAGCAGAACAGGGCTGCAAACACCAGCCACAATTTTATTTGTGCTCTTTATTGTCTGCATCCCTCAACTCTGCAGTGTCATTAGAAAATAGAAAAAGCTATAAATAAAAAAAACCCAGCTACAGATAACTAGACCTCAAGATACAGTTGACTCCAGCTAAAGCTGCCAAACCTTATTTATAGCATGAGGAGACACAGTTAATTACAGGTCACAAAAAACGTTAATTTCTGTCATAATATAAGTTAGGGTCCAAGAATGAAAATCCTATTTTTGGACTGAAATGGTTTCTCCTGAGAGAACTCCACTAATCTGAAAACCCATCTCATGTCTGTGGACTACAGAATAGTCAAAGAATGGATAAATGTGCCTTATCAATCTATTTCATGGTCCTAAATATAATAATACTCAGATTCAAATAGTAAAATCCATTTCTGGCAAGACAAAATGCTGAAGGTAAAAAAAAAAAAAAAGAGATGATCACAAAAGACTTTTTGACAATGGCTGTTGTATCTGCTTATAATTCTCATTCAATTTTTTTTTTTAATTACCACAACAGATTTGTAAAACGTTCAGTGCTGATGACTGAAGAAGAAAATTAAAAATACACCTTAAGAACAAAGCTGACTGCTTCCTCTTAAGGAAAGGATCACCAATCATCTCAACTGCTCTAAAGTAGACTGGATAATTATTAAGATAGACATTATGTGAAGGATGGAGTTAATTATATTACGTATAATCAGACACTGGTCACTCTACAAGTTGTCATTTCTATGCCCCTAATTTGCATTTAACTTCAATTTCAGAGGATGTAAAATGAGAGGATCTGAGCAGTTACAAAGATGAAATGTGTTTAACTTCACTCTGTGTTTGAATTTCTTAAAAACACCTATGTACAATTTCAGGAAACAACACACCATTCTCATCCAACCTGAAATTGTTGCCACAAAAATGGCAAATTCATTTTTGGAGGAGAAATATCACAATTTATGGCAATAGGATTCATCTGTCAAGTCTTGGAGAGATATAAGAAAACAGGAGGCTAATTTGCATCAATATGTTAATCTAAATTTATAAAGAGAGACTATACAGTTAAAAAAGGTCAGACAACTGTAACTTTACATGGAAAATTAGCAGACTGGATTGAATTAATATCCAACTGCTACTGTAGATCAGGCAGTCAGCAAGAAGGCTGCAGCCTTCTATAGCTTGTGCTTGTCATCACAAATTTTTGTTGATTTTTTGTGGTTTTTTTTTTTGTGAGTTTGAGTCCTTAGTGTAGGTTTATAACTCCTATGTGAATATATCTAAAATTCCAGCATATAGGTCAGTACTGAGCTTTCTAAATCCTTAACAAACATCTTTTTGTAGCCCTTCATGTCAGTTCTAATTGTTTATGGTGAAAGGAAGCCTTAATCAGCATTCAAGAGAAGTACCCTAAGACATGTATCTTCCCAACTTCAACTATCCTATGATCCTGTGAAAGTGTATAAGGAAAAAAATTGAGTTTTAGTCTTATTTGAAACTACAAAACCAATTAAATAATTTTAAATTGTTGTTCTTAACTACAAGATGGCTCTTGCACAACAGCTGTATAAGAGAGGTGCAGTGAAGCATGCTGAGGGAAAAGTTAAGGTCACAGACACCTTGTCCCTGTCAGAATCCATTCCTGGAGGATGATATGAGACATACTACTGATTCATACATGGATTTACAAAATTACTTCACAGCATATCAAAAAATATCCGGTTTCTATCTTCTGTTCTGTGGTTTCCCCCACATATTTCTAGTATCTGCTCATTCTACTTAGTTGCCCACCGCAGTCAATTAGGAGCATTTGTGGGGGCTAAGAGGGAAATAAACTGAGCACGCTGCTCCTCAGCGGCCCAGCTCGTGTAACTCTGGTTTCGGTAATTCACCACGCTAACGCCAAACCCAGAGAGATGCCTTTCTGAATCAGACCTAAAGCAAAGATCAAGACACACACTGTTGAAAAGCTACCTGCAGCTACCAAGCCTCCCCAGCTAACACAGGACAAGTGACAGCAGGCACAGCCTGACTTCTTCAAAAGCTAATGTCTTTCCAGGGACTGCTCCCCTCCGGGAGCCACGCGTGGCTACATGGCACGTTACAATCAAGTGCACGTTGTGTGCAAGCATCTCCAGCTGTCCTTCACTGGGCACAAGGAGGAAAGCCTGGGCCCAGTAATGTCAGCAGGAGCTTTCCAGCGGTTTGCAAGGTGCTCTGATGTCAGCCAGAGGAAATAGTTCTGTGCCTGTTTCTTGGGTCCGTGTCTGATCTGCATAACAGGCCCTTTGCAACCAAGAAACCTCAAGTTGTTTTGTGTGGCCCTATCTAAACAATGACAATGCAGTTTGGACTGCATATTATTTGTTTAGAAAGTCTTTATGTGCCCTATGATAAGTGTAAACAGAAACTTTATTTTCATAGATGCTATGCTTTCATCTAAAAATAACCAAAAGAACATTTCTGTATTCCTACACAAAATGCATTAGAAACTTTGAATAAAAGGCCTTAAAAAATGCAAATGTACTCTCCAAGACTTACAGCCACGCTGGATTTTGTTTACAGCAGGCTCCCAAGCAGGCAGGCTTACAGCACCGCGCTTGCAGCAGCGGTGGTGACACAGCCGTGCTGGGCGGCACAGCAGTCGGGAGACAAACAGGAAAGCAAGGTCCTTGACCGGTGAAGCTGACAATTTCAATAAAGGCTGACAATCTAACAAAAAGTGACAATGGTGGTGTTCAGTGAGTAGGAAGGGCAACAGCAAACAAAGAGAAGGGGAAAAGTGATCTTGCGGAGTGCTATTTTGAAGGAACCTAGATGAGCGCACTACTGCAATACCCTAGGGTTGGTTGGTTGGTTTGCTTTTAATTGTAGGATTGCCAAATTCAACTGTGATTGCCCAGATATCAGCAAGTCAATGTAAAGAGGAGGTATTTTGGCTTGGAATGGATAATGACAGAGCAGGAGGACAGAAAATGCATCTGGTAGAAAATGAAGCAGGAGGAAGGACCTAGAGTAGCAGCATTTTCTCCCAAGTTTGGGTACATCTGTAAAATATCAAAATCTCCAAAATAAAGTGCTGTTGGGCAAATGCTTGGGAGTGACATGGTCAGGAGTTGCAGCAGCACAAATGAATACCTATCTTAATGAAGTGTTTTGCTATTTTTGCAACAGCCTTTTAGAGAAATCACAGCATGGTGTTTAGTGAGACAGTTTGGTGTGGCTGCTGCTGCTGTAGGAAACACTTCCTGGGATTTCCTGCAGGTCTAGGAGGGAAATTATCTACTGCAGTAAATTCACATGGTTAGCATTTGTTACTACCAGGACCAAAGGTCGTTTCTTGACTGAATCAAGATCACCAATTGCCCATTACATATTTTTGTGCTCTGACACATTTGATTTTAGCAGGTTCTAAGTAACCTCAGACTCTGTACATTACGTGAACGCCATGTACATAAGAGATGTTTAGTTACAGCAGAACAAAGTGATTTCACAGATTTTTTTTTTTTCTTTCCACAGCTGATTGGGTCACTGAGGGTACATCCAGCCAGCACAGGCAGCTTCTGACTGCAACCATGCTGAATGACCACCCTCCCAGTGAAAACACAAAGAAGGAGGGAGTATTGTCATCTTGAACATTCGCATGACATCACGTGATGGGCTACAGCTCCTTTTGGCTGTGTGCTGGGGATGTGACAAAGTGTGGAGCTGTGCAACAGCCACCCTGATGCAGATGAACACTGAGTAAGAATGTTAAAGACTTTGAAAGAGAGGAGTGAAGGGGTTTTGGGTTACTATTTTGTTTGAATACATTTCCAAAAGATACAGAAATTCAATACAGTTTTTCAAAAGGATTGTCTAACCCAGATGCTCAGAAGTATCCCACAAAACTTTGCTTTACTTTAGAAACTCCACAAGGCCTGAATGAAAGCCTCTTATGCATTTATCCAGAAACAAGAGGAAAAACCTGAAATTCTTTACATTGATATGCCATTGTGTGGCAGTGCTCCTACTCAGAGCAACTAATTGGATAATTTAGCCATAAAACTAACCTAAACAGTGTTCCTCTATTGAAAGTTGGCAGTAAGGTAATTCAAATTATTTGAACCTCTGCTGGCAAAGCTCTTCCTGTGCAGGGGCAGGGAAAGCAGCTGTGTGGGATGGGGTGAAAGCATTAACCAGAGATTTTCCATTTGAGAGCACACATCTGTGAGCTTCCCACTGAACTATAAACTTGCTATGCAAATGCAAAAATAGAAAGCCTTAAACTTTTTTTCTGAAAATATGGTGAGGACACATTAGATCCAGCAGGGGAAGAATGGGAGACACTGAGGATGAGGAGGTCTGGCAGCACAAGAGCCAGAAAGCAAGCCTGAAAGGTAGAGGCAGCAGGCTATTTCTCTTTGTTATCAAGTGAAATGACTCCACAAATATGACAATAAATCACTGCAGGAATCAATCTGAGCGGAGGCAACTGCTCCATGCTGATAATGCATCAATCAATATTTAATGTTTACACTTTAATTAATCTGCACGTAGGAAGCATTCTTTCAGTGACAAAAAAGTGATGAGAAATAAAACACCTTTTATATCAAACAGCAACGAATGGCTGCCTATCTGTTCGGCTTTGATTGGGCCCTCAATTGATCATCGCAGCCTTTTTCGATTGCACCGGTGTGCAATGTCACATTTGGGTACAAAACAAACACAGACTCTGTGAAGGAAGGAGGGAGAGCTTCTGAATCTGCTTTTGAGTGATTACAACTTAATCAGAACAAAGACTGAGAGCAAATTATGAGTTCTTTGAAAAGACTGGGCAGAAGCAAATAAACGATTTCCAGCATGTGCATCAATGACACCTATCTGAACAGATTTTTTTCCATGTATTACAATTATTGATACCTACTAAGGCTTTGTATAGAAAAACAATTCAAATGTTGGCTGGCAAAACTGCCTTCCCTTATCAGACCTACCAGTGGAGGCAGAATATCAGTTTATTTTGTCATTAATCTGCATGGCAGCAAAGTGCCAGGTGCTGTGTGGTCACAGAAGTCACAACTCCCACCTCAGAGTGTTCTTCCTCAGTGCTCTGTTTAACCCTTGTAAACTGGAGTTTCTTCTTTTTAAAGGGCCTGATTCATTGTTCATTGATGTCAACTGAATGACTTCTATTGACTTCATTGGGCATTGCATTAGTCCATATATGAATGGTATTGAAAGGCATAGTGATTAAAGACAAATGAAAACCCAGTGATACCAGACCAGTAATGTTCAATTATTCCTTTTAAAAAATAAAATTATAGCGGTACATTCTCCATATATAGCTAATACTTCCCTGTGCTTCCCTGTGTAAAATAACAGTTTGAAACGTACATACATTTCATGTAATTAATGCAACAGCATTAACTTTAAACATACAGACACTTTATCTTTCTAGATCTGAGCTTAATTTAAATGATTGGAGATCCAAATCCATTTTTTTTGTATACCAAGAACAGCAAAGTATTTAAAGCATGATTGACAGACAGAAGTCTTCCATTTGTTGGTCAAAACACTTTGAAATATAGTAGCATACAAAATTGGAGGAAGCGTTCACAGAGGAAATGAAAGAAGATGAATATGACATTTAAGGTGCAATAATAGAACTTAAGCTAACGTTTTACTTCTGTTTACTTGCCATTCCCACTTATATTTTCTTCCACAGAACTTTATATGTAGATAAAAAAGCCCCAAAGATTTCAGTAGCTCCATGAAAATGGAGACAATGCCTTCCCACTAAAATCCATACAGAGCTTTCCAGCAGACTTTACTTACACACACAGAGCTGAGTCTGCAGTTTATCTTATCCATTAAAACTTCTTCACCCCCTCCCGTGCAAGTCAGATGAACAAGCTTAAAAAAAAAGGGCAAAGTCAAAAGAGTGCTCTATTGTAATGCATGATTGACTACAAATATTTCTAGAAAAGATGAAAACATGACTCTGTGCACATCAGGATTGCCCTAGGACAGCCTTAACATGCACAGTTAATGTTTATGGAACAAAACCAACTTGCTGACTAGGAAATTTAAATTTTCCTTGTATGTACCCAAAGTAAAAGTGAGTTCCCACAAAATTTTAAAACAACAAAAAAATTTTCTTCTTTGGTAAAATACCAAGGGGACAATGCAAAACATTTAATGCTGTCACTGACAGGCAGAAAACTTCACATTTGCCTATTCTGAGTATTTTATTCTTCAGTTCTATAGAGTTTGCTGTGAGCAATCAGAATAACAACCCAACCTGGAAACTAAATCCTGGCCCCTATTAGCTTCAGTTTCTTAGTATTCCAGATAGCTGCATGGTGTGGTTTGTGAGCAACAATCCTGACGTGCAGAGAGACAGGTCCTGTACTGTGCTTTTAAAGTCCCATCAGCTGACCTTCTGAGAACACCATAAAATTCTTGGCTATGTAATCATTTCAGCTAGCAAAGGATGTGTTTCCTAGCCCTGGACCACCCTGTCAGGGAGAGTTCCCAGATCTAATCACTATCTCAAACTGTCAAGCCCAAGCACTAAGGCACTCCTCCAGCATCACTTCTGGCTACCGTTGTTGGCATTAGCCCAAGTACTTCCACCTTAGTTATATAAGAGCACCCCGCAAGATCTAAGAGTACCAGTCCCTATTTAACACCAGGGCTTATGCTATTTTTCCACCTCAGCCTTGTCACAGCTGTCTGCTGCATAGAGACTGAAACATACTAAAAAACCTGGAAGACTAATAATTCATTAACTTGACAAATGAAATGTAAGTCCTATCGCTCAAGAGTAGAACTTCTTGGTTATAAAAGAAGCATATATTATTCTGACAGTATTTTCACAAGATAAACTGAAGTTACAAAGAAGGCAACCAATTTGATTCAAATAACTGTCTCTCTTCAGAAACATTAATGATTATAGTCATCAAGCAAAGTTGGTGGGGTAGTCTAACTACCCCTATTTTACAGACTTGGATAACTGCATAATATGAACGACACAGGACTGTATCACTCTTGCAGTTTTCTAGCTGATGATCCTATAGAAAATGCTAAGCAGAAAACTTGACTCCTACACCACTGAATCACTGCACAGCTCAATTCCAGCATGGAAAGATGTGCAATAACACACAAACATACAGTAAAGAGAATTTCTTCTTTCTTCCATCACCAGCACTAAAGAGCTCAGGGCTTATTGTACAGCTAATGAGCATACACTTGCAGCTGGCCTTCCACCACCTGTAGAAGGTGAACGTCGGCCAAAACCCTACAGTTGTGATGAATGGATGGAAAACCAGTGTGGCTCAGGCTCAAGTCCTACACTACTTACAGCAGTGTGATACTGGTGCCAACAGACCCACTTAAGAGTGGAGAGCTCAGGGCAAGAGGCAGTCTCTGTTATTCTGTGATGGTAAAATATATTAGGGCAGGCATCAATTTTCCTTGGTTAGTTATGCTTTTAGTTATGCTGTATTTTGGTGCCCAGGGGCCTAATTTATAATTCTAATAACAAAATATATTATGAAGTATAAGCCACTCACATGCAGATTCTAATTCTATTTCCTCTCAAAGGAAAGAGCTAAGCTGTTAAGCTCCATGTTCTTTCAACATTTCCTGTTTGCGACAAATACAAAAATCTGAAATCAGCAAGTTCTACGTCTGTCTGGTTTCTTGGTGGGTTGTTGTTTTTTTTTTCCTCCAATCCCCAAATGATGTTTCTTAGTACCACAACTGTAATAAAACCTGGTTTTGCAGGTAAACTGATGTTACAGAGAAGGAAACCAATCCAGTTCAGACATCCTCTCCACCTCAGAAACATTATCAACACTAAGGTTCTATCTATATTTTTACAGGGAGAACATGCTGGTCAGGTGAGGGACGTCCCCAGTCCCTAAGGATGGAGAAAATCCTAATCCATTTAGCAGAGAGACTGTTCCTCTGGTTTGGCTGTAGAGGTTCACTGAAGAGCCCAGCTGTTAATGTTATACTGTACGCACCCTCATTTGTGCAAAAGAATTGGAGAGAACGTTCCATTACTTCCTTCTGTCTAAGCTGGAGGACACACACCCTGCACCAGGCCCGAACAGCAGATGGTCCCAGCTCTCTACATCCCTTCATTAAAGCACTGATGAGGACACATTTAGTATGACAGGAAAACAATTTGTATGTGTGGGACCAACTTAATGTTAAACTAAGTTTAACGGTTCAGACTGTCAGTAATTTATTTTAAGAATGATATCAAAGAGCAAGCTGGTATCATTAATAGTTTTTACATTACACAGTATTTATGCTATAAACATAAGTTTTAATAAAAAAAAAATCACTGCAGCCATTTTCACTCTCATTTCCACTGATTAATGTTGATATTGACAACAAGGTAATAATGTTCATCTTCGTTAAGATGAATAAATAATGCAGAAGAGTTAATAAGATGACAGATACTAAACATAACAACAGCCCTTAATTTTAAAGAATTGTTCTTCACTCATGGCAGCAGCCAGCCTCACTAACGTCAGTGGCCCAAATTCTGTAGCCCTTAATCACATACCATTACCTTCAGTAGGAGTTGTTCCCAATTTAGGATCAAAGACCACAGTTCGCTGGGGCCACTCTTTCAAGGAAGGATCGAGCCCAGGCTTTTATTAAGGGGTTTGGTGGCTTACAAAGGGGTGATTAAGATCTTCCTTTGAAAAAACACAAAATGTAGATTTCTTCTTTTGGATTATAACAGCACAGATAGCTGTAGCTTGTGGATTTCAGAGTATTAACTGCTAATCCACAAGCAAACTGAAAGGTTTTTGTTTGTTTGTTTTGCTATTACAGTATTCTTTTAAACTTGTCGACCTTCAGCTCTAAGTCATGCTTCAGTTTCTTTTCTGTAAATTCTTGCTCTTTTTTCATCTATTCCTCCCCACTGCCCTGAACATCTCTGTGAATATGTCCCAGAGTTCAAGAGATTTCCTGGTTACATGCAAAACCTAGTTTAGGGGTGAGGTTTTGGGTTTTTTTTGTTTGTTTGTTTAGTTTTGGGGTGGTTTTTTTGTTTGGGTTTTTTTTTTGTTTTATTTAATGAAAAAATTGCACTTATTCCCAAGACCTCAAACCATGAAGTTTTGGAAACTAACCCACAATATAAAAATTTCTATTTTCCTTAAGTAACATTCAAGGATTGCTGTTTGTCAGTGACAAGCAGAAAGTACTTAGTATAATTATTATAGCACCTCAGTAAAAATCAGATTCTAGCCGTAGGTGATTGCAGCTATAAAGTTTCCAGAATAGGAACAATGAGCCCTATGAAACTAATGAAAAAAATCGCCAACTTCCTCACTCCAAAGTCTGATTTTTACAAGGACTCCATTTCTTCCTGGTTGCCAAAAATGAACAGTTTATTTCAATCTAGCTTAGGTCTCCAGGAAAACAATTTTAATGTAAAATTGAATAATGCTGCACCAATGACAGGATAATTAAGTGGTTTCAAAATCAAGCAATATTTATGTGCATTTACTGCAGCATGCCTGAATAATGAAAATAAAGAAATCATATTCTAATGATAGCATAACTAAAGACAATAACTATCCAGACATAACCCTTGCTATATCACTGTACTATAATCAAATGAATTAGAAATCTAATGACTACTTTGACACAAACAGGTATTTAATATGCTGAAAATGTACCAGATTTCCCCCCTCAAGCATTAGTAAAATCCCCAAGAAAATTAAAATCCAGGTCATAGCTAAATTCCTTTGAAACCAGGATTTAAATTAAAAAAAAAAAGAAAAAAAATAATTTAGTCACTGTAAGAATTCTTTGTGTTGTTACATTTTTATAAGGCTAAAAGCTAAAAATAAGATCAAATTTTTTTGGAGGTTAGATTAAAAAGTAGACCAGGTGTGTTCAGAAACCCATCACACATACGCCTGTTAAACAGATGCCGACCAATAAATTAATTAAAACTACTCTCCTTTTCAATCGGAAAAGGGGAAAGAACTGTTAGGGTCATTTATGGGGTGACGTTCTCTTGACTGACAAGTTTTTCATGCTTGGCCTCTATTGTACAAGCCACTGATACTTCTCAAATGTTTTCCAAAAGGAAAATTAAATCACCGTCTGCCTGTAAAGCAGTGAATTCAGTAACCTGTTTCTGGGTAGTTGGATTGAAGCTAGAAAGAGAGGGCTTAGCTGTTTATCAGTTGTGAAAAGTGAGTAGGAAAACAAAGCTTTGACATTGACCTGATGAAAATCTTTGCTAGTAAGTCCTGCCATTAAACCCAGAATGGTTTTAGAATCAGAATTTGCATGAGAAATATCTCACTCTCCTTAGCATGCTATACTTCATGGTGACAATTAACATCTGAGCTGATCAACTGAAAAAGTATCTAGTGCTGACCTTAAACCCCACTATTCTTGTAGGGCTTGGAAAAATAAATAGAAAGGAATTTGAGGAACAGTAAACGGTACTGAAAGGACTATGTGACTCCTGGAACCATGAGATCGTCTAGCACTTTAAGAACAAACATTCATTCCTACTTTTCCTCTTCCAATTATACAAATTTAATTTTTTTTTTTAAACCACACAATTGCTGGAAAAAGGAATTAGTCAGTGCAAGGGGTTATTAAACATGGCATTCACCCACTGCTCTTACACAGAAAAGGCAGCCCTGAAAAAACCCCAAAGCTGATTAATATGAAAGGCAGCTAACCTAAAAACTAAAACTTGAACTGAATGGTGTGTGTTAATCTTTCTCAAACACACTTATGAAAGCTAAATTTGCAGGTATTTATTGCTGTGCAGACTAAATGTTATTGTGAATGATATCTCCTCAGTTCTGAGCAAACCAGTCCAAACCAAAGAATGCTGTCCTCACTGGTAATTTTGTGAATCTCCTTTCTATCTATGGCTGCTTGAATAGCAAATACTTCACGATCCAGGGTCATTTGTGATAAAGTTTGTTAAAAAGCTGACATTCATTACTGGCAATTTCCTTAATCCTCAAGTTGCTTGTAAGGAAAAGATTGAAATTCTGTGTTATATATTTGCTCTATTGGGTCTACAATCAAAATAACTCAACATGTTAGAGACATTAATAAAATACTTGCCAGATCAAAATCTTAATAGCCAGTCTTAGACTTCCCATTCTTTATTGATGTTTGTTTGCTAGTCTATCTGGAGACATAAGGAAAATCTTAATAGTTCTGGCCACTCATTAGCAAAGTATTGTGGAGTCTTAATCCCATAAAGATATTAAACTATTTTTCCTTACAACAGCAACAAATGGAGGGAATTCTCATTACTTATTAAGATGGGGTACATTCTTTGCATATTGAGTTTCTTCTTATACTTTGAACTCTTATCCCTCATCATTCTATTTCTGAGACTAAGATCAAAGTAGATTGGCCTTATAGAGCTACAGATGAGTGGCCGCCTTTCAGAGAATATTAATGCCCTCTTGAAGAGCAAAGCTGGGAAGGAGATGTAATCCCCTGAAGAGAGCCCTGTGAGCCCGGTCATATTGAACCGCTGCAGCATGCTCGCTGGATCAGCTGTTAAAGAGCGCACCCTTGCTGAGGTGGGGCTGCTTATCCCAGTTCAACGATGTGGCCCAAAGCAGGAGTGAGACTAAGTCTTGTTTTGGAACTGGAGAATCATGTAAATGTGGATTCTGGCAGAGAGCAGTATGTTTTATAGCAGGAAAACATGTGGCCAACTTTGTTTCTTGCATTGCGGATTTTTCTGGTTGTTATGATTCAGACTTGTGACATGTTTTAATTTTTACTCCTTGCTACCTCATCTAACTCAAGGACTGGTGCTATTGATGAGCTTGTTGGCAGCGGGCAAGACAGTGTTCCCCTTCAATCTCACACTTCCAGCAGCAATCCTGCCATACAGGGTTTCTTTCTCGCAAGTCTTTTAAAGGGGAATTACTTTAGACCCTTGTTAAAGGTAAGAGTAAACATGCTAAGTACCAAGACATTCAGTGGGTATCGTTATATGAAAAGAAGAAATGTTATATTCATTACAGAAGAAAATCTTGTAATAAAAAGTATTACCTGCATTTATAGCCCTTGTAACCTAATTTTTGTGACAAAGCAAAGAAGTAAAAACATTCCTTTCTGCCTTTCAGTGACCCCTATAAGAAACCCCCCATGGAGTCATTTAGGATAGTAATTTGAGTGAAAATATATGCAGCGTTCACTCTGCTTGCTCTTCTTAAATTAATAACCCTTACCAATGATAAATCTCAAAGTTTCTGAAGACATCTGCAAAAATGCCCTCAAATTAGTAAGCAATTAAAAGAAATAAAAACTTAAAAGACATTTTGCATAGCATAAAAGTGTGACAGAACATGGAGCTGTGTTGTTCAAATGTTAAAACTGTACATAAAATACCCCTTCAATATTTGCTGCCAGTAAAAACCAAGGCTAAGCAGGTCATTAAAATGTCAGACTTGGGGCAGAGTGGAAAAAATGCTGTGTTTAAAAGTAAACATGTAGACCTTTTATAATTATTTCCCCTTAAAGTTAACTGTTAAAAAAAGAAAAAAAAAAAAAAGCCCGTAACTTAAAGAGACCAAAACTAACCTCCCAAACAAACTGCTCTGCGGCATCAGCATGAAGAGTCAAACTCTAGTCCTAATCTTGTTCCTAAGTGAATACAGGGAGACTTTCAGGTCTTTATGCAGCCTCTGGATTTCATCTTTGAGTATGAAATGTCATTTTCCTTTATCCAGCTTTTCTAAAAAGAAGCCAGAGAGATGTATTTATGACATTAATATTGATGTCACATTTATGCTAATGTTGAATATGAATTACAGGAGCATTAGAAACCTTGGCAGCCCCAGTGTGCAACAGGGGCACCCTTGGGAAGATATGGAGGTGCACATACATCCTCATGCTGACTTGCACTGACAGACAGACTTTCACATCCCCTGTTGTGATGTCCAAATGTAGAACTTCAGCACCACCACAAATAGCACAGGCTAGAAGACCATGCTCAGTCCCTTCTCCTCACGTGAACTACACCTGCCCATTGTAACTGGTAGAAGATTCAGGTAGCATAAAGGAAATGCTGTGCTACATATGGTGGAGACATGCTAATTAGTTAATCAGTTCTGCAGTCCAGTGCAGATAACCCAAGACAGCAAGAGGAAAACAAAGCCTGTATCTTCACTTATGAAGTATGTTGCAGTATTTAAAACAAACAAAAAAAGCTGTATTTTGCTGTTTCTTTTCCTATTTCCAAGCTTTTTGAGCCAGTACCAAAGACATATCACAGAACAGTAGGGGTTGAAAGGGACCTCTTGAGATCTTCTAGTCCAATCCCCCTTGCCCCCACTAAAGCAGGACTCTCTCCAGGTGGGTTTCGGTTATCTCCAGAGTAAGAGACTCCACAACCTCTCTGGGCAGCCTGTTTCAGTGCTCCATCACCCTCACAGTTATTCCTCATATGGAGATTGAATTTCCCATGTTCCAGTTTATGCCTGTTGCCCCTCATCCTGTCATGGGCACCACTGGGAAGAGTCTGACCACATACTTTGACACCCACCCTTTAGCTATTTCACAGAATCAGCAGGTTGGAAAAGACCATTAAGGTCATTGACTCCAACTGTACCTGTCCTCTCCTAAATCCCCAAGTACCTCATCTATTCATCTTTCAAATACATCCAGGGATGGTGACTCAACCACCTTCCTGGGCAGCAGACCCACATCCCAACAACTCTTCCAATGAAGAATTTAAAAGCACTGATCAGATCACCCCTCAGTTTTCTCTCCTTCAGTCTAAACAGACCCAGTTCCCTCAGCCTTTCCTCATACGAGAGATGCTCCAGCCCCTCATCTTTGTAGCTCTTGGCTGGACTCTCTCCAGTAGCTGCCTGTCTATCTCAAACTGGGGAGCTTGGAAATGGATGCAATACTTCAAATGCGGCCTCACCAGAGCACAGTGGAGGGGGAGCACAACCTCCCTCGACCTGCTGGCCACACTATATGCTTCTGACTCATCAATCACATTCCAGTTTTGTTTCCCTTCTACTGGAAAAAAGTGCATCATGGCCTCGAAGAAAAAATTTTCCATCTCATTAATTTTGTGTATTTTAAGCAAAGTGCCTGCATATGAAGTCAGCATAATATCTGCACTGTGCCTTTTACTGAGCTGAATTCCTGAACTGTGTCTAAAAGTCAGCAATGCCCCAGTAACAACTCTGTCCAATAGGCACAATTCCACATTAATTCGGCTAGTGTATATCTGAACACCACTAATGAAGTTATTCCAGATTAACTTTGGTTTAACAACAACAAAAGAGTAGTTGGCTCATAAAACTCAGATAAATTTAATGATTAGAAAATAAAAAAGTCGTACCCTCCGGGAGTTTCTGGGACTCCCGCCGAAGTCTGTGCAGACATACAGGTATCTTATTTTGTCCTCTAACATCTTCATATATCTGTTCCCTTAAACTAACAAATACCACCGCTGAAAGTACAGGTTGTCACATTTACAATCAGCAATTAAACCAAACATTCCTCTGTTTTCCATCTGATAAGAGCAAAGTTCAAAGTGGAGAGACAATGGAGAAACACAAAACAGAACTGAGAGATTCAACTTCTATTTAACCAGTGATTTTGCTTTAAATTAGCTTCAACAATGAAAATATTTGTAAGTTGGGGAAAAACCAAACTGTAATCATGGTTCAAAACATGTTATACTCCAAATACAGAGACCACGGGAGAATATTAATCTTCACAGTTATACTTCCTCTTTCTAGTTTCTGTTTTTTTTTATGTTGGATAGTCAAATATACCAGGAGGAGACAGAGCATTGGACCAAGTTTTAGACTGGCATAATAAACTCAGAAGAAAGTCAGAGACTTGCATCTTTATACAGCTGTAGTTCCACAACTGTTAATAACAGATCTATTACATTCAATACTCCCTCAGTACCTATGATCAGTATTTCTTAGTCATGGGCTCACAATGGCAACTCTCTGAAAACAGCCAAAGCATACCATATATGTACTGTTTGCCAGCTCTACAGTTTTCATTCTGTGATAAAAATGCCGAGTAATACTTAAACAGGATTAAAATTAGAAGTTGAAAAGATGGGGTTTAGTCATGCCTAAAGCCTGCAAGGAAAGAGTAAAAAATCTTACTAACAGAATGGCTTTAGTCCACTTCAGTACTTTGCATCGTTTCATTGCACCATTTTGATCCAGTAATAAGGAGCTGAAAGCCAGTCTTGATGTGTCACGGAACCCATGGCTTTAACAAAACTAACACACCAACAACCTCAAGGGCTGGTACTTAATTAATTTGGTAGGTTTGAACCCCATCTCTTTTCCTATTATCTATAAGTATTCAAGATTATAATCCCAGTTTAATAAGATTAATAATTTTTATGACACCTCTGACATATTACAAGGAAATCCCTTAAAAAGATGCTTTTCATGAGTATTTGGTTTTGATTCATCAGAAGTTTAAGAAAACTGGTCTTCCTGCTATATTTCCAGAGCATAGACACAACTGACACAGAAGTGGAGACAGAGTCCTCAGGTCTCCACATACCTAATTTCTAGGCAGCCAGCAGCAAAAATACACTTCCCTAAACACCACCTATATGCATATTTCAATACTTAAAAGCCCATGATAAATATAACATCAAATACCATCCCCCCCCATTACAGTCATTATTCAGGGTTCCAAGCTCCTATAATTTAGTGATATAACTAGCATAAAGCCTGCATATAAGCTATAACCTAAACCACCAGGCCCACAATCTTCACAGTTGAACAGAATTGAGAATGTGAAAAAACCCAAAACCAACCAACAAAAACAAAAACAAAGCAAAAAAATCACTCCAGGAAATGCGAAGTTCCAGTTTTAATCAATGGCTTGCCTCGTAGTTAAACTAGCATTGCAACTGAAGAACAGAATCCCACCTACCTTGCCATCAGGTATTTTTGGAAAATACCTATGCTGCTCCCCGTGCTAAAGAAGGGCAGACATTCCTATAGCAAGAGAGGAAAGGGGAATTCAAACAGGAGGTTAATCCAGTTTAGGGAAAAATAATAAAGGAGTAGGGGTAAAAGATGACTATGTATCAGCTGTTGGGCCAGGGATGGTACAGGCAGCACAGGCTAGGCAGGAAAAGCTGCAGCCTGGGAAGACAATGCAGGACACCTGTAGTCACTAACCTTTTAACCCAGCTTGGCTTGTCTGCCCACAGCTGCCTGTAAGCTGGATGATTTTCCGAGTTACAGAATGGGACAGATTAGGCATAACTCAAACAAACTGGTTGGTTGGCAGAACTGGGGAATTGCGAGCTTCTACCAATGGATGGTGATAAAACATTTTCAATCAGAACAGCTGCTTATAGTTGTAATGTTTGGCATTAAGAAAAGATGACTTGAGCAAACCCAGACTGCCTGCAGTATTTTAGAAAATGTGCACATGGACACTTGTACCAGAGGACACAAAGCACTGTATCTCTACAACCAGTGATAGGAGCTGTTTGTGGAAACATCTTTAGCTGCCACCTTATACCTGAAAAATTGGGCGATTCACACCTTTACTTTCTCCTCCCTCTTAACCACATTCTGACTCTGTGCTGCAGTCAATAGTTTTTACAATGCAGCCCTGGGTCCTGCAAGCAGCTCCACAAATTTAAATGCTGTGCTGAGATGTAGATCTATAGATACCTTCCACTTGCTCCTTGCCCTTAGATTGGGAGTACTCTTTCTAAGAAACAGAAGGATCTGATTTACCTTCATTTATGTTGTCATTACAGCACTGACATTTGAAATCAGTAGTTTGAGGCAATGGTTAGAAATCTAGCAGTGTTCCTGTGTGAGCTGTCATCACCATCTGCACTGCCATTGACTTGTTCTTAACTGGTCTGGTTGAAAAATAACCTGGCTGAAAAAGAAAGAAAAAACATTGTCAAT
This sequence comes from Heliornis fulica, assembly GCA_013399135.1. Lineage (NCBI taxonomy): Eukaryota > Metazoa > Chordata > Aves > Gruiformes > Heliornithidae > Heliornis > Heliornis fulica. Next base: position 419,646 of record VXBZ01011780.1, read on the forward strand.
TAGTTGAGTCCAGATCATCACGGCTGCGCAAATGCTTCTGCTGGAGCAAGACAGGAGAATCAGCAGGGGTGAAGCTGCTGTGGAAATGCAAGCATAGACACATTCATTGATACTTGATGAGATGGACAGACTTAGAGTAAAATGTTTTTAGGTGGATTTTAATCTTTTTTATAATCAACCATTTTTTCACATTCCACATAGACCCCATCCACAGAGCTAGTGTTTTTCCGGTGGCTCTGTTCACACAATACTTTATGTTGGCAGCTCATTTCTGTCTTAGTCATGTTTTAGTTTTTTCTTTAGCAGATGTTTACAATTACTCCTTAAAATGTTTCCATTTTCTGTGATCATTGAATGTGAATGAGGTGACATTTTTAAAAATAATTGTAGCTTTTTTTTGGCCAGAAACCATGTTGTTAGATTCAAATAGTCTTTGTCTTCTAAACTGTGGTAAAGGTCTTATATCTTTGTAACAGCAGCATCTGCACAAGTTTGCCTATTCTTTTTTTACTTTTTGCCAAAATCAAAGTGTTATTTCTCATTATCTGACTATATCTTGTGTCTGGTAATCAGATGTGTATATGTCTTCCCATTTAACCTTAAAGACATGAGACCTGAATTTGAGCTGGAGGTTCTTGGGAGCAGTGCAGAACAAATGGTATTACAGCAGCCTGAGCTCCTGAAAAACAGAGGAAGGTTTCTTTGCTTTTCTTTCAATCACTTTTTTTCATTTGTTTTTATTGACCTCCATTTAGATCAAAGTTCTCACAAATAATTGCCATGTTGCCAACACCTGCAATTAGGCTGCAACATTTGTAACGCTTCACACTTTCTTCAAAACCTATTTCTGGGAGTCGCACAAAATTTTGAGAAAGCTCAGCTGTTTCTTCTTTTTTCTTGTTTTGTTTTGAAAAATAAGATTTCCATTAGCAGAAAAAATGTAGAAATATGCCATGTATTTACCATAAAGGCTCAAAAAAGAATGCCACATACGTGGCATTTTAAAGACCACTTTTTTTAATGTAGTCTCGTGACTTTTGGAGTGCTGACTCATGATTTTTGCATGCTTGACATCAGCAATACCACAACTGAGAGAAAATCTTTGTGAAAGATTCCTTTCTAGTCCTCTTGAGACAAAGGGATCCTCCAGGAAAAAAAAAAAAACAGAGACAACTGTTTCTTATTCATTATATTTTTCAGTTGAAAACAAGCACAAAAAACAACTTTAAAGCAAACAGTCCTAAATATCTGCCAAAACATTCCTGCTTGTTTTCTTCACCATAAAGACTCAAAAAAGGTATAAACACATTGTTTTCTTTTGTTTGATAGAATGGTATTAAATTATATAATATATGAGAATTAAACTTCTGGCATAATTTAATATTTTTCAACAAACATCTTCTTTCAATACTCCAGATTTCTCCCTCTTGTCAAGCAAGTCTGGCATTAGGGAGAGACAATGACTTTTTCATTAATGATTGTGTGTTATTTTTAATTGTACTGTGGATTTTTTTTTCCATAAAATAAATGTAAAATTTTTATGCTTAATTAAATAATTTGTTTTTTATTAGGAATAAAGCACATGGAAATTTTACAAGAAAAAAATAGTTAGAGTCTTTTTGCTATTAAATGAGAATTTTAGCCCATGAGTTAATGCATTTTCATTGCATTGTACTAGTTGTTCCATGGCCTTGAGCTTCTACTTGTTGAAAAAAATTACAAATATTTCCAATTTCTAATAACACAGGAGGTAATCAGTAGCTATCACTTATATTGCTGCTAACAGTAGTTGGGAAAGTATAATAATATATTATACTAATGGTAAAAATTTGATTTTGAAACCATCTGGTTTAGCAGTCAAAACTAAGACTCATTTTATAAGCAAAACTTCCAATTAATTCCAAATAGTTTTTCTACATTAAGACTTGAGGTTAAATTGCTTGTTGGTGGGATACAAATGATAAGTATGTGTCTGTATAAGAATAAATATTTTTGGCATAAACCCTTTCAGAGGCAAATTGGGCCAAAGGACAATTTACAAAACTGTCATTGTCATATGGCATTAATTTGATAGCTCATTTCAATTGACATCTGTGAGAAACAGTTGGACATGCTGTTTCTCTTGCATTAACCAGACTTTTAAATTAATTATGCAAAGTTTAAAGCAAACAAACAAAAATAGACTGAAAAGTAAAACTATACTCAAGTAAAGATACACATTAATTCGCAGCTAAATTCACGCTCTTCACAGAGAGTTTTATTCACACTAAAATCGACTCTAAATCTGTACTGTGCGATGAATTGCCTTTGAACAGCAAAACACACCCCATCAGAATCATCTTTCACAGAGTGCTGTGTAGCATGTTATATGAAACCTCTGGCACCTTTTCTCCCACCCAATTGTTCTATGTACAGACATGAGCAAAATTACCATTACTACTTGTAAATACTTCCAATATATCTAACGTTGCTACTACGGAAGTGGTATTTTCTCCTCACCATTCGTCTTTCTGAACAATATTGAAATTGATTCAGAGACAATTTAGGTATCTTGTTGTAGTGGTTTTGTGGGGCCAGGTTTTGGTGTCAAGGGGGGCTGCAGGGGTGGCTGCTGCAAGGCGCAGCTGGAAGCCTCCCCCAGGCTTGGCAGAATAACTACCAGCCAGGCTCGAGGCCGGACTCCACCACTGAGCAAGGCCGAGCCCTTCAGCAGCGGCCATAGTGCCTCTGGGAATCACACTTAAGAGAAAAAACTGCAAGTAGCTGCTTTTTGCCACCAGGGAAGGGTGTGCAGACCTTTGCAGACCCCAAGGTCAGTGAAGAAGAGGGAGGGTAAGGAGGTGTTCCAGGCATCAGAGAGATTCTTCTGCAGCCCGTGGAGAAGACCATGGTGGTACAGTGGAAAGAGGGAAGTTCTCCATTTCCAAAACTATCTTTCTTCCTTCCAGGGTCCAGGAGACCCAAGAGGCAGTCTTTGAAGTGAAGACTGAAGCAAAGGCAGCATTCAGTATGTCCACCTTCTCAGTATGACCTGTTACCAGGACACCCCCTCATTCAGTAGGAGACCTGCATTATCCCTAATCTTCCTAAGATCTCGTTGAACTTCTCATTATCTGACTGGTTTCTGTGTGTGTGTAGTGTAATAAATTAGAGAGTTTTCCTGCCTTTATTCCGTGTTGAGTCTGTTTTGCCAATGACACTAATTGCAGAATGATCTCTCCCTGTCCTTATCTCACTCCAAAGCCTCTCAACATGTATTTTCTCCCCTGTCCAGCTAAAAGGGGAGTGATAGAGCAGCTTTGGTGGGAGTCTGGCCTCCAGCCAAGGTCAAACCACCACACTTGTTCACAAAGTTGGATCTACTGAATAGCAGACTATAAAATAATTTATTTAATCTATGGTGTACCAGTCCTTTAGCTGATCACAAAATTCTTGTGGGGTGTCTCTAAGTATCAGTAAGCATAACAATAATTTAAGAAAACCACTTGATATCATATTTTCATGTTGTCTCAGTAGAAAAATATCTGAATAGAAAATATTTCCTTGTTTTATGCTCTTACTTAGCAAGGTGACATTAGGAGAGCACAAGTTTCAAATATATCAATACTAAGTAAAGAGGTTTAGGTTTCTTCATTTGGTTGTTTTCTGAGTTTTGGTTCTTTTTTTTTTTTATTCCTAGAGATGCATATATCCAAAATGACGCTGTGTTATTTGATCAAGATGGGGGGAAGGGAGTCCTAAGACAATTATCTAGAGCATTTCAACACTCTTGTTCTAGTTCGAGTTTGTCTATATAAGATCTTTTCTTTTGGCACCACTATGCCCCAGAATCAAAATCCTACTGTAAGTTCTCAAGCCTTTTCCTTCTTTACGGGAAAAAAAGTAAAATTAAAATATCTAGTCTTCAGCTCAGCTTTTGTTTTGGCTGTGTAATGCATCACCCAATTAATGTACAAATCTCACAGAGAGCAGCAATTATTTCTGCATACATATCACATGGTTAAAAACCGTAAAAATTTATTTACAAATTTAGTATGGTTTCTGGAAAAGGCTTGATGCCTGAAATCAGGGTAATCCTGGAATTTTAAAAATAAATTTGTAATATGAGTTCTTGGCTATACTGACTGTTTTAGATATGGAGTGGTGCTGACTGAAAGGACTGTTTGTTGACTGTTTCTTTCTGACACAGTATATGAATCCCATTCAGAGGTGGTCTCCTGGTTGCCTGCAGTGCAGGAGAAGAAACCGTTTCCCTTTTGATGTATAATTTGGCTTCTGGTTTTTGTTTTGCTTTCCTTAGAGCACTGATGACCGACCATGACTGGAGCTGCTAGAGGATGTCAGACTGATATGCAGTTGCTCTTACACTACCAGAGTGCCCAGCTGGGGTGCCTTTCAAGTTTCATATGTGAGGCCAGTGAGACATTTTCCCCAAATCAGATTGGTATCAACTATTATAAAATCTTTTATTTTACTTTCCTAACAGAAAAAGCCTTTTTTATCTAAGAGTCTTAGAATTTTGCCCCCCAAGCTGTAAATGAATTAGTCCAAAAGCAAAGTACTTAAGGAAATAGTTCTTGTTTGCAGAGATGTAATAAAAAGCTTTTTCTGTCCTTATAAAAACTGTCAAAGTACCACAGACAGACCCATTTATGTTATGATTTTAAATAAAATCCGTGCAAAGTTCCAAAGAACGTCCCATGGACAATCATTGCATCAGAGCTGCCACAATATCCAAATATATTTCCAAAGGTCCTGTAGGTAGAACTGAGATTCAGAGCAACCATCAACTGAATAGATGTCTTTGTAACATAGAAGGAGTAACTCCATCACTCAGTGACTTCAACTTGTTACTTACAGCCAGGCCTGTTTGTCCAGCACCTGGCTGGACAGAAGCCCCCAGTATATCTTCCACCAGAAAAAGTGATGTTAAATTGATTACTGACACATGTAACTGTTCTGATAAGGCAGAGAAAGAAAGAAAAAAAAAAAAAAGAGACCTGCACATGTTTTCCACAGGAATGCATTATCCAGAGTATGATGGCAGTACAGAGAGCAGGTACTCTTGCACAGTCTGTCTTTTCGTTGCTGGCACCACATGTTGAAATACAGTCCCTCAGAAGGACTATGGAAATATTTCAAACATGCATTTTTTGTTATGTTTCAGTGCACAGGTATTTGTGTTAGCAGTAGAAAATACAAATATACAGGATTTTCTTGGCACATATTATACCATACTGCAAGACCTTAATATTGTTAGCTGGCAATTAACCTAAGTATATGCATCTTCTAATTATCTTTAAACTTACTTTAAACCATCTAGTTTGAGGAATAGATTTAAACATGTGTTTATCCTATAGTTATCTAGGGGTTTGTTTTCTGTAATACAATAAACAGCTGTTTACAGATAAAGGTAATAAACTGTGTTGAACCCCCCTCTTTGACTCTGGCCATGTGTATCACTGAAATTACTGGGATCCAACATAATATTAAATGGACAAATCCTGGCCCATCTACTTTATTAGCATTCTTTTACCAGGGACTTTGTAACCAGCCACTACCCAGAGACCCCTGTAATGAATTCAGCTACAAAACACATTGGTCTTGCAGTATAAACAAACAGCTTGCCAAAAAAATGGCATTTCACAGATTATTCTTTCATGTTCTCAAGAAAGTGGTAAAACAGCTGTGATGAAATGTCATTAGAAATACTGGCAGATCAGAGCGGAGCGAGTGAATAAGCAAGAAATTATATTTGTGTTAATCAACACTAAGTCTTTAGAAATCCAGTTATGCCTTTCATCTACCATTGGAAAGACTAAATGAAAGATTTTATTAATGAATAAGGTTAGGTAAAGAAATCTTTTCATGTATCTAAAGATAGATATCAATTTAGAAGTTTGGACAAAGCAGCACCTACATAGAAATAATGCAAATTGCTCTCCACTTTCTGAATAGGTATGTCCTTATCTTTGATAGATCAGAACAAAATGATAGGTCAAGTAATACATACATTTAGCATCTCCGAGACATTCTAAAAACTCATCTTTCAAGAATCAATGGCACTATATTGCACTTCTTTAGATTTCCTGTTCCACTCAACTGTTCATATATACACAAAAATTAGGATCACAAGGGCTATAGGAGGCCATATGGTCCATACTCTACCATTGCTGAATGTTCCCTTCCAGCCTCTTCCCAACGATAACTCTGTGATAGCAAGTTACATCCTGTTTTCACACAGTCAGCCCTTAGGGACAAAACTCCCCACAACTGGAGAAAGAATCATAGAAAGACATTATACTACTGTTGCTCACAGAACTTGTAATTGGTTTCTTATTGCTATTTTTAGGAGATTCTACAAAAAACACATGGTTAAAAATGTACCATGGTCTATAGCGTGGTACAGTTTTCTTCTGGTCAGCTGGACTGGAATGGGTGAAAACATCTAAAGTTATAGTCCCTGTTTCCTACTTGCTGCCTTTTGAGCATTACACTGGCATGTTAAATGAGTGCAGCTCCTGAGCTCACCAAAGCTGGAATCAATGTTTTTTTGTGTGGGGACAACTCATCGTGACTTCTTTTCCCTGCAGAAGATTACACAGGAAGTCAGCTTGCCATCCAACACACAATTTATTTTACATTCATCTCTCTTTTTACATGTCATGAAAAAAACCCTGGAATTAGGAGGAGCTGAACACACCAGTGTGAGTTTGTCTGGAATTTTGTTTTGTTTGTGATGATTTTCTTAGCACAACTGCAGTGATTAACAATATTTTTTTATGGACCTGCCTTAGTGAGACCCTACAGAGAGCATACCTTTTTGGTGGCAGTTTTGAAAGACTCAACTGAATGTTTTAATAGGCCAAACTAAAATCCTCTTAAAAGTGCTTAAGAGTTTTATCTGAGAAGACTTGATTTGGTTAGAGACTTCTGCCTTCTTGACATAAGGCCAACAATTAGTATGAAATAAACTACATATATAGCTGTTCTTTTCTGTTTAGTCAAGGTGGCAAAGAGCTGTATGAAGAAAGGTGTCTACAAGGCTCTGGCAGACAGTACTTCATGTAATTTTCATGACTGCATTTGCTTTTAATTGATCTTGCAGTACTATGCCCCTTATGGAGTGTTTTAAATCAATGTCAACCATAAAGAGGTACTAAACTGTACAAGGTCCTTTTTTGGTTGCAGTTAAAGATAACTTATTTATGAGGATATGAATAAAACTCTAAGTGTGTGAATGTAAATATGGCCAAAACTTTGAGAACTCCTTCCTTTATTTCATAGATTGAAGAACATCAGGCATCAAAGCACAGATTTTTTTTTCCTTTATCAATAACGAAAGATTCAGCAGGGCTCTTTGAATGTTTTCCCTCCCCTTATGTTCTTCTCCACCCCTTTATTAGCTGGATATGGCATTGGAAGGCAATGAGAAAACCAAAGCAAGTGGAAGAGAGGCTCTTCCAAAATTTGCAGTGTTCTGGGATTCACCCAGCACTTTCATGTTACTGAAACATGCTCTCTGCTATCTAAGACATGCATGATTCTCATCAGAATGAGCAGGTCTTCTCAGCCCATAAGTCCCACATGAACATTACTGGTAGTAAGCTCCTGAAAGTAACTGCTTTAGAAGAGCTATTCCTTAGTAACTTAATGTACAGATTTTTTTATTTTTTTTAATGTCACTTACACTATACTGTAAGAAAGACACCTCAGAGAGCGACTGTGAATCAACTCCATCAAACAGATCCCTTTATTCTGGGATAGCCTTCCCAGACATATTTCACGATCTTAAGTACCTCCAAAGTATTACTCTAAACAAGAGGTTTGCTCTTGTTACAGACTCAGGTAAGCAAATGCTCCAAAATCCTGGCTAAACCTGCCATGGTCACAGTATTTTGGTTAGCTGTACAAAAACAATTTCTCAATAAACTGTTAAGGGAAGAGAATACTTGGAGGAATTAATGAAGACATGCTCTACAGTTTCTGGAAACTAAAGAAACACACATTGTTCAAGTATTGCTGACCTAGAAGTGGCAAATGCATAGGAATGAAGCACAGAGTAAGAATCTCATCCAGTCTATATTACATTTTTCTTTTCAGATCGTTGTAGGAGAGCCAATCGGTATGGGAGATATCTGAAATCTCATAAAAATCAATATGAAAAATTAAAGATGGTGAATTACCTATAAAGATTATTAGTGCTCATGAATTATATAGTTCAGGATGAAAGATCACACTGGTACAGAAATTAAAGATATACAAAGAGAGATCATTACCTTACTTGATTTTCCCTTTTACACTTTTAGAAGTTTGGAGGGTTTTTTTCCACCTAGATCCAGAATTTTTATTCTGTGGAGAACTTCAATGCTCCCCACATTAAATATATGACATATCACTCTACTGGCACAGAACAGCATGCCTCTAAGAATGGAGCAGAGAATAAAGAGTTCAAAACTAATATATTCCTCAAACCTGAGTTTAACATGAATCATATGGAAGATACTAAATTGCACCTGCTCGGAAGTCAAAGCCAATTGTAATTTCTTTAAAACCTCCATCCTGTATTTGACAGTGCAGCTCCATGTGCTGGGACATTTTTCTGTAACTGCTCTTTGATGGGTAATTTCCACTGACTGGGCAACCTGTGAAGGAAAGTTAATATAACAGCAGAACTTGTCCAGCCGTGCGAGGGATGATGCACAGGGGGCCTCCTGCACTTACAGCAGCCACGGGGCCAAGAAACCCTGTTGTGTTTGCAAAAATAACTGGCTGCTTTTTGAATCAGAGCTGGTTCTTCCACGTCATGGCTTAAAACACAACACATCCTTGTAACAGTTTGGGGTTTTCTTTGTTTTAGATAACAGGAAAAGGGTTTTTTTAAACTATTCAGAAGAATGATACCAGGTCTGGCCCTAACCCAGCAAAGCACATGTTTAACCTTCTGCATGTCACTAGTTTCTGAAATCAATGGGACTGCTTGCAGCCTGAGAGTAAATCATCTGCTTCAGTGCTCTGCCACAATAAGACCTTTACAATTGTTTTCTTCTGTACAGATAATTCTAGGAACCCTCACAGAGATGCAATGACTTCCACATATGATGAAGAATCTCTACTATAGGTAGAAAGAAACCTTGCTAAACACCTCTTTTTACAGTTTTACAGCCTTGTGAGCCATTTCTTTGTTAACCTGATACCAGAATTTAAACCTTGCTGGAGACATAGATTATAGGTATAGAGAGTTAAATGCATGCACAAAAAAAGCAGTCATTTCCTGGTAAAGAAAAAATGCAAAACAAACATATTTAGTAAAATAATTGCAGATATATCATTTATATGTGCAACAAATAAAGGACTCTAATGCTGAAAAAAGTTTTTGTTTCTTTTGTTTGGTTTTTTTTTGTTTTTTTTTTATTATTTTTTAATCAAGAAGCAAAAGACTTGTACATTTGCATCCTCAAAGATACTCTTTGGTGTACAGAATTTCATTCATAAAAATGGAACTAAATGCTTTTTTTTCCTCTTCAAATCATAAGTGTATACTTTAAAGATCTAGCAATGCTGAAAGCTTAGTGCAAGGCATGGTTTGTTTGCATTAGGACTGGTTATTAACATTTTGACTTGGAATGCTGCAAATGCCCTGAATTCCTGTAGACACCATTGAAACACCAGGAGCTATACTACCAAGGTTGATATTTATGCCTTTTCTATCTGGGAGACTATTACGAAAATTCAGATAGACTCAACCTAAAACAGTGCCAACTCACAAGGAACTTTTGAGCAAGAAAAAAAATGCCATTTTTTCTTAACTATTTTCATGCCTTGCCCGGGCACCATCTTATAAATGGCATCGTCACAGTAAGAAAAATTACCCCTAGTTTTCTGAATAGCAATCCATTTTTTTTTGGTGCAACAAAAAATAACAATTCAGCACACATACTTGTTGCTGGCTGAAGAGCCCTCTCTACAAACAAGTAGAGCTTCTGATCAAACCTACTACTTACTGCTTTTACCTTGGATGAAAAACCATTCTCACTTTTACCTCAGGATACTCAAGTGGTTTATGAAATAATGCTTGTGCTGTTGGCCCGAAAAATAAAAAGTGTAACACACACACATCTCCCTCTTAGACACATATCAAAACTTCTTGGAGAAGTGTGAACAGACTTGTGCTGAGCACTGCCTGAATTTATACCTAGCATCTCATTTTTTTCAGTTGCACCTGCATCCACACATTAGTTCCTACCCTGCTCTTGTCAAGCTGTGCTTAACTCTTGCCCCAGGTGAAAGTCCCGACTCCTCCTTATCTACAATGTCATTACACAGGTAGCAAAATGGCAAATCTTTAACAATGCTGAGCTTAATTAATTTACCTGGATCTGTCGGGCACGGCTGCTGCTTCTTTAGCATGGGGTAAATACCCTGTAGCCTTGCATCTGCAGCTGGGAAACACGCTGAGCTGCTGCCAGGATGAGGGAATATTCATGAACAGAATATTACCTGGATATGCTGATGAAAATTAAACCAATGTTCACAGTATTTTGCCTAGCTGATCTTTGATTTGTCAGCTTTGCTCTGCATCCTTTCTTGGACAACGCCAGTGGAGGTTTATAGCCACCAACTTGTCCATCCTCACAGCTTTATTAAAACAGGGAGATGCTTGGAATTCACTATGAGAGGTAAAAAACTCATTCCTAGCACCCACACCTACCTCTGAGTTCAGTGATATATTTCAGCCCTGCACATCTGACATGCAGTAAAATAGCATCTTACAGTACCAGATACTAATTAGAAAAAGAAATGTGTTAGATGTCAGGCCTCAAGAAAGCAAACTTAACATTCTGACAGCAGCTGGAGAGTGATAGCCATAATCAAGCATTGTCCCTGCTTAGATCTGTGCCAAACAGCCCCGCTTACTTCCAGCTAATTCTCCATCAGAGACGATCTTTCTTTACAATTCCAAAGAAACATGTTGTCAGTTCCCACCTGCTGGCATTGCTAGAAATAAAACCACGGTTGATCGGATGCAATAGGTCAGCAGAATAGTGCATTGAACTGTTGTTTGTGCTCCCAAGCTGTGTTACGGGGGATTCACTAACATTTATTAACCCTTTCTCACATCACAGCTTTTGTTATGCTTTTAGAAATCAGTAAGGTTTCAAGGATGAAAACACATCCTTTTAGGAATTTCAAAGGAAGCAAAATTTGGGCTTGCTGCCAGGCTAAAAGTTCGATATCATTTGAAAAACAAAATATATTAGAGAAGAAAGAAAATGCAGATGTCAGCCTAGTGACACAGAGTAATCTATTTGCTCAGTGCTTGTATTTTCCTACCAATTTTGTATTTTTCAAAAAGGACAATAAAAGAATTGTGCTCACTGCTAATTAATGACAAGCTGGTAAAAGCATCTATCCATTGTTCCATTTATTTCTTCATTTCCAGCAGTTAACAGCCCTGTTCTGAAATGAATCAATGTCGTTTACACAATGCTGTCACCCCTATTGTTTCTTTATCATCCTTGCATTTTCATAAATCGGAGGTGTTAATCCCTTAATGGCTTCTCTCAGAGCTCTAAAATGTATGCAAAATGGTAATCCATCCCCTAAACAATTCACATTTACACAGGCACCCTTTTAAATATGTTTACTATTAAAATGAATCCTTTGTTTGGATCTAACCCTATCTGTTTGTTTTCTAAACACATAGCAGGTATGCGGAGTCTAATTTTAACTAGTGACTATCAAGTAACCGTGTCCTTTTAGAAACGTGGTGATTTGGCTCCAGAGGTGAAACCTCTTTTTGGTTTTTTTTTTTTTTTTTTTTTTTCTTTCCAAAGGAGTCATATAATGTACACAATAAATTGAGTACACGCCTGCCAGGATTTGAAGGAAAGAATCAAGGACTTGATGCAAAGATTACTAATATAAAGACATATCCTGTCCTTAAGCAGCCTTTGCTTTGGGCCTGAGGAAGCAGCAGTACCTGCTCTCAGAGGCCGAAAAGAAAAACCCTGACATTTATCCATAGTGCTCTCGGAGTGGCAGACTATGCTTGCTGGTAGCTTTAACACCTTGGTACTCACAAGCAGGGCAGTCCGTGGATCTTTGCTGGATTGGGACGGTGGTTGCTGGGACAGACTGAACCTTACTGTCCATGCAGAGATCTGTGTGGGCAGCTGGACAACCAAGCTCTTTGCAACCAGCTTGCATCAACAGAAGTGTTCTTGCTCTCTAATTTTATAATTTTATAAGTTTATAAGACATTAAAAGTAAATTCTACACAACTTAATGGTTTCATCCCTCTTAAATAATGCAATTTTTTCCCCATTCGGTTTTAAAAAGGTCACTATCACTGCTAATACTTCACATGCGCTTTCCCGAGCCTGGTTCATAGAATCTGAATCAGTGACTTCCATTTAATTGATATTATATGCCTCGGGGCCACCGCCAAAACGACTGCATCAAAACAGCTTTCCAGGAATTATATGCAGACAAGTATAGCATATATTCCAGAATCAAAGTGTATCTCTCAAAGTGAGATTTCAAAAACATTCTGTTCTAAAGAAGGTGCAGCTCAACGAGATACTGTGCTGGCATTAAGATCAAGATGAAAATGAAAAAAAAACCCACCACAACCCCAAAACCTTAAAATTGATAATAGTCAAATAGGCAGACAAGCATTTCAGTAACATCGGGGAAAAAAAGAAAAAAATAAAAAAGAGTTTTGGTGGCAATAGAAGCAGCAGTATGAATAAACATTAAACCCAAAACAATACTTAAAATATTGCTTGTGCATTTCTGTTTAATGCACTTTTGTTTCAAGTTGCAGAATCTGTATTGCTTAGAAGTGACCCTGAAGTTCCCAACAATGTATAATTGTGTGATCTGTGCTGCTTAAAGGATGGATCCTTGGAGTACTGACACAGGGAGAGAGAAGATCAAGGCTTGGCAGTGACCGTAACATGCTGCTACACAGCAGGCACACATTGGGGTTGAGCAGCTGCACCAAGGCAGGTTGTGCTGCCTTTTTCCTTTATGCTCTTGTTTTGACTCGTGTTAATCACCCATTGTTCTAGGTGGGAGAGGTAAATTAAAGGACAGGGTGATCCTATTCAATTAGAGGAAACAGGTCACTTCAAATTCCACTGCACAAGGAGGGGATAAGCAGGAATTACAAGTATACCTGGAGAGGTGTATCATTTAGAATTAGGCACAAGTTCTTAATTTTAACTAAGGCTAAATGAAAATTGCAGTCTTACCAAAGATTTGACATCTGCTGGTGCTAAACAATGGGAGATCTCTGGAATTCTCCTTTCGCCATGAATGTACAACACCAATTTTCAGAGGTAAAAGCGTGGCACAATGGGAGGATGAAAAGATCAATGTGAACAATTAAAAAAAAAAGACAGAACAAAGCAACAAACCACCTTGAGCTCATTTTGTTCATTGTTTTGGGACAATCTTCAGATTTTTCATGACATACTGCCAAATTAGACTGACATTGCATAAATCCTTTTAAGCATGGAGAGAGGTTTGAGTCTAGAACTTTCAGCCTATCGTGTATGCTAGGATCTTTCCCAAGGAGGGACAGCACTAAGCATCACTCCCTCAGCTGTATTTAGGTGCATTTCCTATCAAATATAAACTAGCAGGTTTCAAAATTTTTATAAGAACAATTGTTCTCATAAGATTTCAAGTGAAATTTCCTTGGCTGTGGAGGTTTTGAATAAACTGTGCTTAGTGGTGTATGTGGAGTGGACATTTTTGATCAATTTAAGTACTGACCTTGAGTCTATAGAAATGGATAATATGGCTTTATCTGTGTTCCTTTTTTATTCCATTGAGCATAGCCGTCAAACATGACCTAAAAAATCAGGATTTCCTATGACCTGACTTTAAATATGACAGAATTCTCTCTTCAACAAAGCAAATAGCATTTCTTTAGCACTGTTGACTGTTCTAAGTCATGGACAGGAGGCAAAATAATTGAACATACATTGTCATTTGCCAGAATAGTCCTCAAGTATTCCCCAATATATATTTTTCAAAGGTAACATCTGAAAAATGTATCCTTGGATAAGCTTAACTGTGAGGTCTGGCAAAGTATTCCAAGTCTGGGTTTTTTAAACCTAATTCTATTGCAAATGCAACTACTCTGATTGTTTTGATTTAATCAAAACTGGCTGTTAAATCTCTAATTCTAACGTCTTTTCAATCTTTGCTCAAAGTGACACATATGTACTCTGTGACTGTGCATTGTGAAGTTAACAACTTGTTATTTGGCCTATCAGTTGTTGAATATTCAGCCTCTTGTTGGAATTGTTCAAAATGTAAGACTACTCCTGTCTCTATCGTTCCTGTCTCTCAATTCATTCTTAGAGATCATAGTTTTTCCAGAAAACAATTAAGAAAAATACAGAGATGTTATATTTTTAACTTCTGAGGCTGAAGGTTTGCAGACTCTATTTGTAGTTGAAGAAGGAAAAAAATTAGGAGGAGGAAGAATTAAGTATACATTTCATCTTCTAGTGATATCCCAAAACAGAAATATGCCTATTTTTTAAAGACCTAGTCAACAACTTTATACAGAATTAAAATATTATATGTATTATTTTACGATAACCACTGGGGTTATCAATCAATTTTTATGTTACATTATACTATATTATATTTTATATATTACATTATGTGCATAATATTGTACTATGTTACATTATAGACTTTGAAGACTGGAAGATTAATTAAATCCCATATACATTAGTTCATTTTGGGGGGCTTGATTTTTTTTTATTTTTTTTTTTATCGGTCATGGAAGTACATAGTGTCTTTAGGCCTCAACATAACCAGAAATAATTTTAGTTGGTGAACTCTTTCACCCATCATGAAAAAAACCAAACCAACCGTTTATGCAACAAGCCAGTTAAGGCTCGTATTTGAATCTTCAAGAAACGAACATTAAAATTTCATAATAAACATTAAGATTTTCAAGTAAGGCTATAAAATACAAAATCAGACCACTGTAATTAAGGCCACCCTAATAGTTTTTCAGAAGTAATTGCCAAACCTTGCAAATGTCACATCTAGCTGTTTACGTGCATACTCCGTGGCTACAGTGAGCTGGGACTCTGTCCGATGATTACTTCTGTAATCAATGCCCCTTTGATTAAAAGAAGCCTTGCTTGAATATCATGGAATGGAATTAAGCAGAGAGCTTTTATTAAAGCTACCCTCACTGCTGGGAGCTTTTTAAATAAATCTTGTTCATATTTGTATTTCTTTTTGTTTATCATTGAGAGCAGCATGGAGAAAGTCAGCATTTCTGCATCACTTGTGTGATGAAAAACACTTGTGCTTTTTGCTTAACAAATCCTTCACTGCTCACCAAGGAATTATCTACAGAATTTAGCTGCAGTTTGTTCCTTCTAAGTTTCATATCCTAACAACTGGAAAACTGGAAAAAATAATATTATTAGCCAAATGATGCAGAATTTTATTTCATTATATGGTCTAAATCTTACTGAAATTGGTAGAAACTCCTACATCCTTCAGTAGGCTTTGGATGAAGCTCTAGGTGTACATTAGCTTTAGTGACATTTTGATGTTATTAGTATGATCTCATATCACCTACCCCATAGGCTTGTTTGCTCCATCCAGCCTAGTGCTTTCTGGCCTAGGCTAGTCTATGTCTTCAGTGAAAGGATCATGTCTGCTCTTATTTAGCTTTGATTAACATCATTAACCTATCATACACTGAAGCAACTTGCCGAGCAAATTGGTAAGCCAATTTCAGCAAGCGACATAAAGCAAAGAACAGCTTGGATTGTCAGATAAACATACCCAGAGGTGCAGTTAGGATGCTGAAATTATTAGGTGAATGATAGGAAGCCAAAAAATCAGTGAGCCACTTGAGCAGAGAGTATAAACATAAATATCCAAAAGCATGCCACAGTGCATGCGTATTTTATGTTGATGTGCTAATACATTATCTGCTAAGGGTTTATTTAAACCATTTTTGTATTCCCTGCAATTCATTTATCTGCATAAAGAAGAGCCACTAACAGGACAGTGCCTTATGAACAAGCAACCCTCTATGTTTTCCACTGCTGTTTATAATTCTTCATGCTCATATCTATAATTCATGAGCAAATTGGCTCGTGAATGTTTCCATAAAGGTTGAACAAAGTATGGTGCTGTTAACACTCGCACTGTCATGCACAGAATCAAAATGTGCCCGCTCTCATTCTATTCATCACAGCTCAAAGACATTTTGGCAATGATATTATCCAAATATTATTAAAACTTTGAACCCTGTCCCCATAAATTATAGCAAAATGGCTTCAGAGCCATTAGGCAAGGAGGATGTATGGGCTCCAGTTGCTTTGGAGTAATTATGTGCTTAAAAGGAAGCGTGGCTAAGCATTCTACCAGTAAAGAGAGAAAAGCTATGATCATTTGTTACTGCTTCAGTGTTGTACACAGTATTGCTCACACAGGTCAAGCCAACCTTACAGCAGGACAATTATCTGCCTAGAGAGACCAAACATCTGTTATTAAGTACGCAGAGGCACCGCTGCAGCATGCTAGAAATCTTGTCCACTTCATTGGTTTGGCTTACAGTAATGTACTTCAAACACTTGGCTAACTCTGCACAACATCCCCCCTTTCTTATTGTTACTGCAACAGTTCAGCTTTGAAATATGCAGTACCTTCACTCCCCCAGTACTTCCTTTAATATGCACACAGCTGTTAAAGATGATGGTGTAACTTTAGATGAGTCTTTCTCTTCTCTTTTCTTTCTATCTCACTCTCTTCCTCTCTTCTTTCTTCAAAGTGTGTTTTGAGGCATTCTTGTACCTTTATAAGTTACCTACTGAGAGTCACTGTGGAGATTAGGAGTGGTGCAAAAGCACAGGGAAACACACAGGTTTTATATTATAAAGCAAAGGTTGCTCAATTTCAAACATTTCCTAATCTGGCCAAAGAAGCAAAGGGTGCCTTTTCCACAGTAGTTATGAAATAGGTGCTTAAAACAAAAGCCAGCAGTGGAACAGGTATCACTCTTCTTTCTTTTTTTTTTTTTTTTAAATTAACTTTACAGTCGAAAGTTGGTAAAAGAAAAAGAACCAGGAAAGGAGAGACGACTTGATTAGTAACTAAGGAGATGGCTAAGTGGATATGTGACTGTCTCTGAGACACCAAGAACAGAGGCAGCCAAAATCTATTCCAAGTGGATATTGTAAATCCATTCTGGGGTTTATTGATCCCAGGCTGATTGTTCTTCTGGGGTGAAAAATGTTGCTTAACAAAGCCTGTGCTCACTGACAAACAGGTAGGATGATCCTCTCCTGCCAGACTGATTATTCACTTGAAGTGAGGAGATTCTGAACTGTACACAATTTACTCCACATTTTAATAGCTCTCATGGTAATAGACAATGGTTTCTCCCCCCTTGATAGAAATTGCAGATGTAACTGACACATTTGCTTTCACAGGGCATAGCAAGAGCTCTAAAAAAAAAGTAATGAATGGGTGGCAGAGATGTCAGGGTTAGAAATTAGATCTATCTTATCTGTCTTGGGTTTTTCTAAGGCGTCTATCAAACCTGTGGAGGAGATGTTAGGTGGGAGAGCTACAGAAATTAAAGATCCAAAGAATATTTTTTTCTACAAGCTTTGATGAAAACTGTACAACTTCTGTATTTGCTTTATACACACTGTACTATTGTTAGAGAAGCTGACACAACTGGAAGATTTACTCAGTCCTGAGATTATATCAGCAAAAATTTCTCTTTAAAGAAACCCAGATTTCCTTATCTTAAAAGCAAATTATAATAATACTCTGGGATGAAAAACACAGGTTCACAGTGTAGCAAGGGTAGGTTGGAATTAACCCACCCCCCTCCCCAAAAAAAAGACGAACAGGATCACAAGAGGAAAAAACCAATCCTACATTAAAGACACATTATTGTGTAATCACCAGAGTATTTTGCCCTTTGGCAGAGGAAAAGGTATACCTCATCACTATGATGCGTATTTTCAGCCATTCCCATCCACACTGTGCTTTCTTTTCAATATGCATGTTTGTGAATAAAAGACCAGAGAGTCTGATGTTGGATGTGTGAGGAGAGTGTCTTCTCTGAACTTCATACTCATGCCTAGCCTCAAAGGGATCACAGAATGAATTCAACATACCCATTGAAGAAAGGTTTTAGTTAAACCTTTTTTTTTTTTAATTTAAAATTTGTTCATTCTAAAGCCAAGCTCAAGAATCTCTCAGAATTGGGAACTCCTCAGACACATGCTCTTCCTCTCAGTTAAGCAGAGCTGTGTCTGTAATGGGCATGTTTGTTAAACACTAGGCAAAGAATTTAACACCCAGTTCTAGAGGAGGTCTTTGGGGTAAGTCTGAAAATGGTTATGCTAGCTAAGAGATTTGTTTCACTGTTCTAAGATGAGACTCCTGAAAAGAATTGCAATTCAATATTCCCTTCCTTTGAGTCACCACTGACTGGAATGAGATTCCTCTGGGTGGAAAAATGATCCTGATCATAGGCAGAACTGATCCAGCTGGTCTTGTTACACCACTCAATAGAGCAGCAGGGCTTTCCTGCCCAAAATACTGATACTCAGATAAATAACAAAGTCTGATTTTTTTGAATGCAGATAATACCAAGTATTGGTACCTAGGTAGTGATAAGCACTTTCCAAATGTACATATAAATTCAAACTATAGAAATCTCTAACAGAATTGTAATGTTATATTAAATTGGGTGTTTTTCAAAGTCTAACAGTAATTTAAAAAAGAAATTCTTTAAGGTTTAGAAGCTTTATCTGATTTTACTTTGAATCAGTTTGTTTCATCCTTCTGAGTTCCTAAGGACAATAAGTAATCACGATGGCACATAAAATGACACTTTAAAATGTGGAACTCCATGGAAATCAATGGGAGATTTGTTTTAAAAAACACAGCAGCCTCTGGTTACAATAAAATAGTTTTCTTTCTCAAATAACTACAAGTTTTAAGAATTTTCCTAAATGATGCCATGCTTTACTGATAAGACTCTTCTAAAAGAATTTGTGTATACATATGCCATATACATTTAACTCCACAAAATTGACATTTACATAGCTCAGACGCATAAATTAAAGATGCCTGTTTTATGGAATATACGAAGCCAAGCTATAAACTCAGTGCTTTCTAATCCTGACCATTAACAGGACAATTAAAGGTATTCTATAAAATTACACTGTCAATATATTTATAGCAAATATGGTTGCATAATTTTTGTGTCAGATTAAAAGATGTGACAATAGATGAAGCTTGAAGATGGGACAGGAGAATGAAACAAGAGAGGAGAAAACAGTGTTATTCCACAGTCCCCACTCTCTAGAAGGGATCCCTTCTGATGAACAAGGCAGCCAACTGCCCGAAGTCTCAGTTTCTTCATCAGTGAAACCAGACTGTGCTTACAGTACAGGTTATTTTGAGCACAATCCCATGGGCTACTCAGTGGGCACAAATACTCACAAGACATAGTGATGACACACCTGGTATGTGCCACTTATAAAGTAAGATATCAATCAGAGTAAGAGAAATTATTATGATGCCCTTACTGAGATCACAGGATAAAAGAAAATCTGTAAGTGCAAAATTGGATTAAAAACAAACAAACAAAACCTACAAAGACAATTTCACATATATTCACCCTTGAGTGATGGATGCTGCACACAGGGCATGTTAATCAATTAATGCAGTCTTGCAACTCCCTACACTCTTCATACTGGACTATTGTCAAGTATCATTTTATAATGCAACAACACATCATTTGGGTTTATGCACACAGACAGTGAAATCATGAATATCCATTCAAAGTTTAGGCTTGATCATACCATTTTTTTCTATTCTCTTGTGAGAGGATGATTACAGCACATCCTGTCACATAACATTTTTGTACAGTGACCAGAGGTTTGTCCAACAATTATCACATTCTCTGTAAAGTTAAAAATCACTGATGGCGTTATAGAGTACACCTCAGAGCCAATACAGCAATAGTTCATTCTCCTTCTGACTGCCTCACCCAAACCCAATTTCAATACTCTTTCCATGCTCCCAGACTTATCTGACAGGGTATTGGAACTTAATATTTTTTAACTTCATTTCCATATTTTATTTAAATACTGATTGCCCAAGAGCTACTGAAATAGATTTAAAGCAAAATTTCCCTTATCTAAAGAAGCCTCCAGGAAAAAAGGAGAAACCCAATAAAAAAAGCAGGTTAAAAAGGAGAAGCGTGGGAATGAGCTTGTCAAAGAGGGTTTTTGATCTGTCTCACAAAATATTTGACTATGTGAGGAGACAAGTACAAGTAGATGAAATTTTCCATATAAGAAAACTCCTCCACAGTCTAGTTGCAAAACAAAGAAGTACACACATTAATGTCAACCATTCTGTGCCATCTGATTAATTTTTGTAATCTTGTTTTAGGTTTCCTCTTCAATTGTCAGTTGTAATTTCTTAAGAAATCTGCTTGCAGCTGCCTTTTCAAGCACTCTCTCTACTCAAATGAACCAATCTATTATACGGTATTTGTAAAAAAAAAACCTTTCAATATTATTCTCCTCCTTGAAGTCATAATTTATGGTAAACTTTTTTTCAAGACCCTCCTTTATTGAGAGGATGTGTGTGAAACTGCGGACATAATTTTAGGACTATATTTTACCTTCTTAATAGCAGAAAGTCTAGTCTCTGCTTCTAAAGCACTTCTTTATGCACGTGGATAGTAGCCCAATCTCCAACCTGCAGAAAAAAATTACTTCATGCAGGTATAATTGCACTTCCAAAGAGGTGGGAAAAATAGTTTTCACAGATTCTTTTACAAACTTATTTAGAAGCTTTCTTACATTGATACTGAAAGTTACTGCTTCCTGAGGGCAGCTGTCTTGTGTACATCCAGTTTCAGAATCTGAGTTACAAGCAAAGCACACACCCCCTATGAGTATGTAGGCAATAAAATACTCTAGGTATCAAGTCAATTTGAAATTTTCCATGAAAAATTTGGATATTCTTTTTTTTCCATGGTAGCTAGTTTCTCTCGCTCATGAATTGTGGTGGAGTTGGAAAATAACTTAAGTAGTTAACATGCAATGAAAATTCAGTAGCCTATGGGGAAAAATCTTTCAGTCCATTTTCGAGAAGACAAACATCCAATCAAAACATTAACAGTTTCAGTCAGCAATAATCACCCTGGTTAGCAATCTAAGCAGGAATTGTATAGACATGGTGACTAAAACTGAATATTAGTATGGTCTGTCCAAGTTTTACTGGTAGGTTGAATTGGGAAAAGTGCCCTGTCTAGACTGTCAGCTTTGTAAATAAAGGAAAGACCCCATTCCCTATTTATCCAGCCCTTTTAGGCATTCACCTGAAGACACGGACACATTCAACTTCACTCCAATGTTTTAGAGAAGCAGCATATGCCTTTTAGGAAAAGTATTGGATGCTTGGATCCAAATTTTTAGAGAGTTTTTGTTGGGCCTCTCAGCAATTCTTTAAGTGTTTACGTAAGGTTGATTCTGCCACTAAATTATTTGCAAATGTTCCTCTTTTGGGGGGCCTTGGAGCCAAATTATAATAAGCAAGAGCAGATTGACCCAGATTAAAAGATACAATTAGTCTGTCTGATTAGTAAACCTAAAAAGTACTACTTACAGTAAGTTATTGTTTTTATGACAAAAGAAGACATCCTGGCAGAACAATAAAGGCAGTGCCATGGATAAGAGCCTTGCAATTTACTCCAAACAGTATGAAAAAAAGCAGTTTAGAGAGAGAACAATTCAAAACCAGCAGAACTGAAATATTACTGAGCAAAAGGTAAGTCTGACAATGCAAGTGCATGCACATATAAATGCATATGCCTGATTCTTTTACATATCAAAGCCATTTTACAATATGGCATGGGTGAAATTTTAATCCTTTTAAAGTCACATGCAAAATCATACTGAATTGCAGTAAGACTAGGCTCTCACATTAAATGGATCTTTTCCAGTAAGAATCCAGGATCACACCAACTTCACTTTACAACACCAGTGGTACCCATCTTAGTAAAAATTGAAACAAAAATTAGGTTTCCATGTGTGTGAATCTATAGACATCTATATTTTTATTTGCATAGATATTGAATTATAAACTAATTCCTTTAGGCAACACAGCTTAAAATATTTTTTGTTCTCTAAATTTAGCATTAACGTATCGGTCACCGCTTCACCACTTTCATTCAAGGACCTTGAAGCTACTGTCATTCTCATCTCTCCTTCAAGCCTGGAATTTTTCCTTTTTATGTGAATCTCTTACATGCCTCAGCTGTGGTTGCACACAACACTGCTAATATAGTGCATTTTGGTAGTGAAACATGCATCTGTGATAGGCAGAAGGCAGTCCCAGCATGAATTCTTGCCAAGTTGGAAAAGGGTGTGTGCATTGTGACCTGAAAAGTTGCTACCCTAATGGGTGTCACTTCATCAACCAACTCAACATTGGCAGTTCCACCATTGTGATTCTCCTGAGAAGTCTTCTGGGCCACATGCAGGCCTGTATTACTGATTTTACACCACTGGCTTCCCAAACTGCTTATACAATACAGGTCATGGCTAGGATCCAAGTCTTGCTTTTCCCCACAGCAGATCTTTGTGTCCATCAAGAAAAGGTGTTTTTTTTCCAAGGTACACTATGGAAAGAAAGACCATCACCTGATTTTGAAAGACTCATGACAGCAGTATCTCCCAGACAGCTCTCTCGAGTGGGAAACAGCAATTTTACTTCCATGTGTTCTCCATATAGAAACTCTGATGGTTTTCCCTCATTCTGTGAGACAGTTTCCCATCTGCTGCTGAGTGCTACGATACTATAAGTGTGACCATACCCTAAGCAGTTTCAGGATGACAGTGAAATGTGCATTTTTAAGACTAAAGGAGAAGGAAAAGCCTGATGTCGAGACAGGAAGTTGATGAGTCTTGTAATAGCTGACACTGCTATACGCTGTCTTCGTGAGAACAGGAGAGGAGCAAAACATGCCTCGCAAGAGATAGGAAGAGGCCCTGGGAAAAGCTTGCTGAATATTTTGAAAGCATATCTACACAAAATAAAAACCCTGTCTTTGAGCTATTAAGTATATGCTTTGAGTCTAGGATTATTTATGAATAACATATATGTTTGTATAGCCACATATTATAGCACATGTTTACATGTACAAGAAGCTGTGCAAGGAATTAATCCTGCCTCGTGTGTCCATCTGATCATACTCCATGTGTTTGGGCTTTTTTTTTTATTACAGAGTACTTTTAAGTTTATTAAGTGCATGTAAGGATTTTATGGCAAGTGATGTGAGGTGTTACAGTGAATTACACAATTCAAAATCATGACTGCTAGGGTAACAGTGAATTTAAAATAAGTAATAATACACTAAATGGAAGATAAGGAGCACCAAAATTTTTCACTAAGCATAGAGAATGGCCTGGAAGGAAACTGAACATCCTTGGGGGAGAAGGGCAAAAAGCTTCATCAAACTGAACATGAGGCATTCCCACTTAGCAAACAAAGTAGATAAACCATCTCCCAAGCTGGTACTTTTAAGGACAATGCTTGGTTGTATTCCTGCAATTAAATGTGAAAAGTAGCACCCAGTCAGGATATAAGGAGAATGTAAGTCATTGGTGAGTAGAAAGTGAGGATTTTGCAGGTGTGCAACAGTTGCTTCAGACAAAATATGTCATTGTCTATTTTTCAATTTTTTGTTTTTAGAAATCACATATTAAAAAAACCACCTCAGAATACAGACAATATATATATACATTTAAGCTCTCTGAATAACTGAAGCAATCTTACAAGACTTAGTGTGTAGACATGGTAGAGTTACCGTTATCCTTGAGGACCAAACTCTGCTTCTGTTCATACACACCAAACTGTACACACACATTCCCCCTTGCCCCAAACCCTAGACTGACCATGCACAGCTATTCCCTGATTCGTAAGACTTATGAAGTGGAAGTGCTCTCATAAAATTTACTACAGCAAGCATTACAGAAAAATACAGGGAACAAATTTCACAGCACACAGGCATTTCTGTTTCTGTCTAGTTTCTTGGTAGTAACCACACTGGGATTGAACCCTGTGTTCATCCCTGATGTACTCTCATGGTAGCTACAAACTCCATCTGAAAACCTCAGTAATGGTCTTGTGGTTGGCTGCTGACGATTTCTGTTATTTGTTAACAGTCATAGAAGCAGCTGCAGAAAAAAGCTATCTCTATGGCACTTCTTAAGTTTTAGGACTTTGTCCTTTACTCTCTGCAGATCCTTTAATTCTCAGGAGAGATTTTGCAAGACAGTTGAACTAACACAATAGTTACCAACTTCATAAGAGTGGTCTCACTCTTGTTTCTCCTCTATCCCACCTAACCAATCTCGCCTAAGTATTAGGTCAGATACTTAGTCAAACCTCTCAACACGATGGTTTAACTCTCTGCAAGATATTAAACCCTCTAAATGTGCCACAAGGCAGATACAACACACTCAGACTGGAATTGAACTTACAGTAGTGTCCAAAATATATCCCTCTCTTGTTCCCCAAGTCCAGTGAGACCAGGTAGTCATAATTCACCTTTCCAGGCTCTGTCCAGCAATAAACAGTGATCGCCAGCCTTCTGAAACCAAAAGTATTATTTATTAATAGTAGGTAGATGTTTGGTCTCACCTAAGGCCAGTCATTTCTGGAAGCCTTGGCAGGGCTGCTTCCCTGATTCTTCCCAGAGAGTGGCTCCACCTTATTTGGATACTCCTGAACCACAAAATTCCATCTCTCAACAGATCACCCTTTGAAAATTACCACTTTTTTTTTGGTTTTGTTTTTTCCTTGCTGAATTTGTGGAACTATTCTTGCCTTGGTTCAAGTGCCTGAAGAGGAATCTTCACAGTAGATAGAACTTTCCTAAATGGTTCTTAATGGTGTGTTGAGAAGTTTCAACTGGGACCATTCCTTCTACTTCTCATCCCACGTACTAAGTGAAACTAACATATTTTTACAATAAACATTCCACTAAACACATACATATATAGACTGATATGATTATTATTGTGGAGCAGCTCTGACTTGCCAAAGCAGCCCATCTTAGTCATCACTATACAACATAGAAAAAGTCATAAAGTCAGAAAAAAGAAACTCAAAACCTTCTAACATTCCTAATTAGAAACTTCTCTATGTATTCCACATTTCCTAAGTGTTTCTCTAATGCTTTATTAACTGTATTACTCTGCCTAACACTGAAATGGAGTCAAACAGCGCAAGTGCTTAGTAGGGCACAATTTTTATGCAAGAAAGGAAGTGAAATATCTCCTACAAACTTAAAATACAAAGCTTTGAAGACTGGTGAGAAGGCTGGGAAAGTGGGAAGAGAATATGCTCAAAATACAGAGTGAATATCTATACTGCAAAATACTATAGAATATTTAATTACAAGTGCCTGGAAGTTCATTGTTTTATCTCAATGCCCTTAAAAGCTGTATTGTGACACAGGAGTCCCTATCCACTCAATTGTGCCACCAGTAATTATGACTGTTATTATTACTTTTTATTATATGTAAATTCTCCATTTGTTCCTTCAGTTTATATGCTACTTAAACTGGTAACAGTATGGCATAGGTGGTTTCTGTTTTTACTGGAACAACATATCCCTGCTGGGAAAATATGACTAGTCATGGAAAAGGCTTAATCTTGAAATTCAGTTATTTTTTGTTTCTTGGTGGCCTCTAATTGCAAGCTTGAGGCAGTGCACAATAATTATCAGTCTGCAAGCATGAAAAGGAATAAATGCCAGTCAGGCTATACGGTGGCTTTGTGCACACAACAACATCTAAAGAACTCTGCCATGTCACTGTTGGGCTGGCAGCCTGCTTCTTCGGTGTAATGGCAGTAATTCTGCTGGTAACTGGATGAAAAATTGCAGCAGGTTTCCCTGTTATGATTCTTTCATGCATCTCTGTCAATGGCAGTTTACATTCTGGGATTGAGATCATTTGTTTCCTGTTTGCTCACAGCTTCAGGCTTTTCTTGTTTGCTGCCATGGATTTACAGCCCTTCCCCCTACGCCCACCCCCAGCAAACCACATCTAAGGGGTTGAGGGATTATAAGACTTAATACTTTGCAGCTCAGCACATGTAGCAGAAAGTTAAAACTACTGCAAAAGTAATGATGACTAGATACTCCTGTGAAACAGGTACCTGCACGTGTGCAGATCTGTATATGTCTCTATAGAAAGAAGCCCATAGAGCAGTCCACATAGCAGTGAGATACTTGACTTAAAGCTTTATTAGCACTCTGTATTCTCACAAACTAACAGACAAAACCTCAGGAAAAAAAAGAAAGGTACAAATAACCTTTTTAAATAGGTTTCTTTCCCTAACCTTACTTGGAAAACGATAGCAAAGCAAAATATGCACTTCAAAAGACTTCCAATGGTTAGACCTCTTTATAGTTTGATGAAAAAGATGTATTCATGGAGTCATTAATGAGAGCATAAACACAAGCATGAATTACCCTGATCTGGTACTTATCATACCTGCCTAGTAGCAGAGATGTTTATAAGCCATGATTCCAGCTGAACTAGCCAGATTCTTAAATATTTTACCCTCGTGCTTCACTGCCATCAGTGAATCCCAGTGCCTATCTAAAGCAGGGAACTGCTACTATGTACATTAACAAGTGTATGTATATATATAAGCAGACACAAGAATGTTAAGGCCTGCATTTAGTCCTGCTAAAATTAACTGGAGTTGATTTCAGCCTTGAAAAATGTGACTCTAAGTACTCAGAATAAAACATGAGGGTAAACCAGTTTGACTAGAACAAAATGGGGAGCATGTGATTAAATGGAGACCCGAATAGAAGTTGCCCAATCTACTATCTTTCTTACTCAGCTATCCTTTTTCTTTATCTCCATAAGGAAGTACTGTTTGTTTTTATCACTCTTGCCATGGTCAGCAAAACTGGGTGAAACATATAATTTATTTGGTAAATGCCACCTGGTTTTTGTTTTTCAGTTCACTAAACACTAAGAAGCAGTTTAGCTTTTCCTTGAAAGTGTATTTGTATTCAGAGAATAATTCGTGGTTGCCAGCTTATTCACAAGCAGGCCATTAGAAGCATTCACTCTTTAAGTACATTGTTAATTTTGATTAGATAAATGGCTATAGGGTATGTTTCTGTCCCTGACTGGATCTTTAAGTGTTCAGTTTCTTGATTAAGTACTCATGTTTACAAATTTCTAGCTTTCTTTCTAAGACTGTTCTTCAATATTTATTTAATACACACAGTTTCAAACATTCCAGCCATAAGAAAATAAGCTTTGTCAAAGCAGTTCAAGCAACAGCCTTCAGTAACTGAAGTTTTAGAAGGTGCATTACTTGTCTGACTGAGTACAATTGAGGTTGTCTTATTTGAAAATGCAAACATGATGTATTCAACTGCTTAGCTGTGAGAAAACTATTCCTTAGAGGAGTCAAAGTGTATTACGTGAATACCCCTGAGCGCACCAGAATATTTTAAAATATAATGGCATAATCAGATGCTAGAAATGTTTCTGGATGAAGACCAGTGAATCAGATTTGCTGGCCTACCCTGGTTCTTTTGCATGGCTCCAGTGACTCAAAACTGTTGTAAAACTGTCCTCAGCAGCCTGTTTATTACTGTTTATGCCACCAGAATGCCCCAAAGAATCCTTTTAAAGGTGGTCTTAGGCATTTAAAATGAGGCAAAACGTTGCCATATGACCCCCCTGTTTCTGTCATATTCACTCATGTTTACTGTAGGGTGTATCTATGAATTGTAAGAATGGCAGAGATACCCTTTGGGGGAAACATTATTAAAGGATCTCAGGACCAAGCCCTGAATTAGGCTGGACTTTAAATATCCGTTCTTTATATCCAGTGAAGTTGAGGGGAAGCAGGCAAAGGTCAACCTAGGGGTTAGCAGAGGTGGGCTAGCAGAGGTAGCCAAGGAATGCAAATGCAAGAAAAGAAGCTAATGTCCTTTGCAGTGACTGTGTTAAAGTGTTTGAAATGATCACTGTGAGCAGATTCTCCTGAAAAGAAAGGCAGGAAAAGGACAACCCACTTCTGCCAACTGAGTCAAGCTACAGTCTCCATGCAAAACTGACACTAAGTATTTTACTCTTTACAAATAGTCTTTATAATTGGGATTTTTAAATAATCCTTCTTAAAAGGGATTGCAGCTGTAATCAATTTGTGGAGGGCTGTTTTAATAAGAAGCTGCTCGAATAGGATTAACTATGAGACCCTAGACCTCTTTCCTCCAGTCCTTAAACTCCTATTTGAAACATTTAGATACCCCATAAATTATTTATTGGTCTTACAAGGTGTCATCAAGCTAAGAAAATGATGCTTGACAAGTTGAAAACCATAACCATTTCCACCAATTTGTTAACAGCCTCTCCCACACGGCATGTAACGTCTCACTTCTGCCCTGTCTTATAGGAACAGTAGTTATATTCACCCCTTGCACCAAAAGCACACGTGTAGAGCTGGCAGATCTCGTGCATTCTGTTTATTTCAGGAAATGTATCAGAAAATAATTTATAGGCAGCTTGAAAACAGAATGTCAGAGTAGATTTCCTTTTCCTTGCCAGGTTCTTAAATAGCATGGGAACAGAAAAAAAACAGATTTTCACTCCTCCTGTTTTCCACCCAAAGAACCCTTAGTTGACTCTTTTCTTGGATTGCTGAACTGCACAGATAAATACCTAGAAAGACATGCCGTAAAATGGAATGCAGGGAAAAACTCGGTGGGATTTTGCTAAGAAAAGAGGAATCATCCCTTCACCTGAAGTACATCTCTCAATGAAAGTATCTGAAATAAAGCTGCCAGAATATTTTGCTGGGCTTCCCTGGCAATACTAGTTAGGGAGGACTGGTAAAAAGTTAGTGGGAGAGAACAATTTCCCTGTAAGGGATCTAGCTGAAAGATCACTTCAAGCAAGAGGCAATTTGCATTTAGCAAATATCACCTGAAGTCAGTCTTTATACCTCTGATTATGTGAGGATAGAAACTCACTGTACCTGAAAATGGGTTGTTGCCCATCACTGCTTCTTTTGGGATTGTAGCATAAGGTTTCAAGCTTTCTTTCATCTACAGTCTGAAAACACTGACTCCCATACTGACAATATTCCACCATTAATTAGAGCCCTTTTGTGAGGGTCCTAGACCATAAGCATTTTGTCTAAGAATTTGTTGGTTAGTTGTTTTTTTACAGACACTGTGAGATTATACATATGATCCATGGTAAAACCAGTATTTCTACCATGAAGCATTCTGTGTTAGTATATCACATAAGCCATTTAAAAATTGGTTGAACAAAGACTTGAAAACATGAAGCTCTAATTTATTACATACTGTTTGTTTACTGTATTATTCTACTAATACCTGATCAGTCAGCCTTCAACAAAAATAGTAAAACTGTCTGTGGGACCAAGGCTCATGGGGGAGTGACCTCTAGTCTTGCAAGTGTACAGTTTCCACAGACAGAATATTTGAAACTAAATCCACTTAAAAGCACAAAACTGGGGAAACTACAGACCCACTCAAGTAAGGTTTTGTCTGATCTACTTCCTGATACAATTTCAAGTTCACTGAACTTCTTTGATGTTTGGTCATTTTAAGAGACAGAGACTGCTGAAAACTTCTCTTCCATTCAGTCACAGAGCAAGTGACAGAAAGGACAGCAACAACTATCACTGTTACTTATGAACTATCATGTACATCTGAGTTCATCAGACATTTTAACCATTGGGACTAGATGTCCCAGGATACAAAATCCCTGTCTCAAACTGTGAGAAAACAAAATCTGAAAAAAAATTAGGGGCATAAATCTATTGGTATTAAAAAAAAAAGCTCCATATTTCCATCCCCTTATAGAAACTCTGAGATTATGGGTTTGGTCCTTTGAACAACCCATCTGTTTAGTATGAAGCACTGTTAATATGTAAAGCAATTAGAGAAACTGGTTAAATAAAGTCTTCAAAATACATATCTTAAGTAGTCCTGGCTAAAATACTTAAAATACAATACAGTACTCCATGCCTATTTTGCAAGCTACTCTAAGAAATAGGTAACTCCCAGTAGAATGGAAACATTAGCAGAGATGCCACTGAAAACATAAGCTTAGAATTAATACATGAAAGTTGTTGCTTTCCATCATCTAATTTTTAAAAGCTTGTATATTTTACTTTTCATCTACTTCAGTCCTTTAAAAATTAGTATTTCTGCCTCAAATTTACAAACTTTTTCACAAAACGTACAAAGCCGCAGTTTACAGGTGAGAAACATTTAATAAGAAATACCTGAATATGCCGAAACATCCGTGTATCACATTTGTCTTGCTACAGGTAATTTGCAGAGCTTACATGACAGTGCAGCTCTGGTCATTCATGAACAAAGACATTTTGTGGTTTCAGGCATACACAGGGAAGTAAATGAGTTTAAAAGATGTAGAAAGCAATATGATTTAGCAGGGGGAAAATGAAGAAATTCTTGAGCTACTAATAGAAAAGAAGGACATTGGCCTAGAAAACGCTTTTTGTTTATAATTTCATAAATGGAGTCAGTAGCCTGAGACAAGCCTGTCACATCTTTGGCTTTGAACAAGGGTCAGTGATGGATAACTGACCTCCTTTCTCACTTTTATCAACAAATGTCAAAAAAGGCAAACAACAGCAATGACATCCTGCCCAAACAGCCAAGAGTGTTTCATTTTCTTTGCACTTCTGTTTCCTCTGTGCCTTTAATCAGGGCCGGGGGATGTAATTGCTCTGTCTGGGCACAGCTTAAGGCATGCTGTGCAACTAACAATTAGTTTAGAGACTGAGATCTATAAATTTTGAGAAAAGAGTAAGAGGATTTGGTGTGCTTGAGCTATCCTTTCTAATGAAGAAAAATATCACACCGGAAGGGACCCAGAGTGTTATCAAAGCAACTTAATATCATCTGGTAGTGATTTGTAGGCCCTGATAATCTATTGTGATCATGTTGAAGGGGGAGGAAAAAGTCCACGTGCTCCACTGTTTGTGAGATTTCCAAAATGATGGCCGCCATCTGTGCAAACGCCACTAATTTCAGCCACCGTCTTCATGGCAAATGGCACCATGAGATTGTCCGAGGGAAGGGAAGCACTGCAGGAATGTCAGGCTATTTATTGTTTATAAAAATAAACCAACTGGACTAAGACATATGCGAGGAATTTATATCAAACAGCTGCAAAAACAAGTTGACTTAATAGGGAGGGTGCATTGATGATGCAATCAGACCACACTGAACGATTTTCCTATTAATCTTAAAATATACATAAGATGCGTGAGACACCGATTTGCCCCCATCTACACCCAAACTCATTTTACAAGGGTATTCTTAAAGTAATTTTTAAAAACAGTTTATACAGACTGAAACTAATTTATTATGTGAGTTTATTAACTAAATAAATATAAACAAAGTCTAAGAACAGTTTGTCCCCATATAAGCTTACCTCTCAAACAGCACTTCCTCCTTGCTGTCTTAGTTAAACAAGCACAATGCAGATACTAACACTCAGTGTCAGTGAACCTTCATCTCATGTGTACTGAGTTTTTAGGATCTGAAAATTCCTTGCTTTATGCTTGGCAGTCTAATTCCATTAAAGTCCTCTCCTAATTTCTTAATGAAGATGACCAGATCCATCACAATAAGAAACAATGTTCAGTGAGAACAAGGAGTCAAGGAATAACAAGATAACACCAAAATGATAAATGGTGTCACAGTGTAACTGCAGTACTTTAGTATTGGACCTGTGTAACAGCATCAGACAAAGGGGAGAAGAGAGCTGAGAAGAGAGACTAGCTTCTCGTCTTTGCAGAGCTGGTTTACCAGACATGCTTGACACTGGAGAGAATCTTACTTATTTAACTGTTAATGGCTTGGTATATCTACAGCAACCTCTGGGAAATTCTCTTTCTAGGTCTACATGCTTGAGAACAGCTATCTTCACTTTTCATTAAAACTGCATGCACTTTGAAACACCTGCCTTCAGGAAAACTCTCAAGCTGATTGACTCTAACATGAGAATTAATTCTGGCTGCTTTAGTGCGTGGACAAGGCTCCACAGAACAGCACGTCGGTATTAGGCTTTTCCATAATACAAACTGGCAAGGATTGCTCTTCTGGGAATCCTGCTCAGCTGGAATTCAAATACTTTGTTTGACAACTGACTTTCAAGGTGTGTGTCCTTTTCTTTTAAACACACACATCATGCTTCAAAGCCAAGGTATACCAGTGCATATGTGCATATACACACATATATTCATATAAATGAAGAGAAGGACAGTTCCTAAGAAATGTCGACAGTTTGTTAAGTGTTACTTACCCATGCTGATGCCAGAACTTTCTAGCTAGAAGGGAGGAAAAACATCCTGTTTACATAATATATTTAGAAAGAGTGATCATAAAAGCCACTAGTAGATACCAAATGTGTTTTCTGACTTCGAGGAGATTCTAGGATGTTACTGTTTTTTAAGAGAAAAAAATAATTTTAGAGTCACAAGATATTTTAGCTCAGACACATTGGTGGTGAGGTACACCCTTGAACTTGTTTGTTAGCAAAAAACCCCCACAAATCCAATCTGAGCCCTGGACCAAAACTCTTATGCCCCTCAAGGTCCAGCTTATGTGTTACCCAATGCATGCCTGTGCACTGGCCAGTTTCAGCCAATGGCTGCTCTGGAGCACAGAGCCCTGGTGCTCACCCATGCACAATGCCAAATGTGCCACAAAGCTCCAACATTGCCCTGCAGACCTTCCGACACCATCTCTTCCTCAGCTCTCAGACACAAGTATTTTCAAGTTCTCTGTTCACACCCCCATGATCCCCAATTCACAAAGTACACACTAGGACAGTTGGTCAGGTATAGTTTTCTTCCAGTTATGGTTGATCTGTAAAACAGGATAAAGGCTGTTTAAATGTATTAGTGATTCTGACAATAAACTTGCCCTCATAGAGACAAAAAATGGTTGAGAAACAGGTTTGAAGATACCTGTTGTGTGAATAATCGGTGAAATGTAAATCCTGGTGTTGCTCAAAGTGGAATTAGCTGACTTGTAGGCATAGAAAATCTTGTACTCCCTTCTTGTCTGTTAATTTCTGCTCCTGCACTACAATTAATCCTCTTTGCTGTGCTGAAATCTACAGAACTGGCTCACGAAAGTCTGTCACAGCACTGCAGAGGTGGACTCTGTGACCCAGAAGCCATGGAACAACCAAAGGGGAATTCACTGCTAATGAAAATGGATCCTAGAACTACATCACCAATAGATTTAATTTCTGATCAAATTCTTAGTTTTAGTTGGAATACACAGAGTCTTAAAGGCTACTTTAGTAAAAGTCAGTTTCAAAGCATGCTAAGTCTATCAAGTCTTATCAAGTAAAATAATCAGCGGAATTAAACTGGGAACATTTATTGATATGTCTCTTGGAACTGGATTGAGACATTTTACGTGATCAAAGGTCCCATCTGTATTAAAACAGTGTGCCTAGAGAACTGCTTTGCATAAATGAGTCTCTCCTCTTTGCCACTATCTGATCACCTATTCACATGTACATATATATCTTCAGGTCCATTACCAAACAAACTTTGGACTAATTCAAAGTTTGTTTGGTAATGGACCTGAAGAGGTCCTGAAGAGGATGCATGGAGACTGAGAAATAAATTACAGCAAATCAACTGAAGATCAATGTATGTAAGATAAGCCCTGGTTAGTCCATAGGTTAGTGTTCTTATGCGTCATCCCACGGTTCGACACTGCCCGCAGAAACAGTTCCATCACCCTCCTCCCATTTGGTTCTGCTGTAGAAGCTAACCAAGAGAACAGGTGTGAACACCTATCTTAGTTTCCCCAAAAGAAGTCTCCTGCATTGGTACCCTTGTTCCCATCTCCTGCTGCAATTTATTTCAATCTGAGTTACACCACTCCAACTGTTTATAGTCATGCTGTAAAGTAGGTTGCAAACCGATCTGGGTTCAAAAGCTGTTGTGAATTGCTGGTAGTGGGAGATGTGTGGTTGGCAACAGTCTCTTAAATCAACTGTGCTACACAAGACATAGTGGATCCATATCTAATGTTATCTTTTCCCTGGCAACTATTGTGTGTCTTACATCACTAAATTTGCAAACAGGTCACAGAACCTGATGGGAAAAAATTGCAGAGCTTGAGCCTTACTGGTGAACAGCTGTTCCAAGGGTAAACCTTACACCAGCATTCATTTGCAAAAACATATGCAGAATGACCCAGGTAAACCTAAGGTTTTCTATTTTCAAATATAGAAACAAGATTAGATCATGTCCTCCTGTAGATTCATATGAGGAAAGTACAATCATGCTAGAGTATCTGAAAAGGTGTTCCTTTTCTTCTCCCATTATCTCAAGAACAAAACAATCCCAAAATAAAATTTGCTAGCTGACTTTTAGGCTTCATTTAAAAGAGTTTTCTGTAACTTCAGTGTACTTCCTACTCCCACTTACTCCTGCATCATCAGTTATCCACAGCACTGTAAAATACCATGTTTGTCACTCTTCTGAATGTAAAGGTATATGCTACACATGATATGTTCTTTCAGGATTGCTGAGTGATTCATACTATGATGAATTCATACTATGATGGGATACAACAGGCACCTCACAGTATACAAGTAACTAACTTTTTCACAACTTATTTATCACTCTTTCTAGTGATTACCATATTTTTTTCTATTAAAACACACAGAGCTATCACCCAGGAGCTAGAAGAAATGTTGGTATTTTACTCCTGTTCACAAAATATAGGCAGAAGTATGGGTAACCTAGAAATATAGAATGCTTTTTATTACATATAGTAAGCACAAAGGGCTGCACACTGCAAGATGCACAATTACTTCCTAACAAAATAAATGGAAATGTTTCATATCTGCAGAGTCTGGATATTGTTTGCATGCTTCCTAATGTAAGGAACCTTACCTAGACTTTCCTTCTAATTAGCAAGTACATAGGTCTAAGGCAACTGAGAAACAGGACTTAAAAAGCTTGGAAAAGAATTTATTCAAGTCCTGGAATCTGACTCGATTCTTTTTTCTAAATCTGGCATGTTGAAAGCTAAAATTGCACTTCTTCCAGTTACTACAAACTGCACCAGTGCTATAGAAAGGGTTCAACACCTCAAAAACTATTTAAGTACCAACAGTACTGTATAATGCAATTTAAGTGAAACAGCAGTGGCTAAGATTTACCTTTTGGCAGAAAAGTCTCTAAGTAAAGAACTTATTTTCATAAATGAAAATACTTCATACTAGTTATTAAAAACTGTCTATAGTGAAGAGTAGCCTGGATAAGAGAAAAATGTGTGACTGTTTTGAATCAAGGCCAGCTGAATCCACTGGAAAATTGAAGAGTAAACAAGAAGCCCTAGTCTAAACATTAGAAAGATGGATATTTAAATGTTATGATAAAAATCATTTCACCTGTAAAAATCCTCTAATGGATAACAAAAATAACTTAAAGTACCCACGATCATCAGCTCTTGCTTTGATCCTTTATACACTCCTCCTCTCCTACAAACCTGGAACCTTGCAAACCAGCTAACTGTGTGTACCAGTGTTGCCACAAGCTGCATATGAAATAAATGTAAAAGCATTTCAATATTCCAATCGACTTTAAACACTCTCACTGCAATATGATACTTTATATCATCATATCTAACGATCAGAGTAGAAATGGAGGGTTGACCATATCAAAATGGAAAGGGGAGAGGAGAATCAGGCAGAGCTTTGTTTTGCTCAGAGCTGTCTGAGTTCAAACAGCTTTACAGGCAGCTTCTCTGGCAGGGTGGTTTCCTTAGAATCTTTGATGTTTAGACCAAGCATGGAGAAGAGCAGTTAGAAGCCAAAGCTGTTTTTCACTAGTGCTGCTCTTCTGCTGGTATTCGCACTCATCGTGGAAGGGATTGCTTCACAAAACCCACCTCTTCCTCACACTGCTTTTTAGCTGCTTTGCCTTTCTGAGGGTTTGTGGAGTAAAAAGGATCATGTGATACTGAGTTTACAATTAACAAGACCAGAAAAGAACCCACACGTATATGGTGTTAAGAGGCAGAATCTGAGCTGCCTTTTTTAGATTGTGCAGTCAAATAAAAAAAGCAATTAGCCTAATAGAGTGCCTTTTTGTCCATATTTTCCTATTCTTGAAAAATAAAACTGTTGTTCAGGTTTCAGAAATGAAGGAATAAAAATCAAAGTATGGAATGTTCTCAGCATTCTTGGAACAAGTGATTCTTCATATTACTACTTTTTATGGGAGTGACTGTCAATCATCAATCTTAAAAAATGTCATAAACACCCACACATGCTATTTCAAAGATAACTAATGTAGGATATATAATACCATATTTCAAACTGGATTCAAAGCTTTTAATCTATCTAATAGTTAAGAACAGGGAAAAACACAAACATCAAATGAAATGAAATGTATTTGTTGATGCTAACTGCAAATATTCATTTTAGAAAAATTATTAGTCTATTACTATCCATTTAAAAAAATAATTTCATGTCTGAATGGTAATAGAGCTCCTGAAATACCTGCAGCATACAGAACCTGCAGCACTGATACCAGCAGGTGATCTGCCAAGCAGGACTGCCATTAACATTCAACAAATTTTAGGTTGTTCTTGCTGTAGTCAAACCAAAGCAGAAGCAATGTAGAAAGGATCTACTGGGCAGTCAGGGGGCAGCTGTGAACAGATCTACACAATCCCATATAGCAAGACTGTTTAAAAAGACCTGCAATGGAAAATACAGGGCAAAGTAATGAGAAACTTTTAGGAGAGCAGAAAACTTTAAAATGCTTTGCTCTGTGCTCATTGTCAGTGTCTTAAGGAACCAGCTAGCATTTCACCTAATCCAGAAAGTTTACATATTACTATAGGGATAGCACTGCTGGTTGACAACCAAATAGACCAGAGCTATCTACACATAGCTCATCAAACAATCCAAAGGACATAGTCACATAGCACTGAAAGAAATGGCTACAGATTCCCTGTGCTCTCTTCCTGCAGGCTAAGGGCCTCCCAGGGTACAAGCAAGCCTGAGTCTGCAGGCGAGTGCTGTGTGGATGCTAAATAAATTACAGATTCAAACACTATTTATCCCAACATTCTCCTTTTTTCACATCCTGTAAGTGAAAAAAGTTCAACCCTGCACAGGGAGTCTAAGCCCCAGCAAAGATGTGGAAGGAACACCTTGCACTTGCTCACACTGGTTGGCACAGCTGGCAAGTCCAAATGGACATGTATGGACTCTGCATTAGTGGAACTTCAGGGCCACTAAAAATCACTGGATATGTTTCTCAGTCTCAACCTCAGCTTCCAAACGAGTGCATGATTTGCTCACTAGTACTACATTGAAAGCATTGGTTCCCTTGTTACTTGATGAAATAAGTGAAAGCGCAGTGTTATCACTCTAAATCCCAATTTACAGCTCTTGGAAGCCACAGGTGGCTGTATCAAAGTTCTCCTTACCTTCCCTCCTCTGAATTTTTTCTGCCTTACATTGGGAGAATAGCTGCCTGCTGCAAGGGGCTAAAGGCTGACCTGGCTGCCTTACCTAACCAGGGTAATCAATTATAATCACCAACAGATTCCAAGTGGGAGGAAGGACTGTCCTGTACTTAACATCCTGAACTTAGATCATACAAGCTATACATGTGAGATGCATCTGCAAATACATTTCTCTGGAGAAAAACTACATCAAGTGAATAGGGAAGACTGAAGTGTCAGAAGGTATGTCATATGGACACAGCTCACATACTCAGAGAATTTTTTCACTTCCTTGTTTGCTTTCTTATAATATAGGAAACAAAATATTTATCTAAAAATAATCTACACCTGATTGCTTCCCAACTCTTGGTTTTGAATTACAGTGAGACACTAAAAGATCACTGTCTCTCAGGTGTAGCTGAACTGTTCATGATAGTATCACACAGTTCAGTCCTGCTCTCATAATCTTCATTCCCCTGGCTAAACTTGCACTTACTGGCTGTTCCTGTGCTGTGGTAAGAAGTACAGCCAAATGCAGGCAGTTTCATTTGTAGGTGGTTTTAAAATCTGATAGTTTTAGAATAAGTTCCATTTTTTATGTTCTGGTCCTGGCCTTTTGTAATTATGGGAGAATTCCAGCTTTGACTATCCAAAAAATTGAGCAGAGACCAGACCAGGGGTCCTAATCCTGGATACTTTTGACACTTTTGAAGGAAATCTTAAATACAAACCCAAATGCTTATATATTAGGATTTAAAACTTCATAGTTTTAAAACTCAATGATTTTAAAAACATATCTACTGATCCTCAGGTTCCTGTCTGTTGAACACTGCAACACAACAACCTGGCTGTTGGATCCAACCCTTCAGTGGATATGAGGGGAAACTGCTTCAGACTGTCCTGCTGTTAGCACTCAAGAGTTTTGCCAGGTAACTCCTAGTTGCACTTTACCATGCCTTGTGGAAACCCTCCTTCATTGTGGGGTGGGAGGAAGACTTGTGGTGTGATTTTTCAAAAGGGTGCAACTGTTACAGCATCCGCTTCTGACTGACTTTGGAAGTGATTTAGACTCCACGGAGCCCTACATGTCATCAAAGAGCAATCCTTAAGGGCAATATTACCTATCACCTCTCAACTTTCAGTTCTCTAGGAGCTGCTTTTGACTGTTAAGACAGTCAGGTTACTTCAGTACGGAAACATGACTTTGTATCTCCCCAAATACTCAAGCTCAAGGAGACAGCAGGTGCCTGACCCGTGCAGATACGTGTGTGGGTAAGTGCAGGGGAAGGAAGGAACACATACCTGTGTGAGTGTGACAGTCAGCTAGGAAATGGCTCCTGCTCTTCACTTAACTGTTTAAACACACACTACTTTCAAACAGGCAGTAAAATACTAACTGTTTTGGAGACACAGACACATAAACTATGACTCAAGAGGAGGATCTAGTGTAGCAAAAGTAAATTTAGTCCTTGCTATTTGAATAGGCAGCTCAAAGAGGCTAAAGTAGGCAGAGTTAAATTAAGGCAAGGTCAGAATGTAACCATTGCTAAGACAGATTTAGACAGCAAACCCCAAATTGCTTGAGGACACAAAAACTGGTAGTTTATCTTGAAATCTAACATGCACTGTCTGGCAACAGCATTGTTTCAATTATGAAACAATTCACATCTCGGCTGACACATGCAATGAAGCTTGCTACTTGCCTAGTACATAATTTAAGGTAAAAGAAAAGAGGGTATATTTTATCATGGTCTATCATATCTTTGTCTATTGTTCTGCATCCATTTGCATACCTAAAGGGAAATGGCCTTTTAAATTTCTTTTCCCTCTCCTAATCATCTGAGGCCTATTAAGAAGTGTTCTGTATCCTGTAATCAGGCAATTTATACAGTGCACACCCTTAGGCTACAGCCATTACAAACAAGCTGAAAAACTCCTTTACAATAAATGATTAGCATGGGAAGACACCATTCATAATTAATTTTTTTCTGTTTGCGTTGGCAGATGGTCTGAGACATTGAAGCATGGCCTATTGCCCACACCTTTATTCCAAAGAGAAAAGGGCAGCCTTAGAAGAAAAAGAAAAATTTCTGTAAGACTGCTTCACTTTGGGAATAAACATGCTCCCCAGCTTTTCATGAATTTGTGCATGTTAAAGAGTGGATTCAAAGCCTGTGGAAGTCAAAGAAAAATAAATCCCATTAGCTTCTGTCCAGGACCTGAGATAAAAACACAAAAAAAGTATTGACTTGAAGGACAGTATAACTGCTTTTCTCCATCATTTTCCGTTTCCATTTTCCTGAAGTAGCTTAAGCAGACATATTGTGAGGGTGGATTTAAAAATGATCAGCTTTGTATTTCTGAAAGCTGGGTACTCACTGAGGCAGCAAATGAAAGCGATTTCTGCTTTTAGCCAAATTTTAAAATATGCATTTTCCTGCTTCCAGAGAAGGACAGCTGATGACAACTTCATTCTCCATTTACTCATGTATTTGCTCACTGTTTACATGTTGCTTTTCATTACTTTGAAACAACTTCTGACACACTTCTGAGTTGTTGGCATCACTGCAAACTCCCCCAGAATGAGACCCAGCCAAGCAGGCTGTCATGTTAGTGGTCTGTGCCAGCATTTTCTTGATGGTGACAGGAAAGTCCTAACTACTACACAGCAAATTCCTAACTGAAGAGTAAATAGAGCTTTTTCTGTCATGACTCAGACTACTCTGACCCTCTCTATTGCTCTGTAAGAAAACAGCAAGCTGCATTTCCATATGTGATCTCTAGAATGGGATCTAATTCAGTCCAATTGAAGTATGCAGTGTGTTTTAAGCAATGGCACTGAAACCCAGAGTCATTCAAGATCATCTGTTTTGATTTACAAACACACAGAGTCCCTGGATGAACTTTGAGGCATGGCACAGGGATTACAAGGTTTAGCTAAAAGTTTAGTTAGGTTTAGCCACATCTCATTACTGTGGTATCTAGTCATAGCTATATTTGCCAGGAGGACACATTTACCAGAGCCTCCTAGGGCCCACATCAGATAATCCAGGTGAGCTAGACCTTCTCCAAGGAAGTCATGACACTGTATACTACAGACAGTGACAGAGCAATCATGCAGTTAGAGGCTGTACTAAGTTCTGGCCTACTTTTGCCTTCACTCACCACATCTCCACAGACTTTATGTAGTTCTTGCTGTTGACTTCAGGTGTTTTTCCTCTGAAGATGTAAATGTAGGCCTGCACTAGACCCTACAAGGCATTATGTCTTATGCTAGAGTTTCCAAAGGAAAAAGAAAACAAGAGCATTGAGTTTTCAAATATTTTCCTTCCCACTGAAGCTACCCTTCAGCATTGTCTGGTTTCCAGTGGCTAAGTTAGGCCTGAAGCACTGGGGACCACCCAAAGGCGATACAGTCACATACAGTCACATCCAAGCAACATGTGCGTGAGGAGTGGAAACTGGGTACAGACTTTCCACTCTGGTAAATATTACTGAATTCTGCTTTAATGGGATTTTGGAGATCACCAGAGTTGCTGAATGCTGCTTTGGTGTTCTTTTTTTCCCACTGTACCAAAGCCTACCTGTCTCAATAGATGTTTTGAAATACCAATGGGAAAGCTGCTTTCTCTCTAATTTCAACCTGGCCTAAACCACAGGTTTTACCACACACCATATGGATTTCCATGGGAAAGCCAAAGAATTTAATCTAATTTGAAAAAAAATAAAGCTTTTGAATTTTCAAGTTTTGTAATTTATCGTGTGTATCCTGACCCTATCAATTCTATCTCAACAAAGAGCTGAGGAAAAAGTTCTCTGAAAATCTCCAACTCTGAAGGAGCAATAACCTGCTTTAAAGATGAGATTGCCCCCTCTGCAGTGCAGAACCATGTGGATACTAGTGGATAACTAGGAGTCACTAGATATGCCACTTTTTGAAAAAATGTACCTTTAAAAAAGCAATCTGTTTCTGTCAAATGAATTTCTCTCTTCGTGTTTCTTGCAGTTGATGCAATACAGGTGTGTTTGGCCCCTCAATGCAGTTTTAGCAATACCCGTTATAATATTAATATATTGGCAATGACCTTCAGAAAAAAACTTGGTTATTTTATTAATAAGACCAAATCTTGAATCCATTAAACAATTGTTTTCTTAGCCCTTCATTGTGTATGCAGTAGAGATGCCAACCAAGGCTCATAACATTTTCCCTTTCCTTTCAGCCACAGAGTAGTAGCTTTTCTTCCTCCCTCACTGATAGACACTTAAATTTTAAATTACAATTATACTAGACCATAACAATATACAGGTAAGGCAGATGTTAGGAGCGAGCTACTTGACAGAGCCTCTTTATTTGTTTGGATGACTTAATAAACTGCAGAAGCTGAGGTCATCAAAACCTCTCAATCCGGTTGCAGGCTAGTGCCAACAGTTGTAACAGAAACTGATGATGTAAAACATGCTAAACATGCCAAACCCCCGAGTTTCAGACAAGGCAGTCGGTTGCAAAATTATTTTCTACTTGAACATTACACAGCAGTGTGCTCATGTTTATTTATGCTGTTCTTAATAGTAATAACCAGAAGCCCTCTTCACTTTTTCAAGGGTGAACGTAAAGACTGTTTTGTCATGAAACAGTATAATATCTATATTGCTTTCAGTTCTTGCTATGCAGAATGCAGGCATTCAAATGGGATTTTATTAAAAAATACTAGTTTTTAAGAGATTGGTAGGAGAGAGAAAAAAATAATTTGAGATTCACCAGTTTTTGCCTCTTACTTAATACTTTACAATGCTTTTAGTTAAGTATTCCAAGAAAAGAAATCATGAATGGTACAAAAATAAAAGAGCAAACATGATAAAAAGGCCTTTGACAGGATTTCAAATCTTGAAAAACGATCTATAGGCAGAACACATACAAATTGCTTTATAAGTAAAATACCTTACAGTATATTAAGGGAAAGAAAGTAAACAGAAAAGAGAGTAAAGGCAACTCTACATGGTTTTCCTGGGACACCACTGTGGCAAAGCCGAAGGGTCAGATTCCAACATCTAACGCACAGCACGGATTGCCACACAGTCTAAGAAAATCTGCTGACACTCGTAAATTGCCACATGTTTGGATTTCCAACAAGATCTCACAACAAGCTGTGTTACTGCAAGTCATTATTTCCTTTAGGGGAAAAAAATGTCTCTAGTGATGTTAAAACTCATGTCGGGATGTACTATAGTGTCAGGATAGCTCACTGGGGAGCATTCCTGCCTTAAGGCCAGGAGGTTGTATATAAATTCTGCACCTGGCTAGGGGCTGGGGGGAATGGGACTAAAGTTTATCCAAAAAAACTGTATAGAGACAGTAGTTGTGAATAATGCCATATTACAATCATGAGAGTGAAGATAGACAGCAGCCATGCAAGCCTCTCACCACTTACACATTTCAGAACTCTCCTCTGTGGAAAGTACATCTGAAAGATGCTTACACCAGCACTTGCCTTTTCTAAGGTATACAATGAGCTATAACATATAAGCTTTAGGGATTTTTTTTGCCAGAGAGACCCACACTAATTATCTACCCTGTATTTCTCCAAAAGCACAGAACAAAAAAACTATTACTATTCTATCTAATCTTTTACCAAACATGTGGTATGAATTTGTTGTTTTTTTCTGGAATATGGAATCAGAAGAAAACAACCAGAAGCACTCAATTAGCTTGCTGATTGCCTGTGATACTTTTCACTGATTCAGAAGATCCCAGAAGTTCTTGATGTTTTATATTTCATGATGTCAAACAAAATTATGATTTCCTATATGCAGAAAAACAATAGATCTTGATCTGGAATGGCTTAAAACTATATATAAATGGCCTACAGAAAGCTCAGCATCTTACTTGCTTTGTCTATGCTATTGCTTTAAAAGCACATGGATTTGGGACATCCATGGGGGGGCCTTGACCTCCTGTGGATGTGTAGCTTCAACAGTCTGAAGTTAGGGGTTAACATACAAAACTGTTACTGAATTTTTCCATGTTTGGACACAGACAAAAGAGGAGAAGTTTAAGCATCCTTAGATCCAAGGAATCTAACCAGTGAAACTGAGTTGAAGTCCAGTGCCCTCCAAGCAGCAGTACAAGTGCTCCCAACTCAGACCAGGTCTGCACTCACAATTGCATGCAAGTAAGGTCTGGCTCAAAGACTGACGAGAACCACCGTGGCAGGTTTTTCACAATCTGCCACCTGCACTCGTCTGGCTGAATTCAGTTTTCACAAAGCAGCTCGCAACAGCCAGGTGCAGATAACACTCAAAGATCAGTGGAAAAGAGAATTAGAAAGCACTACATAGTTGTGGATGTCAAGACAAACCTTGAACATTAAGACACCTGTATTTTTCAAGGGCACATCTATACCAAAGCTGCAATTGATGTCTGTTTCTGGCTTTTCAAACAATGTCCATGCATGAGTCATCACATTCTCAACAGTGAATGTGGCATTGTTTTACACCAGTCCTGATACATCTTCCTAAAATAAAGTCCAAAATTTTGTATGTGTGAACTGGTAATGTTCACATGTGATTGATTTAGTGGGTCTTATCAGGTTTTGTACCTCTCTAAGAGACAGCCATACCTATTCAAATATTGAATAAAGAGTGATTTGATGTGTAAGTATGAAAGTTCAGATCTTATTCATGAATGACATGCAGTACACAAAAATCCTTAGAATTTTTAAAAATTAATATTATGTTTTGAAACAAGAAAATCCCAGGTACATACAGTTCTGCTACTGTTTAATTTAAATTCTCCTAGTGACATGCTTTTCTCTTACTCAAAAACAAAAATGAAAATATCTGATACACTGACTTCTGACTTCAAGTAGGAGAAGAAAGACTATGAATACCATGCTCCTCCAGATATATCC
Source organism: Heliornis fulica (assembly GCA_013399135.1). NCBI lineage: Eukaryota > Metazoa > Chordata > Aves > Gruiformes > Heliornithidae > Heliornis > Heliornis fulica. The sequence goes on from VXBZ01011780.1 coordinate 464,202, forward strand.
TCATTTCAACAGTACTGATTACAATCACATAGCATGGCTAGTATAGTATATATAAAAAAAATTTGTCACAAACTCACAATAAAGAAACAATCGATTAGGGAAATTAGAAATTTAAATTAATACCTTGTGCAGGAAGTATACGTTACGTTCTCTTAAGAATCTCATCATCATCTCAGTACAAAAATGTATACGCCTTTGGCTGAATAAAAAAGTTTTCCCTAAGCTTGTATTTAAAGGCCTGAACTTTAAGTGCAGTGAAAGCAATCCAAAGCACTCGGAATTTATTGGAATTTGGAAGAGCAGTTAAGAGGTCCTGATTCAGGAAAGCCCATTTTTATCTTAATCTAAACCATGACATATATTTAAGATTTAATCAGGCATTTGTACAGTGGGGTTGAAACCAAGAGGATTTAGCACTAGGTAAGTAGTTCGACCTGCTCTTCATGGCCTTGTGAACCCTGGTTCACTACAACTTTGATTTAGTTGTAGTTCACAAAGATTATTTCAGCAGATGGAAACGATGAGAGGAAAAGGCAAAGGGCACAGTTTAACATTTTGTGATGCAACCTTATGAAATTCCTGAATAAGGTTCTGGAAAATAAATAGGCACTTTTTATTTTCATAAAGTGTTGGGGTAATGTGTTTTGCAATGAGGGAGTTTTTTGTAAAACAAAATGGGAGGACATGGCATACTGACAGCATTATGAAATAACCTGCTACATACATATATACCTCATTTGTAATAAAGTCAATATGATATTAATCTGCAACAATTTTGCATTAGTTTATTCAGTTGGGCAGCTGTAGATGACAAGAATACACCTAAAAAAGCTAAGTAAGATTCCTACAGTTTCCTTAAGCCCACAGTAACTAGTGACATAAAAAGTTTAAACTACTGTTTGGATGGACACTCACACAATTTCTTTAAGCTGAATTTCCTTTTGTCAGTCTTGTACAGTTATTTGATGGTAAGAGAAGACCAGAAATGATGGATTTTAACAATATATACTTATATATGCACACACACAGCACACACACACACAAATATATATAGCACAGATATTACTGCATCTCAAAATGTACCAGATTTACAGTCCTAAATCTCAGTCTTCCAGAAACTTACAGCATTAGTTCTCTTATGTTTATGAGTATTTCATTTTTGAGACGTTTGAAATGAAGTACTCATAAGTTATTTGTCTTTAGATAAGCAGATGCATCATGTAGGAACTTGCTAAAAGTGTGGGGAAAAAGCCAAACCCATTAGCACACCTATTTGTAATTTACCTAATATAAGGCAAAATATAGTGAGTCAATCACCTGCACACTTTACTGATATGAATAGAGCTATGCTGATTTACACCTATTGAGACAACAACCAAATCAATGTAAAGAAAAATTTCTGATTCTTAACACATTCCAGCACCTGTCATGTCTAAATGTGGAATCTAGTTACACAGTTATTTTTGAAGATTCAATCAACTGGAGAAGGAATGTGAAATTACCAATTATTTTTTCTTGTCAGGTGACTAGTTAACAAATCTAGAAGTTAAATAAGTTATTAAAAATTCTCATTAAAAAGTTTCATTTGTTTAAACTAAGAGAAAAGGGAAAAAAACTAATTATACACCCAAGGATTATTACCCAGAGATACTCCAAATATAGCTTACAATGAATTCTCTTCCCTTCAACAAATAGCATTTAAATATACTGTACAAAGGAGAAGGCTAAGAGTATTTCACCCCAAAGTAACTCATGCGGGAATAATACTAAAAATACTCTTGAGACACCAAGAGTCCTTGGTTAAAACTGAGTCACTGATGGATTCAATGCACAGGCAGAAATTCAGGCTTTTCTTTCTCTCTCCTTAGCACGTGTTCAAACTTCCAGGATTCAAGAATGATCCCTTCTCCACTCAAAGATGTACAAGTTGACCATGCAATCTCTATCACCATCAGGAAGGGAATCAGAGTACAGACTGTTGCAAGGGTAAGGGTACACTTTTGGAAGGCAGGAAGACTGAGACGTGTTCGAGCCAAGACACCTCATGGTGTTTATTTGCTAAGAGGACACAACCCTACGTGTTTCTGTGAACTTAGCCTTTTCTTTCCTTGGCTCCCATTACAGTGCACAAAACCAAAAGATTTTGAAATGTCAAAACAGTCATTTTGACATTTTCAAAACGAAGCATTTCAACATTGTGTTGAAACGTTTTTGTCAATTTTGTTTCTACTCAGATTATTTGTCAAAGTTTCAGCCACTCTGAAACTTCTTTGTTCAGAAATAAATATTACCCTGATCTTTTTTTCCCCTTCGCTTTGATTTTCAAGTAGCTTACCCACAGCCCTACTTACACTAAATTTTAGTTCTATTTTATTTCAAATGGTAATTTTAAGTACAAGGCTTCCTGTAATCTGCAATGCAACAGACTGCTTAGTCAACACCAACTCTGTGAATGTTTAGGAGATCCTATGGTGTTTAGAAGGAAACAGGATATGTAACATTCTGCTAATTGAATAAGACAGCTTTTATTACTAAGCAGTGTCTCTCCATTTCCCACCCTAGTCAAGATATTTACATATACCTAATGCTTCAATTTGCAGGCTATAAACAGCCAAGTCATTGCAAAACAATTAATAATTGCTAGTGTATTTGCATGGAAATTATTCAGCAATTAATATTTTACAGGAAAGAGTAACAGCTAATTTTGGCCTCACAAGATAATCTGTCTAATGCCATGTTTCCTAGACCTCAGAAGCAACAGACTTAAACAGTCTTGACATTTTTGTAAAATAATTAAAGTCCAAAATTTGCAGTAATTCATTTGTAAACATTTATTTAGGAGCCTTAACTATAGGTTTGAATCAATAGTAGAAAAGCATGCTGAAATGAAATGCCTGTACCATCCAGGTCAACTGAAGTAAAATATAAGTTCCAACGAGTCTCTAATCAGTGTGTTTTCATCTACAGAACAGAGCAGTATTGGACAATCTCACAGCAGGGAAATTGCTTTAATATATATATTTTGGGTTATTAATCTGTTTTGAAAGTGTTGAAGATCCAGTGATATCAAAGTGTATTTTACAGGCTTTAGTGAAATTTCAGAGAATGTTACATAAAGAAATAGACTCAATATAAACAATGGCATAGGAGTATGTACACTCAAGGTATGTAATTAGCTGGAAAGACAATTTAAAGCTAAATCTGCACTAAGTATTTTCCTGACTTTAAGGGGAAAGTTTCAGCCATACTCAAATATGAGTGCATGCTTCTAGACAAAGAGCTGTTTCTTCCTTTTGAGAATGTATATATAATAATGTGTACTGTGTTAGAAATTACAGTGCATGTAATTTTGGTTTATAAACAGAAACTGATTTTGTAGCTGTGTAAAGACATAACCTGTGTAAAACTATGAATACTTTAAGCCAAATTTTTTCTAAGGAATAAACCACTGCAGTTTATTGCCAGCCTTATCAAGCTATTATTATTAAACATTTGCACTGGAGTTATTTTGCTGATTCTACGATTAATCATCATCAATATCACTTCCTTTGACATGCCAAAGAAAATAAATTAAACAAAGCAGTATTTTTTCTCTCCTGGTGAAGAAAAAATAAAGCTTTTCATTACAGGTATGCGTTAAAGCTCAGTGAAGTCAAGAGACAATTCCAGAGTCTTCAAGGCCCTAGGTATTTCAATTCCTAAATTAAACTAACAGTAGCAATTTCCCTATCACCCACCCGAATATGAGTGATTCTCAGGGATAAAGAAAATACATTTGATCACATTTAGCTTGTTAGTAATTATGCATTTTATCAACTTTTTAATGATCAATCAAATCCTAAATGCAAGGAAATGCTGCAAATGCAGCTGTGTCTGGAAAGTCACTGAAGAGTATATGAGAAATACTTTTAAGATATTCTATAAAGACTCAGACCCAGCTTAGAGTCAACAGGCTTGGAGACACATCATCAGGGAATGCAAAGAGCATTCACGTATGACTGAATTGTAAAGAAACTTTGTGTTTCTCAGTGTCACTCTGATTGCTCAGGAACTTCAGTGACACACGTTCTTCACTGTGGGATCAGGACCATATATTAATTACCACTGTAATGTATGTAAACTAGAAAGGTCCAGAAATGAATATTACTTTTAGAGCCTTTAGAATCAAGATTCAGAAAATGCACTCTAACAATAATATAAATTTCCTAACAGGCTGTCAAAATCCTGCTAGAGTCTCTTAAAACTTCTATCTTCAAAGAACAGAGCAAGAAAGTTCAAAGATTACAAAGAAAGAAACAAGTTAAGTTTCAGAATACCTGTGGAAACATTTAAAGCTTGTTGTTTTTAAGCTTTTCTTGTCATCATTCATTAATTTATTTGCTCACTCAAATCCTCAAGAGAGTAAGACCCAAATCCTGACAAAGTTCCTGCACAGAATCTTAGGTTTAATTTTACATGTGTTGCACAAAGCCGTGTGCTCACTGCTGCAAGGGTATGTCTAGTCTCAGAGTCAAACAGGGTGCAATTCCTTACGTTGACTGGTAACTGTTAGTAATATGAGCAAAAGACATTGCACGGCTGGTGCCAAAGCTTTGAACAAAATTACTTCCTTTAACACACCACCACCTTAATTATGTGCTGGGGAACATAAAGCAGGTCAGACAATTTGTACTGGGACATCATAATTCCATCAGTATAATGCTGACATTGCTAAAGATTTATGAATGGAATGTCATAATTATTTTCTTAGTAAACATATCAAGTTTCACTAATGGGGGGGGCCTGGAAGTACTAATTAGTGGGTTTTTTTTGGTCTTTGTATCATATAAGATGTGGGGAGAAGAGGGTGGAGGGAATCATATAAGATGTGGGGAGAAGAGGGTAGAGGGAAAGGATCTGTGACAAAAACAAGCACACACACAATTTATGTATGGCCTGTAATTCAAGCAGATGTTCTCATATAAGGGGTGCAGGGATTAAAGCCTTTCTGCACATAATTCCATTTGCTAACTACCTTCTGTTTGCACAAACCTTCCAGACCATGACAGACTTTTCCTAGCCTATGGTTCTTTAAAGGCCAAAAGGAACAGAAGAAAAAGAATCTTAAACATTTCTGCTGTTAAATACCAGACATTGGCAGCTTGATTGAGGCTTTCTACCCTTTAACCAGCTGGGTGATCCCACTGGAAGTTCCACTGGAGCTGGTATAACTGTGTCCAACAAGCTACAATGCTGACAGTTTCCTTTGGAAATCGAGTCAGCTCTTGACCATAGTAGGCACAACTACATTGGTGCTGCAGACAGAAATAGTATTTATGCTGACCCTGAAGAATTCATTATTCATGCTGACCCTGAAGAATTCATATTTAATAATATCAGAAGCCTCCTCCCTTGGTGTCTATGCTTGAAGACGCATCAAAATAAATAGGCAGCTCAAACAGAACAAAGTGGGAAAACCAGGTTGATGGTCAATATTGAAATACTACAATATAGCAATAGAACAATACAACGGCGGTTCTACAAGTTGGGGGCAGCACATTAAAATTTGCTATTTTTAACGCTTGTCTGACAGACATGCTGCATCCAGAAGAAAAGGACTGGCATAACAGTGAAGAATTCTAAAGCTTTCACTGAAAATTATGTTCCTGTACCTAAAGAAAATTTGCCCAAAACCATTTTCTAAGACACTAATTGGTGCAATTCTACCCTGACACCATTGTAGCAACCCAATACTCACAGTAATATCCAGGTATGTCCTCGGACAAAACCTTTTTTTGTGATCACTTCTAGTCAGATACTGGACTTTCTATGATGGAAATACAACAAATACAAAGATAATTCTTGCAGCAATAAAGAACTGTTCTTCAAACTTCAAATCTCTGTTATTCTTCCTTCTCCTCCTTGAAAACCAGAAAAAATACACAGAGATAATTTTCTAGAACAGTGTAATGACTTTTCCACCACATTTCTGTCCTACAAGTAAGGAAGGAGAAACAACCGTCAACTAATTCTTCTTGTACCCTGTCATGCCCCTTCAAATGAAATGCTTGTAACAGTAGTACAGTCTTGGTAGTCTTAAATAATGCTCTGGCTCTGTATACTGAGAGAGGCACAAAGGAAGTGGAGCTGCACCTTGCTCTTTGTCATGTTGTTGACTAGAGTCACACATTTTTAAAATAATGGATAGAAAAGATTAACTAGAAGTCTATCTTTGATACAGCTGGTGTAAACTGTGTTTTTGCTGGATTTCACAAAAAAGCTAAATACTGCCCTGCCACCAGCTGCAAATCACTTTAAAAAAAGCTTAAGACGTAAGTTCAAGAACATCTCTAGCCACATCTATAGATAATGAACTGTTAGAGTTCATTCAGGAATATTTTGCATAATCATGTTTTAGAGTCTGCTTCATAAAATGTTTCCTGAATATGTTGTGCAAATACTATAGATTTTTGGCAGCATGTACCTCAGTGCATTTCAGTATTTCTCAAATTATCTTTGAAATAAAAGAATTTGAAGTAAAGCACATAATCAAGGGCATGTGACAGCTAGTGTAAAATGATAGATTTTTTATCTCAGAATAAAGATTAACATTAAATCTCTATCCAGAGTTTGGATTTCGATTATCTCCATATTACAATATTTCCAAAGAAATCTGGATAGCACTCAGATAGCTTGGGATCACTTCTTTTCTTTGAAAAGGCTTTTGATATATTGTTGATCACAGACATTCCCATTTCTTGTGCTTCACATATGTGACAGAAATGAAACTTTTTTTTTTTTTTGTGCCAGCCAGCTGCAGCATCCACTCTTGTGTTCACTTTTGTATTTCACTAGTGATGTAAAGCTTAGAAGAACAGCTCATAGGCATGTTCTATGAGGACAGACAGAGAGTTGGGGCTGTTCAGCCTGGAGAAGAGGAGGCTCTGGGGAGACCTTCTAGCGGTCTTCCAGTACCTCAAGGGGGCCTACAAGAAAGATGGGGAGAGGCTGTTCAGTGGGGCCTGTTGTGACAGGACAAGGGGTGATGGTTTCAAAATAGAGGGAGGGAGATTTAGATTGGATATGAGAAAAAAGTTCTTTCCTGTGAGAGTTGGGGAGCACTGGAACAGGTTGCCCAGAGAGATGGTGGATGCCCCATCCCTGTGGACATTCAAGGCCAGGTTGGATGAGGCCCTGAGCAACCTGATCTAGCTGGGGGTGTCCCTGCTTCTTGCAGGGGGGTTGGACTAGATGACCTCTGGGAGTCCCTTCCAACTCTAGCTATTCTATGTTTCTATTTTGTCTAATTATAGTCTTCCTATTTACACTTTTGTCTTGAAGACACAGAAGATAAAGAGCAGAATGCTACTGAATTGTATGCTTCAGTAGTATCAGTATGAGTACCACACACAGGGGTGGGGGTTCATCCCATATCACCCTTGAGCTGCCTTAGGAATTTTGCATATAAAAGATGAACACCCCACCCCTCACCCACCGTACTCCTGCCCTATTATTCTAGAGACTAAAAGACAAAGCATAGTTGTTTGTCTCTTGATTATACTGTGAATAAGATACTAATTTTCTAAATTCTTTTTCATCACGTCCAAAAAAAAAAAAAGATCCTCAAAAATCACATTTAGTCAATGAAAGTAGCACAAATCAGTTCATGAAAGTGGAAGCTCCTGACAATAAGATGGACATTCAGAGATCACCACTCAACCGTGAGATCTCCTTCAGGGGCATGATGATCAGCTGTGTATGGTGTCAAAGGAAAACCCTGCACAGGAACTTTCTTCATAATCTCAAAGGAGAAAAAAAATGCTCAGTGATTTAAACAGGAAACTGTAGACTGAATCTTTTAAAATCTTATTAATATTTATGTTTCTGTATCTAATATATGTGTACTTTTGCATCATATGTTAAAAGTACTATTTTTATCACGAAAGCTGTAAGTTAAATGAGATTAAGATGAAACTACTAGCCCATTTGACGTCTAATTTTGGCAATAGGAAGAAATTATTTCCTTATTCACTTTTTATCTGAAATTTGCAATGAATCCAGTGTGCCTAGACAAAGCATTAAGAAATCTCATATGACATTTTTACAGTATTTTCAAAATTATTTAATAATTATTTTTAAGTACTTGCTTTAAAAATACTTACACCTTCACTGAAAGAAAATGTGTAGGGGAAACATATTTCTTCCTTTTTATGTCACAGACTAATACATTCTTCCTACTACTTTAAAATACTTAATTGGTGAAGAGCACATCATGAGGGATTAAAACAGGATAAAAATACAAACTGACATCTTGGAAGAGAGAACAGATGGTGAAATGCCAACATTGCTGGCAGTAACAAGAAATTCAGAAGTGTAAGAGGAAGCAATAGTACAGGGCCCAGCAACAGCACCAAATGAAACTTTTCTTCTGTACAGCTTTAAAGACTATTACTTGCCTGGATCAAGGACTTGTGCCACCAGTGGTCTTGATAAGAAACATATGGATGCATTTTACATTGGTGTCAGGATGCGATTCTGGTATTATTAGATCAGTCGACGGCATTCCCCCCAGGCAATGGGCACATTGTGAGCATAATGGTATTAATTCTACTTCATTTGCTACAGCTTAGTTGTTTCCTTAGCATCACAATCCTTGTAATGAAAAGACAGAGGTCAGAAAGTTTCCAGTGTGCTGACGTTCCACTGTAAGCCGTTTGGATGCATGTTTGTAAATCCCTCTGTTTTAAGGGAGAAGTTTTTAAAAACCAGTACACATTTTTACCTTACTGGTTGCAAAGATTCAGTTGTGTGTCTTGGTGCTGTAGCCTCTCACCACACACAGTGCCAGGTACCACACTATTTTGGGAATATTTGTGCAGTCCAAGGATTGCACATGAATGGAAGGGTGAGAAGGAAGAATCCACTCATACTGAGTACTGCAGAGGGTTGGTTTGGCAAAAAAATCAAGTTTCATTCTAACAAGAACACAAGTGAAAAGCAGGTATTTCAGCCATCCATAGTTGTTAGACAAAGGGATTTTGAACTGTCTTCAAACTTTACCTTTCACAGCCTCAGCTTTTTCTTAACCTGAAGGATTTTTGCACTAAAAAAAAAATCTATAATGCCTGCTGTATACAGAGTTTGAAAAGATTTCTAATGGGAACAAACTCTTAAAACCCCTCTTCTTTTTTTAGATAAACATATTTGATCTTTCCAGTCATTATCATTTTAACTTCTAAAGTGACATTATGCCAAAAAAGAAGGAATTCATAAATTAGTTCCAATTTAGAAAGTTTTCTTGTCATTGTATAAATGACAGATCTTTAAAAAGACGACTTAAAATGAAATGCAATAAAAAAAAATTCACTTTTGTGGCAGGTTTCTCTTTTCTAAGACTGAAAGAATAAAACAATGTGCTATCAAAAAAGATATGAGTAGTACAAAAATCACAACAAATGTGCCTGGACAGGAAACTCATTTAAATTCTCAGATTGTTTTAGAAAACCTAAATTTAGTTGGGACAGTAACTAAATAAAATGTAAGCAAAAACACCTTGTGAAGTTTAATTCTCTTGTCAACAGAAATGACTAGAGCCAGATTCACATCCAACTTCATACCTCCAAACCAGAAGTATTGCTATTTTGGATGCAAATCTGCCCTGCTGAACTCAACTAGAAATTTACTAATCACGTTACTGAGCCAATGTGTCACTCGTGAATTTTGTTACTATTCTTTTTAAGGACTCTAAAATTTAGCTGTAGAGTTGTGTGTGGCTTTCAAGTACCTTTAGCACTTGTAAATGCTTGACTGGTATTCCTTGAGCAGAGTGCATTTCTTAATAAAAAGTATATGTGCAGGAGTTCAGAAAAAGATATGAAGCATAAATGATGCCAAAGTGACAGTCTGGAAGCTAAAAGAATCATAGAATCATAGAATTTTAAGGCTGGAAATGACCCCTAAGATCATCTGGTCCAACCATTAGCCCACCGCCACTGGTTTTCTCCACCGATGGAAGACTTCCATCGGTTTTCTCCACCGATGGAAGACTTCCATCGGTGGAGAAAACCAATTTATAGCTATTTGGGAAGACCTTTCAGGCCAGGAAATCATTATTAGTTTAGAAACATTCAAATGAGGTACCACTGCAGGCAGTGACTAGAGATGACAACTGAGGATTCTGGGACCAAAGCAATCCTTCAGCAGATTCATTACGCTCGCTTGATCTCAGCTGAAGGCGTTGTTTATCAGGAGTCCCACACGGCTCTTCTGGGGTTATGGATGACAAACTCTACAAAAAACTTACCGATGTACTGGAACTGAGTCATTTAACCACATGGTCATTAACCTTTAGGAAATCACTTCCTGACATTATCTTGTGACCTAATAAACATCCAGAGTTATGTAAAACTTTATACCTCCAAGATCTAAGTGACATGATAACATGTACTTTTCATGTTTAGTAAGTATATACTTGGTTCTGTAGTACTGAGATTTCACTACCCTGCTTTTTTATTTCTAGGTATATTTTCTGAAGGTTTAATACATGCCAAACCTAAAATTAAAAGTTAAGCTAATCAGAGCTCTGTTCAACATCTCAGTTTTTGACTACTCATCTCTGTGAATGCTCAGACAAGAAATTTTAGCTTCCATTTTCAGGCAAAAGAATTTTAGAAGGGAGATATTTTTTCTTACTCAAGATTTCACAGTACTCTTATGATTCCAGCATCATCACACTGTGAATGGTGAACAAATGAAATTTTGAAGCATTTTCATCTTCTGCATCTCTGTAGAAGCTCCAGTTGAAAAGCAAGCCTTTAGGCAGTTTGACTATAGCAACATGGAGGTTTAAAAAAATACATCTGTCAAGCCAGTAGATACCAAAATACAACAAATACTTTGGTGTTCTTTTTATTGGAAATTGGTACATAACTTAGAGAAAACAGGTTTCTGTAAGAAGTGAGCGCTACCACCAAGAGAATGTGCAGATGTGCCATCATGCTAGTCGTTACTACTGCCATAGTGTCAGTCATTTTAACATAATCCATTACTTCTGCCTGTAAAATTAGTGATTAGAGGACACGATTTCTAAGCTTTCTTTTTGATTGCCTCTTTCATAGCGCCACAAAATTTGTCAGTCAGTACCTGTTTTTTGTAAAAGAAAGCCAAACACTTGAATTTTCTGGATGTCATCTAAAACTATACTTCAGACCAGTCATGAACATATCATTAATTCTTGAGGTGTGTGTCTTCTAAAGAGGCAGTTCTTGGTTGCCAGCAGGTTCCCTAGCTAGCTTGACCAAATGCAGAGCATCACATAGTGGGGTTGTGACCATTGAATGCCACTGTTTGGGTGACTATATGTATGTATTTGTTTATGCATATGTGGTATAGATATAAACACATACGCAGAAAGTTATGTTTCTGATGAGATTAATTGCAACTGAAGACTTTTAGAGCTGAGGGATTCTGAAAACTCAAGCTTTCCTGATCTTGAACTTTAAAGAAATATGTTTTGCATCCTTGAGAAACCTTGAGAATAACATTGTGGAGGTGAGTTACAGATCAGATTAGTGTGTCTGTGAGGAACCACCTTTTAAAAAAAAACAAACCAATGAAAATATGGGGACACCAGTCTAATCAAGTACCAGCCAGTCTCTGAAAAGTCTGAGGTATCAGCTTTTAAAAGAATCTTAATGAAACCTTCTACACCTGTCCTCTTAATGTTTTCTTAGAGGTGTCCTATGTCATGCCCAATATTAATAGGACAAATATCTGACATTAAGGCAACAAAATACAACCACATAGTATCTTTTGAGACTCTGTTCTTGATTAAGTTTAACAAATATCTAGAGCTAATCTGGTTTCACAAAAGAACAGTTTAAATTCTGAATACAAATGGGTGATGAAGAAAGTAACATTCTGTTTACTCCTTTACACCTCTTACATTAATTAGAGAAACAATATACATTAAGAAAGTTGGGGAGAATTCCTGCCTGTGCATGGGGAAATTATCTTGCCTATATTGACTCACACATTTCACCTCCTGTATCAGATGTACAGGGAAGACAACAGAATGGACATTTCTGAATATAATGATGCTGCTAGATCAGCTTCCTATAATAATAAATTATTTTAACATTAATTTGAACATTAACTTCTTTGACAGAAGTTGAGTTTATGCTTTATAGTTTTCCATAGGTTATAGCTTCATTTTCCTTCAAGAAATTACTGCCTCTTCAAGCGACCGACTGTATTTCAGTGGGTAATGTTGGATCTCAGTCTATCCAGCACAATTTCAAGACAGTGAAAACACAACTGATAGAAACATAAACATGGTTAGAACGATCAGTTATCCCCACATATAAACTTTTCTGTGTTTCATTTTTTCCTTGTGTAGTAGACCTCCATTTATTACTTTAATGGCTACATTTAAGGCAGAAAGTGAAATGATTTTTAGGATAATGTTTTAGTGCCTGTTTCACAATGGTTTTTATTGAGCTGTAAAGCACATGCATGCACAGAGAAAAGAAGGTGCATTTTAGAAATAAAACTATTAAGTAACATTATCTTGCCATGGATCATTCCCACTGGGATAGAGGAACCATTTGAAAAGCTTAACTGAATTCAATTAAAATATGATAAATTTTGATCCCCATCTTACCCACATCTTCAGCATTTCATGCTGATCATAAAACTAATAAGTATGACTGTTTATGTTTAGAAGCTTTTGCCTGATAATATGTTGTACAACACATTCCTATTTTTTCTCCACTAGTTATAGTAGGGAATAACTTGAATATAACAACCTCCACCTAGAAAGGTAGATAGATACCTATGTCCTCATATGTAATTATCAGTATGCAGTCCATCAGTAGCAATCAATGTTACTTGTCATTCCCCACGTGCCTTTGCACGTCATGGCAAGAACAAGTGGAGTCTGGGTCTGCCACTGAATCACTGAACTGCGTATCCAAAGTAAAATTTGAAGAAATTACTTCATCATAGTCTTTCTGGGTGCCAAACCGTAAGAACTATACATATATTTCTTCTAAGTGGGCATTAACCTTTGAGATAGGCCTATTAATTATCCTGAAAAGATTGTTTACTGGTACTCTTTAAAGAAGAAAGTTAAATTAGTATGTATTTCTGCAACACAGACCCCATATCTATTTTTGTAGGTCATGGGATCCTATGAGTGATCTGCACACAGGAGATTAACAATACCTTTTGAAGTATATTGGTTGTCCTATCACACTTATGAATACTGCTTAATACAGAAAGGTAGTATTACAACCCAAGTACATGGTAGGGAAACATCATTTGTGCTTCACAGCTGAGACATGAAAAAATTAACTGATTTTTTCCCAATGCCAAACAAGAAACTCGCATCAGAATGGAGAAAAATCTAGGCCTTTTAAGTCTTGGCTGATTTCCTGAACAACCAAACTATTCTCCTGTTCTGCATGAATAAACTGCTTGTTGCAAATTGGATTGGAGATAGCATCAGTTCATCACGGTTTAAAAAACAAAAAAGAGAAGAACCATCTGACACAGTATAATATAACCTTTACAGCCTCTTCTTCAAAATTGTATCCCAAAACCTCATATAAAGTTAAATAGCACAGTAATTTGAAGAAAAAAAAAAAAACACAGAGCAAAAGAAAATTATGTATCTTAGACAAAGATGTTTCAACTGAGGCATGAAAATAAATGTAGATAATAATTATCAATTATGCAATGCTTTTAATCTTCAGAATGCTGTATAAAAATTGCTTTAAAAATCCTCACAATACATCATGAGGTGGGTAAATATTAAGTATAATGTAATAAATTATACTTTCATGTGATTTAAACCAACTTTCATTCCATAAAACCAAGGAAAAAAGGTTGAAGGGCTAAAAAAGCTTGTTCAAAGCACCTGAGCAGGCAACATTCTACAGAAAACACCTGTGCTGCTCTCTAAGAGGACTAATTCTTGCAGGCATACATGAGCTACCTTTAATTAATCTAGTACTGATTCTGCACAAGCACTGTGACTAAGGCTCAACAAGACTACAGATTCTGTCCCAGAGTCCAGGCAAATACTGCAGTATTCTGGTTACTGCATGGTTACCAGCAGGACATGAGTTAGCTAATTAAAAACTGACCTGACTACCTTGTATGAAGGGTTGTCATACATCTAGAACGTAGTGTGGGCAGATCCAGAGCTGAGACTGGATTTGTAGAGCTGGCTCCAAAGTTTTCATCCTGCAGCTCAGAGGGATCCAAGCAGGCTCACACAGCAAGGCTATTTCAGACATGATGGAGCTGCAGTGGAGATGGAGCTCTTACACCTGCAGAGCCTGCCAAAATAATGCAAAAGAGAAGGTGGTAAGTCTAATCAAAGACAACATTTTGAGCTGAATAAAACACTTAACTGCATGGAAAATTCCATTAGGTTGATTAGATACTTGCCTTAGGGCCCTCTTAAAACAACTGTTAAAAAAAAAAAAAAGATAGCTATTGCAATGCGGCTTAAAAATATTGGAAAAGCAGGAAATGGAGCTTATTAGAGCTCAAATTAGATCCAAGATTTATGTGAAGAACATTTGGCCTCTTTAAAAGGTCTGCTTAATCCCTAGATGGTTTTTATTGTTTCTATTATTATTATTTATTTATGCAGTGCCATAGGTATACATGGCACTTTACAGACAAATAAAAAAAAACATGGGTCCTCCCCCAGAGAGTTTACAGTACCTGATCAGGGAAAGAGTAAAGTACATGGGTAACTCCATTTTCAGGACTAACCTCCCTTGGAACAAATGAGATTTTTAAAACCCCCCAAACCACCTGATTAACATGACAATCTCTTCCAGCTGAGAGCCTCTGGTCTCAGTCTTAGTCACAGGTGTAGAACCCAATCACAGGAATAATTACTTGAGTTTCAATAACTTCTATTGATTAAGTCTTACAGTACTATTTTGTTCTAAGTTATGTATGATGAAGATAAACCAAAGCAGCAAAGGGGCAAAGCTAAACTGTTTTTCTACTGATAAGTTGGCTTCAGTGAAAAAGTTTTACTAATATTTGTGATACTTTTTTCAACTGGAGCAGCAAAATTAGTGATTGAGAAACAGCCAAATGACACGGTTTAGTGCAAGAGAGAGAAGCTGCATTTTGTTTGTGTTCCTTCCTACTGTATGTTAGTTTTAATGAGTTGTTTCTTCAGGGATGACTAGCCAGATCTCTCTAGCCACACTCTAAAACTACTGAATTTGAACAATATTACCTCACATGTATTATACTTCAGGTATAAACCCGTAGCAACGTTGTACAGAAGTGTACTTATTTTACTTCACAAAAGCAGTACTTCTAGTTCTCAGCAAAAAAAAAGCCCCAAGTACTGCTGTTTATTGTTTAAAAGATGGGTGGACCCTATCCTCCTTCTCACTGTCCTGATGCCCCATTTCTGTGAATGGAAAATTTGAGCTACCTCAAGCTACTTTGCCTTTGGAGGGTAGTAATGACTACTCCAAATGCGCAACCTTATTTGCCTGCATATAAACTTTTAATAATGTTCATTAAACTTTATTAGAATTGTACGTGCAGCCAGATCAGGGTTACAAATTAAAACCTCAATCCTGCAAACACTTAGGGAGCTTTATTCATATAAGCAAAAGATTTTTTTTCTTTCTATACACACACATAACTAAACTGAGTCTGTAACCTAAATACAACATTGTTTATTTTTTTAATCCTCTGGTATTAAAGTTAAAAACATATAGTCAAGGAAGAAATTAAATGTTACTAGAGCACCAAAGGGGCAAACAATTCCCCAACTTCTTTGAAATGGCATATTTTTTGAAATTATCATCATGTGGAAAAAATTTCTGGTGCAACAGACTTGGAAAAGTCAATGAAGAAATGAACTATGACTGTGTGTAATGATATACAAAAGTGCTGGTCAGAAGAGACACTGAAGTCTGTGGGAGTTTTGCAACAAATTTAATAGGAAAAAAGAGTCAAACCTACACAGGCTGACACAAAAGCCCAGTGAAATTAGTAAGAACTTCCCCATTGATAACCTGTGAATCAGATGCAGAGTGACCAACAGAACTGCAGGCGAAGAAGCAGCCATAAAAGCCAGAGAGTTTCCAGAGAAAACAGACATAAGTGTCTTAAAGCCAAGGTCAAACTCCATCACCAAGAGAAGTATGTGTCAAGGAGTTATACCTCTTTTAATGCTAAGTACAGTATTTATGATTATGTGTTTATCTTGAAACAAAAGGTAAATTAATCCATTTATTTTAAAAAGCATTTTTTATTACACTGAGTAATTCCCTCTGAAAAAGAAAAATGTTTCCTGAAACCATTAGCAGTTAAACTAGGTTTTTTTTTGTTTATATCTGAGATAAGATTGAATATAATTATTCATGCATAATCTGATTCCAAATGATTACTTGTTTACAATTTGTGTATTTTCTTATGTAAGCAAGCTTTAATATAATCAGGCATCGAAGAAATATGTTATATTATCTTTTATTGCATTTCTTTAGAACATGCCATATATCTTCTTTAACTCCCCAATGACATTCAAAATAGCCAGAGGAAAACAAAAATAAATACACATATAAACAAGGACAAATACACCAATAAGAAAATTATATAAGATACAGACTTACATATAGGTACATTAAGCATATGTAATATAAGGAGTGGGAATCATAATCTGACTCCACATTTTTGAATAAACATAAGAAATCACTTATTGTTTGTCTAGTTTGGATGATAAGCAACATCAATGAACTGACAAGCAGTCAAAGCTTGCTCTCCTAACATGAACTAGATGGCAAAACCCCAGATCTTCCATTTTGATTTCTCTGGGTGGGCAGAGCCCATCACAATTAGCACCCTCTTTTTACATACTAGTACCCTCCAGTGTGCACACCCAGTAACACAGACCCATTTGCCTGGGCGGCAAGGGCTGGAACCCTCCAACAGGCTCTGTGTTACAAGGGAAGCGACAATGGTTTCCATACAAACCCAGCACTGCACGATTCCAAACTGATGGTTGTGGAATGCTGGGAGTGCACAAAGGTCTTGGCAGTTCTGATAGACAGAACAATTCAGATGAAAAATTACTGCCCAAACTCAAGAGCCTTAACTTCAGATCCACCCGAACTCTGCCAGGTTCCCCTTCCTCACTCCAACTTAACACATCGCCAAGCAGCTGCCCACGACTGAAGGTCCCAGACCGCCTTGACTCACAACCTGTTTGATTCTTTTCCCTTTAACTTCGTCATGTGTTTTTTCCATGGTGAGGCACAGAGCCTGAAGCCTTTCATCACATGAAGGCAGGCATCTCACCTGAAGTCCTCATTTTTACTTGTTAGAAAAAAGGACAAAAGCTGTTGCTTTGTTTTGTTTGTTGTTTATTTTTTAGATAGAAAGGAAGGTATCCGTTGGGGTAGGTAAATTTGGAGGATGGTAAGACTCAAAAGATTATGTCCCACATAACTGATTTAGGTTTGTTTCTGCACTTCTTAGTGCAATACAGTTTTGACACTTGCTGTTATTTTGGATTTTGAGTATATGGAATAACAGGAAAAAATCTTACTGTTCAGAATGCTAGAAGACTGCTTCTCCTTGAGTAGTTAATAACTCAAAGCTTTCCATTTCTTTTTTGCCTTTGCCTTCCTTAGTCATACTAATATCTTTATCTCAACAGTTAGATGGATTTTTATTTCTTTTTACTATTTTTAAAAATATTTGCAGCTATCATTGATTACTGCCTACATGTAGCAGTATATTTTTGTGGCCTTTTAAGAAATTAAAATCCATATGGTCTATCTTTCCAAACCATATTTCTGCACAAGTAACTCTCAAATTCACATACAGAAAGATGAACTATATAAAAGATCTGTGCAGGAATTATCTGTGCTAGCAACTGGGTTGTAAAGTTTGACCTTATGAAACAAGTAATATGATGATCGTTGGAAACTAGACCATTGGAGGTCCATAGTATTCCAGGGCTTGCCCCAGTGTCCCCCTGAATGCCTCTCAGAAATATAAAAGCTGTGTAACCTGTCTTGCAACTAAAATTAAAGTTTATTCCTCCTAACCTACCCACAGTATCAGATTCTAAGGGCAGCTTTAACTTAACAAAATCCAGCCCCAATTCAGCTCTGTGGAATAGAGCTAAGTACTTCTTTTACGTTTCAGAATTTTTCTTTCCATCTAAGGTTTAACAAGAAATCAAATATTTTATAGTATATTCATTTGTAATTAAGAGAATATACTTCTCATCTAAATGTCTGATTTATACCACTACAGATTTTGCCAGTAGAGTTTTCCAATGTGCTAAAACCAGCCATATCCTGAAGTACTGCAGATCTTCAAAGGCATACCCAAATTCTAATGATTTACTGCAAAGTAGCCACCCAGTGTCTCTCAGGATGTAGCCTGAAATCTCATACGATTTTTTAATAGATTAGTTTTGGTTCACAGAGTCTTAAGTAATATAGCTGCTTTTGAAATCTGTATCTTTAGTATGCCATGTATTCGATCAAGAATGATGATGCAACGTGCTGACCATGCTTTAGAGCCAAATATGACCCTGGAGGTGAAACTGAAAGATACACGTGGATCTTTGAAGGCAAATTGGCTACACATAAATCAGTAACACCCACCATGCAAAAATAAAATAAAATAAAATAAAATAAAATAAAATAAAATAAAATAAAATAAAATAAAATAAAATAAAATAAAACAAAATAAAATATCACTCCCAAAGAGCTTACTAATAGGCTTTGCAATCTTTTCTATTTGGATTATCAATAAACTAGGAACTATCACTCTCCATTATCAGGCTCACAACCTTCAAGGTTATATTTTTCCATTACAGAATTTTTATTAATATTCTCTCTAACCAAAGTACCCTCTTTGCTAATTTATGTCCTGTCATGGCATTTCAGAAGAGGGAGATGGATTTTCTGGCTGTTTTACAACAGAATGAAAACCATTTGAATGATCATATCTTAATTTGAAATAGAAAACTCGGCTTACCTTTAACTCTAGAATAGTGATCTGCTTGCAAAACATTAAAACCCCAGTCTTCTTTTCTCATGATTGGTATTTCATTATCTTTTTAGGATCATGGTATAATTTAGGTTGGAATGGGCCTGGGGGGGGTTCTGGTTCTACCTCTTGTTCAAAGCAGGTCAGCAATGGTCTGTGAAGACCAGTCAGGGCTTTATCCAGTTTGATCTTGGAAACCTCCAAGGATGAAGACAGCACAACCTCCTTGGGTAACCTGTGCCCTCTCAGCTCTCCCTGGGTAGAAAAGGTTGCTCCTTATCTCTAGTCAGAACCAGTCTTGTTTCCACTTGTGCCTGCTGTCTCTTGCTGTTCCACCACACATCAGCCTTGTTTGCTTCCTCACTAACCCTCTCAGAGTCAGCGGGAGCTGCTGTGGGGTCCCCTCAAATCCTTCTCCAGACTGGACAAGCCCCAACCCCAATCCCTGAACTGCTCCTTGCAGAGTAAGTTTTCAAGCCCTGACCATCGTGGTAGCTCTCCACTTGAACTCACTCCAGTTTTTCAATGCCTGCCTAGTTTTCTTTGATGTTTACTATTAAACAACAGCTATCACCAAGTGATGGGCAAAAGAGGATCCCAGAAGGCAGCATTATCTTCTGATTATAGAAAGGGTGTTTTACAGGGCCATGACATCAACAGTAGATTCTATTCTGATGTCTATCACTGGCACACTATTTCTGAGTACACTTATTCCTACCTTTGGTATTTATAGAATCATAGAACGATTAGAGTTGGAAGGGACTCCCAGAGGTCACTTAGTCCAACCCCCCTGGTAACTCTCCCTCTTCTAGGCCTTTAATAACTTATTTGTTCACAAGCTACTTGAGAAACAAGTTGACATAGTAACATTTTTATACTTGAAAGTAACGGAAATAACAGAGAGATGGTACTTATTAAAATATGATCACTGATTTGAGCTGTATAGGACAGACATAATTCCCATTCTTGTCCTCCCAGAAACAAAGTGGTATGTTCACTTTTGTTCACAGTTCCAAATTACAGGAATGTTCAACTGGAAAATGCACCTATTTTCAATTATGACACTCTTCTGTGCTCCAGACTGCTCTTTTCCAGTGGTTTAACTTAACTGCAGCAGAGAGAGGCTGGATGAGAGCAGTGAGAGACGACGTCACATCTGTCTGAATTAACAAGGTGATAAATAAGTACAGTAAGTCCAGCTGAATGGATCAACAAGTAAGTAGAGGCATATTTTCCCCTGGCTGTCTAACATAAATCACAAGAATTCTAGCCTTTGGAAAACTCTCCTTTAAAGCAAGACTAATTAATTTCACATTCTCGATTTTTGTACATGTTAATACCTTTTATAGGTCCTTAACCTGAACAGTCTTTTGACATTATAAGCTTTAATGTGTCATATGTTTTTAATAAATAACTACTAGGGTTGTTTCTTCCACTTTATTTATCTCCTATTCACAACATACACACTTTACATGTTTACATTTACTATGAATACTGTACCTGCTGTGTCTATAAATTACTAAGGATTGTCTATATGAAAGATGTTCAACTTTTTTTTTTAAATTTCACTGATTCGTTGACCATGTATCAATAATTTGAACCAAGGTTCTTGTTTTCAAACAATGGAATAATGCTCACAGCTAACAACAATAATATTTCCTTTTATTTTAACACGTCATCAAGACATGTTTTCTGTTTGTTTACATTGTGTGAGGAAAGGTAAAGGGCTTTTGGCAGATGAACTTGATGGTCAAGCACATACAAGTAACAATGGGAAGTTTTAAAACTTCTGGGGCTGAACTGATAAAAACTGGTAAGCAAACCTCAGTGTTATCTGTGAGAGAGGAAGCTGTAAGAAACCTCATATTTGAAAAGATTTATGTTACTGCGTTAATGTTCTGAAACTAGACTGAAAATCTTGGCAAAGTCTTAGTTTCCAGTGCTAAGAAAGAACTAAAGAACTGGATCTGGTCCCTAAAACTACTCCCCCCACTCTTTTCCTATTTATTTATTTTCCCTGCAGAGGCTTGGGCTCCATCTCCACTCTCTAGGTAAATAAATTCGAGAACAGATGGGGTAATATATAATTGCAACATCAGAGTGTGCGAATCTGTAGGTGTTCTCTGTGAAGAGAAGCAAATAACCAACTGAACTCTCTGTTAAAACCCAAAACATCTTCTGATTGGATATGCTGGCAATTTGCAAGCTCTGCTGAAGCTGCAACATTAGAGGAGACAGATTTATGTTTAACATTTATTGATTGATATTTAGTAATTTTTGTATTGCATAAATAAGTGTAAGACTGACAAGCCCTTCCATCCATCCTATGACTGCACTTGCTTCTGAGAACAGAAAACTGCACCAGATCCTTGGCTGACATAGATGGGACTAGCAGTAGTGTCTCCAGGGCAGATGTACAAACTGATATTACAGAGTAATTTGTTCACAGTATTCTGATGGTTCATAAAGAGTTCTTAGAAACTAAGAGCCGCAAGTGGTCTTACTTGTTTTTTTTCCTAATTTTAACAAATCCCATTCACCACTGCTCCTTCCAGTACTTATTAAATGATTGCAGTGGAAAGGGCTTATCTTCCAGGGGCAGTAGGGTTCTAGGAAAAGAGTCAGCTAACCTCATCTATAGGGCTTTAAACTAGATTCGAAGAGGGGTGGGGTTATTGCTGGGTCCCTGTCAGTGGGGCAGAGTTCTGGTAATAATGAGAACCAGAAGACTTCACACCCTCCTAGGGTGAAGACAGTGTGCTCGGCCCGCTCTCTGGAGTGCCCGTGCACCAATGCACACAGCATGGGGAGCAAACAGGAGGAGCGAGAAGTCTGTGTGCAGTCAAGGGGTACGATACAGCAGCGACCACAGAAAGTGGGTGGAACAATTCCATGGCTGGAATGTGGCCATGGTTGGCTATGTCCTTTTTAGGAAAGACAAGCCAACAAGGAGAGGAAGTGGAATGGCTCTTTAGGACAAGGGACAATGGGTCCAAGCTGGAACATAGAAAGTTCCATCTGAATATAAAGAACTTTTTCCCCGTGAGGGTGACAGAGCCCTGGAACAGGCTGCCCAGAGAGGTTGTGGAGTCTCCTTCAATGGAGACACTCAAGACCAATCTGGACACATTCCTATGTGATCTAATCCAGGTGATCCTGTTCGGGCAGGGGGGTTGGACTAGAAAATCTTTAAAGGTCCCTTCCAACTTCTAATGTGCTGTGGTTCTGTGATTCTCTGGATACCACTTGGGACACTTTCCAATGGTGGTAACAAAAAATGATGAAACTGAAGGATATTTTCAGGATTAGTGAATCTAGCTCAAAAATTATATTTTCTATACCTAAATTTCACAGTTTCTCGTTCAAGAATGTAGAGAACAAAATTCTTATAACAACACTTTAATGCCTACTGTTATATAATTACTGACACAGTATTTTCTCAACAAACCTCTGGGAAAATAAAATAATTTTCTTTTTTTTTTTTCATTTCCAACAATCAAACTGAGGCAAACTTCTTCTCAGAGTGATAGATAAAACTGGACCAAGATCAGGAGTTCTTGAATCCTTTAACCCAGATCACTAAAACTTTTTATTTTCTGAAACCACTCAGAACTGTCTGGGTACTGTGGAGTGCTGTTGATGTTCTGCAGCACTGCTATTTCTATGCAAAAAGGTAGAATTTAAATGTATGACTTTCCCCACTGCTGACCATATATTACCCTCTGAAATCCTTAGAATTATTTAATATTAGATAACTGAAGATATTACTCATAAGAGGCAGTATTGCCACATAATATTTCCCCTCTTCCTAGAAAAGACCTTTCAGTAAAAGACACTAAAGGATTCCTAATGACATCATTTTGTTAAGTAGCCCTCGCAATTCTTGACTTAAGGGTATTTTAGCATGCAAATGACACTGAGCAATATGTATTCTTTGATAAAAATCTTTCTCAGCCTTATTGGACCCATTAACACCCCACACAGTGTTCACCAATGTCATTGCTTGGGAGCTGGTTGAGAGAGAAAGAGGAGGTGTATTGTGCTCCTGTGGCACTCAGATGACAGGCGTCATGTCGGCCCTCCTCCAGAGGATCCTACAAAGTAAAGACAACTAGATGGATCTGGGACCAATCGCCTCTAGAGAACATACAGAGATGTGCAAACCAAACCATTTTTGCAGGAGAGGCTGGTGGCTGTTGCTCAGACTGCTCCTATATAATTTGGAAGATAATCTTAGCCGAATGAGTAAGATATTTGCGTTTTGCAAATGACTGTCAATAGTCTCACGAAGAGATTAAGAAGTCTATATAATTTCTTTGCTCCTTCATGAGAAACAGCTGTGTTTAAAAGTTATATGAAAGCTGGAGAAGGCCTTTTTACAAGGACATGTAGCGACAGGACAAGGGGCAGTATGTGTTAACTGAAAGAGGGAAGCTTTAGATTAGACTTCAGGAAGAAATTCTTCTCTGTGAGGGCGGTGAGGCCCTGGCACAGGCTGCCCAGAGAAGCTATGGTTGCCCCCCTCCGGCAGTGTTCAAGGCCTGGTTGGATGGGCTTGGGTCAACCTGGTCTGGTGGAGGGTGTTCCTGCCCATGGCAGGAGGATTGGAACTAGATGGGCTTTAATGTCCCTTCTAACTCAAACAAGTCTATGGTCCTATGATTATACCTACCAGAAAACTCTTCTATTAGCATTCATTCCCAAGTGATGTTGTTATATCATATGTATTATATGCTTTAGTTTAAAAAAAACCCCACCCAAAAATAAACAAACAACTCATAAAAAAACCCAAACAAAAACCAGTAACAAAATAACCAACCAAAAAACCCCAGTTAATTTATGATGGAATATTTCTTTGATTATTTCTACAGCCTGCTTAGGGCAAGAATGACAGGGAAGACCGATAACTAAAGTTTTATCTATGCAAAGAAGAAATGCCACTATTTGCTGCAAAAGGCCTGAAATCAGAGCCAGTAAACATAGTCTGGTGGTACATACTCTCTGAAGGTATAGGAGTTTTATATCTCCCCATTCTGCAAAACTATGAGGTTTTCTCCTGAACTGTTATTGTCCTAGTGTTCATGAGCTATAAGTTAATAGACATTTAAAAAGATTGTTTTCAAACTGAATATATCATTATGCAGGATAACAGAGAAATATATGATGAGAGAAAAGAAATATCCTAATTAGAATACATACATCCTAATTAGAAGAAATAAATGAGAAGAGAGATATGACAGACAAATAGAACTCAGGTCCAAAAACCATGCCACCTTCCTATCAATATGGTGATTAATCTTTATCAGCCATTCAGCAACCATTGCCCTTGGTGAAATTTTGCACTGTCAAAACAGAAAGCTGCCTTTCAAGTGCACAAAATCTAAAAGTCACCATAAGTAAAGGAAATCCTACAAGTTAATTGCTGTGAAATTAAAATAAATAAATAAATACTTTAAAAAAGGGGGAAAAAAGGAAGAAAGGAGTTTAAAGCCTAGATGTTTAGACAGCCCTGCAAGCCCCCTTGTGACCTTACTCTGATATTTAACAAAACATTAATCTTCTTGCCAGCAATTATAAAGAATACAGTGATGTAGCTGGGGCTCAGTGAGTGAGTAATAGTAATTCCATTGTTCTCTTTTATTTATGCCTTGGCTGTACCAGGCAGATGAGGTAAGTTGGGGCTTTTTATATGTTATTATTCTGAACTGGCAATACATAAAGGCTGATTACACAAATATCTGTCTGTTTCTGAAGCACTGTTTCACACCTCCTTCCAGCTCATGATCAAAGCGTTTCAACATTTTATTATGAAATCATGAATCCCCCCCTTAGTTTGCATATGAATTATAGTCTTTTTTTTTAAGAACACTGGTGTACAACAGTGACAGTGCCTTTTGAACCACGGAACAAAACAAGGTGTTACACATTACTTCTTGAAGGCAATGACTTGCTGAATAATTCTGTTTATTGGAGCACAGTCCAATCTCCCTATTGAATACAAAAGCCTTGAGACCAAAAAAAATTTTTTCTCTGTTAACAGGCCAGTGATTTTGTTTCAATTGCAAAGAGGGAAAAAAAAAAAAGCTGAGCCCTATTAACACATTGAGGAAATGTTGCCATGTAAATGCAATTCTAACAAATATAAAAGGGCTTTCCTCTGCTTTTCTGAAATGCAGCAGTTATACTAAAACTTGAAAATAATTCAATTCCCACTGCACATCCCACCATACAAACCTTGCACTCTGCAAGGTTCTAAATCAGTAGCCAAGGTGGTGGCAAAGCTCTGAGCAGTTATCCTGCACCTACTTCTTGGGAGAAGTGTCATGGTGTCTTTAAGAGTCATACTTACTACATTTCAAGGATAAACTTCATAACAAAATTCATGATGCTCAATCTTTCTACTTCAGAAAGAGGGGAAGGTAAAGTCATCTATACTGACTTTCTAACCCCCTAAGAAGCTTGCATTTCAGAGCCTCAGCACCGTGAATTGGGGATAAGATTTCTGCTGACTTTTACAAGAGCATCAAGCTGATGCTTAGGCTAAGTTGCATGTACAACTAATGGAATGCTCACAGTTCTTGTACATGTGCCATGAACATATGCCACAGTTTCCTTCACAGTAGTCCAAAATTATGCCGTTTCTTTAAAATATATTTATATTCTAAGAATTTTTCAAGTTTGCTTCATAGACTACAAATATAAACTGTGAACAACCTTCTGAATAGAAAGAGCATATTGAGCTTTCCTGTCTGTGATTTGCAACTATTCATGACATTTGTGATGCTTTAGTCAGAGCAGGATTTAGTCCATAACTACTGACCTCTTTTGTTTGTAATACCACTTCTGGGCTCCTCAGTTCAGGAAGGACATAGAACTCCTTGAAAGACTCCAGCGCAGGGCCACCAAGATGATGGAGTGGAACATCTTCCTTATGAGGACAGGCTGAGGGAGCTGGGTCTCTTCAGCTTGGAGAAGAGTAGACTGAGGAGTGACCTCATTAATGTCTATAAATATGTGATGGGTGAGTGTCAGGAGGATGGATTGTGTGCCAGACTTTTCTCAGTGATGGCCAGTGATAGAACAAGGGGCAATGGGTCCAAGCTGGAACATAGAAAGTTCCATCTGAATATAAGGAAGAACTTTCTCCACTGTGAGGGTGACAGATCACTGGGACAGGCTGCCCAGAGAGGTTGTGGAGTCTCCTTCAATGGAGACATTCAAGACTAATCTGGGCACATTCCTGTGTGATCTAATCTAGATGATCCTGCTCAGGCAGGGGGTTGGACTAGATGATCTTTCGAGGTCCCTTCCAGCTCCTGACATTCTGTGATTCTTCTCCCTCTGTCCACTTCCCTGTATTGGCAGAGATGGATTCAGCCCATTTCTAGAAATCCGATAATGTCACCAAATCAAAATTTAAGGTGGAAGGGTGAAGAGAAATTGTTTCTATGTTGCAATAGCCTAAAGAGTAAAGGATTCAAACTCTGGTGGCAGCACTCCCATATGGCTGTACAGTGAAAGATCATACTGCCAAGGCAGCAGCCTAGCTAAGAGTGCTTGGTTTGTTAAAAGACTTTTTTCAGGTGGGTAACTTAATTAAACTTCAACCAGCACTTGTTTTCTGAACAGCTAAAGGCTTAGCTTGTCACACCGACTAGCACTTCCCCCTTGGACTAAACCCATGGACGTTATCCAAAAGCAGACTCGCCTCAACGGCAGCTAATGTAACCTGGCTCTGTTGTGAGCGGTGCTGCAGTGCTGGAGCTGCCATACGACACAATTCATCCTGCCAGCCAGTTCAGTGCACGTCAAACATCTGCACAACTGGCTACCCCGTCAGACTCTCTCTGTGGAACAGCTTTGCATATGCATCTTTGACCTTATGATCACTCTTTACTACAGCCTAAAACTGAGGTGGGTTTGGATATTCTGCACATTAGCAAAACTACACTTTCTCTACTAGTGTATTTTAAACCAGAACAGAAGAGCATTGCACTGTGAAAGATTAACAGCTATGTTTCTATCAGTATAAATACATTATTATTGAAATTAATTCCTTCATATATTAACACCCTTAATATTACTCAACCTCCTTGTGCAGACTTAATAGAAGTTCCAGATTAAAAAAAAAAGTAAAACAATCCTTGTCTTAACGTCAAACTTCAGAAAATAATCCATCTGGTGCTATTCAAGACAGAGAGGCCACATCTCTGAGTACCCTGAAAAATCAGTGCTCTCCATGCATGAGACACAAACTCACAAAGGCAAGAATTCAAAGTTGAGCCTTAAGCCCTGCTCATAATTTGTTTCATTGTGGCAGCACATATGAGATATGTAAGACCCCCAGCAGCTTTGAAGCTCCTGTTCTGTTCCTGCACAATGGGGGTTGAGTTAAGGATTGCTTTGTGTCTGTATCCCCTCAGTTCTGGTGCCTGTGCAAGCTCTAAAGAAGGTATTTAATATTATCTGAATCAGGTTTTATCATAATGTTGAAGAAAAAACATAATATTTGGGAAAAGCA
The DNA here is from genome assembly GCA_013399135.1 of Heliornis fulica. NCBI lineage: Eukaryota > Metazoa > Chordata > Aves > Gruiformes > Heliornithidae > Heliornis > Heliornis fulica. The sequence goes on from VXBZ01011780.1 coordinate 491,758, forward strand.
ATATAATCCTCTCAAACTAAGACATATTAAAATGGCCTCAATATATCATACAACTCATTATGCAAGACTACACTATTCCTCTGAGCTATGAATTTACATAGTACTGGAAACCATAAGAGATAAGAAAAGGCACTTGTAGCCAACTCTGTAAGAAAGACATTTTTTAATTTGAGAAAATATACTTTTTCAGGCCAAATACTTATAAGGCTAAGCTTGTAAATTTCTACTTCAAAAACTAATTTTATGGAACAAAATTTATCAAAGCTAATTTTATACAATGTGGTTCTGCCAATTTTTTACTTTATTATCTTACTAATTATTTTGTAGTCTCATGATTCCCAGACTTTATGGGATAGATTCTGCATTAGCTATACTGTAACAGATCACAATGACAACTACTTTTAGAAGCATCATTGTATCACATGCCCAGAATCCATCAGCGTGGAGTATTTAAATATTATGAAATCCAGACAGAACAGTATCATAGCTAGATGCAGTTATCCAAAAAATCTTCATTCATACAGCTTAGAAATCCTTATTCCTTACCTCTTTTTTTTACTCAACAGCACTTATGTGTATAGAACATGTGCACTTCTCTGCAGAATTTGTAAAAACTTTCAATATTATCAAAGCAGAATTAAACTGCGGCTTGCATAAAAATTTGGAGTACGTCTTGAGGCACTGGGAATGAAAAAGGCTACCTAGGACAAAATGGTATTGTGTTATGCTGATGCAATTAACATATTACACCATTTGTCATGCTGCTGTCTTATGCAGCCTTGTATTCTCTGCCTAGAAATATTTTTGTAGGTTAAATAGAGATAAGAATGTTCACAGCTCTAGAGCTTTAGGTCAAGATGACTTTCAAGTCTCCCAAAATTGGAACATGTAGCATATTTTAGCTAAGCACTGCTGACTCAAGAACATCTTTAAGAATGAAAAAGAACCACAAAATGTTTAAGAAAAATACTGAAGAAACATAAAGTATAGCAGCGTGTTCTTCTGGGAGTAAAGTAACCTCCATCCTCTTCAGGACATGTAGATGCTGCTCTGTGGGGGCTCTAGATGTGCTGAAGTTGGTGGAACTTCCAAAGAAAGCAGTTGTACCTCTCCTTTGAATACTCCTGCCACCAGAACCCTGAAGGGGAGTTAGGAGAAAGCTGGATACCCTTCTCACTGGAAAAGTGTTCAGGAAAAAATAAAGGAGGAGGATATAAACACTGGCTGGTTAGCACATATGCATCATCTTTAAACTCTCTGAGAAATTTTGCTCTTTTGTTTCTTCTCATCTCTCCAGCTGCACAGTTACTAAATTGCTAAAGTGGATGAGGAAGAAATGTTAATTTTTTTTGTCTCTAACTTGTCGTTCTACACTTGACACTTCTGTTGTGCAAGGTAAGCTCAGCTGTATCTGCTATATGGAATTTGGAGTGACCTTTGACACCGTTTTTTTCTCTCTTCCATATTCTCATCCTATTATTTCTGCTTGTCAACTGCATCTAATATATATTTTCAAACTCTGTGCTTACCATAGCAACAGTAAATCTAAGGTGCTTACTTTAGCAACAGTATGTCTAGGGTCAGCCTTAAATCAATTACAAACAGTCTCCCTAATAAACTTATAAACCTTATAAACCCTTATAAACTCCTCTTCCTAAGTCTGATGAGAATCAAGTAGCTCATGTGATTTTCTATTTTGCCCCAAATTTTCTCTTGTATTCATTCACATGTTTCACACCAATACTCAATTTACAATGCCACTTTGCAATAACACCTAAAATAAGACCATGCCTCTGTTACAAAAGCATTTAATGATTTTTGAAACTTTAAAACAAGTTATAGTAAGACCTATAAGGATTCTCAGACAAGAAAGAACAAGATTAAAAGCTCTTGGTAACTAATCTCAGAGGCATGTAGGAGATCAAACACACACACACATGCTTAACAAAAAATTTTCATCAAAGTTTGAGGTTCTGCTCATGGGCACACGTGGACCATCAGTCACTGAACCCACAATGAAAGCAGTCTTTCCTCGCACCTTCATGGCGTGAACAAACTTGGATTGTCACTCCTTCTTTTCCCCCATGGGGTTCACCTCTTTTGCCCAGCATATGAAGGAGCTGGAACCCTTTCCTGAAGTAATCTTAAATTACTTTTCCTATTTGCTGGATAATTTCTGAAGAAAAAATTGCCTTCTGCTGAGGCTACTCTATATTATCCTAACCAGCTCTGGGATTATGCCTCACAGATCTTTTAACAAATTAGCAAGCAAGTGCTATTCAAATAGTTAAGCACTTAAAATTGGGCTCCATATGGATGGTACTAGAAGGCACTGTATTAAACAGTGACTGACTGAGGGCCTGTGCACGGAACTCTGGGCTAGGGGAAGATCAACAAACAACCAAGGTGCCTAAATCCTATCCAATTCAACAAGATTTTAGTATTTAATTCCTACAGTCTGCACCTTGGAAATATTAGCACAAAGAAAATGACAAGAAACTTGGGCTCCCGTTCAACTGCATGTCATCTTAGGTACAGCAATGACTTGGCAAGCACACAGGAGAAGGTACCTGACTGTAGGAGGTAAGCGTGAAGTACGCAGCTCCTACATCAGCCGTGTTGCACTGGTGAGCAGAGCAGAGGTTAAATACTTCTAAAAGTTAGACTCTAAATACCTACAGAGAATGGCTATGGGATTAAGCCATAGACAATTTTTAAAGATATCTTTTGTCTCTGTAGCATCTGTTCTCATCATGAAATCATTTTTATCTACGCTTGAGTCTGTTTCTTAAATCTGAATACTTGACAAATATTTCCACTGGCTTACATGAATAATCAAAGTCTGAAAGTAACACTTTCAATATGGTTAATTCATTAGGAAAATAGAAGATACGTCTGCACTATTTTAGTGCTTCTGCTTCTAATGCAATTTTACATTACTTTGCAAATTATTCTAATATCTATCTGTATAATCTCAGCATTAAAAAAAAATTAACAGTAAGGATTATCAATGAAAAGCAAGTTTTATTCACCGGAAATAAATTAAGATGCTATTTATATCTGATACACATTCTTCCCAGTCATGATAGGACTGATGTAAGACCGTCACTTCAGTCAGATATTTCTCTCTGATATTTCCTTGCTCCTTGCTGCCAAAGTCTATTGTTAGCTAGATCTTCATAGAGACTGATATGTTGTATGGAGTCCTTAACATGTCTCTCTTTATTGATGCTGAGATCATATCTCCTGACTTTCTAGCTCTTCTCCTCCAGGTTCTGTGCTGCAGTCCCTTCCTTTTTGAAGTTTCTATTTTCATAGATGACCATTACTTATGTTTAATTCCTCCTAAGTGCTGTAATTTCCCAAATGTTTTTAATTCCATAAGCTGTTTCCTGTGATCTTCTCCAGACTACTTCGCAGCATGGTTTTCAGTTTTCTCTGGGGCTATACTTCTTTTTATCCATCTCTTCCTCTCCTCTCTCTTCCCTCAGCATACAACAGCACTGGCCTCCTTCAGCCATAGCTAATTTGTCTGCTTAGCATCTGTTTGTCATTCATACCCCTTGATGTTATAGCACTCATCTTTTTCATATTCTCATCTATAGCCCACTGTGAATACTTGCACAATGCTTTAGATTCACCGTAGAGCATTTAGCTCTATTTTTTCTAATAGAATATTTGCCTCCTTATCTTCAATAGTTTCCTTCTTCCTCAGGAAGTTTTAATATTGTCATCACTATTTTAAATTTACTGTTTCCTGCAGCTGATCTTTAATTAGAAATCCGTAATGGGACAGTGCATCTGCAGAAGCCCCACTTGTCCGGCCTACAGATACAAAAATCCACTTCTAAATAGAGTTTGTCAGACACCAAACACAGACCTTCCATTGCTGTTATTCCAGATATGGGATCCCACTGAAAATGTCCCAGTTTGTCCAAATACCTAGAACTCATGAGTGCCATAAATAAACTGGTATAACTTTGTGACACAAGGCTCTAACTCTACAGAATTTATTTTGGGTACAATGATTGCTCAGTTGGCATGCAGTGGGCATGCTCTTCTAGGTGGGCACTCTTCCTGTTGCCCGACGCATCTGTGAATCGATGCAAGCTACACAGAGTAAAATTTGTGCACAATGTTCTACTGTGAGGCTAAATGAGCTTTGCATGTTGCTCTGAAATGATTATAATAAGCACTTCATTCTGACAAAACCTGAAGACCCAGCTATGTACAATATACCCAATATTTTATATAAAGTAAGAAAGCTTACAAGCTATGCATCTGAGAGATAAGAGGAATACGAAACAGATGAGGAAGGCCCAAGGTAACAGTGAGAAGATAATGGCTGGTGTAATAAGCAGTGCTACTGCACCTCAACTGCTTGGCTATGATTAAACTAATTTAATAAGTGCTACCATGCTAAGAAAAGGAATTAATAGCAGAATGGTAGTTTATTGTCTTCTTTCTTCTGTAATTTACTCAGCACCAAAGTATTTATTAGAAACATATTTATTGTGTACTCACTTTTGGACATGCCATATGTTCTTCTACTTATGATGTAATAATTTGTGTTGGTTGTCTTTTTTTTTATGTTAAGTACTGCATAAAAAGACTAAAGCTGAAAGTGGAAAAGGTCACCAGATATCAGTTCTGAATGTGAGATCAATTTCATAGGAAGAAATTCATGCTTCTAATGATGAGTTTGCTCTAATGAAATGAAGAAGATCAAAGTTGATAGAAAGCAAAGCTATGTAATGAAATAGTGATTTAAGAAGCCTGGGACATTCATTTTATTTTCATTGTAAGATAGGTTACTTGCCTTACTGTTTGGTATTGTTTATTCTGGTGTCTGTACATGGTTTTGATTATATTAATTAGATTATTGGCCAAATTCTAAACTGTTGTAAATCAAAATTGCTCTTCTGACTCCAGTGAATGACAGTGAGTTATACCAGCTGATGATCTACCCTTCAGTGTCCTACAAATAGAGGATAAAGATTTTGCAAAGCTTCTAAAAAGTTTGCTTGCTTGTGAAACTGTTGCAATTTATTGCTGTTTTGCAAATGGATAGAATTTCTTGCTGTAAATACTTTAATTAGTATTATAAAATGAATTGAAATTTAATTAAAGATGAAAAAAAAGCACAGTGGAAATTTTTTAAAGGATAAAACCAGCAAGAAACACTCCCAGATTTAAATGCCATTTTAACAGTAATCTGAACCAACATCTGAAATGTGTTATATAATTTTAAACATATACTAAAAATTATTTTCTTCCAGCTTAGAGCAAGTGCAGACTCAATAGTTGTTCCAAAGCTTTTAGTTATTTTCCCCCTCAATCTCTAGATGTAAACAAACAAGAACACTAATTAAAAATGTTACTTCAGGCAAGAATCTTGTCAAAGTAGTTAAACAGGGTTAGACTCAATCATCTGAAGGTAGGGTAACCTCTAGAAAAAGTATTCATCATGTAACCCAGTTGCATTTATTCAGATGGTGATTCTTCACCAGTCTGAAAACAATGCCTTAGAACATTAGTGAAAAATAATACTTTTGCTGTTTAGAAAATAAAATGTGCTTTCTTTTGTTTTAGTATATATAACAAACATGACACTTTTCCACAATGCATTTGGGATACTGAGTAGCTGGGCAGGTTTTACTGGAGTTTGTTGTACTCTTAATTCTTTAAATTTTCCTTCTTTCCCAGAGACTGCTGCCAGTGGCACTGCATGCAGTTTCTGCACCATGACTGCAGTTTTACAAGGGTTTATGAAATGTATAGTACAGAGGGGAAAAGGGAAATGATTTCTAAGATGATATATGACTGGCTTGTGTGCAAGCACAATTACTATGTTAAGTTTGGATGTTCGGTTCTTTGAAACAAGGAATGTAAATTCAGCAAGTTTTACCTGGGTATATCTAAAGGGCTGGAAACAAAAATCATTTCTTGGGGTCTGAATCTGACTACACATACTTCTGATGTTCCCACTAGAAGGTAACCTAGGCATATGACCAGGGAGAGCTGTGGCAGTACCAGAGACTGAATGGCCAACAGGCCAGTACTTTACCGTACATCATGGGAGCACCTGCTCTCAAGTTCAGACTCAGCCAATGAGACCCGTTAAACTTCAACCCGGAAAGCACTTAATATATGTGAACAGTCCAAAATGACAAGAACTGATGCCTCCTGAATGCAAGAACACTCCACCAAAGAAGGCACACCCTATTCTGTCAACCCCCCAAGACCTATAGCCTTACTGAGGCCTCCATGAAAAAAATCAGTAAAATCTACTTTATATTTAAGATAGCAATCATGCAATAAGTTGAAGGTTTTCCATGGAAGACTTTCGTACTACACAATTTTGAGTAAGTTCTATCTAGATAATGATACGGTTATGTAGTATTTTATACTTTCAAAAGCTTCATTTCAATGTATTTGAAATAAAATAAAAACCATTTCACTTTATTTCACCTTCCAATTTTTCTTGGTGATAGTATATATATAAATTAATACAAAAATATACAATTACAAAAAGGCAAAGCTGACTTCATAGTAAAACAAATACTCCCATATGCACAGATAACTAAGTGAAATGTAATTGTGTTTATTTATGTGTATTTAGGTAGCTACCTTAAAAAAGAACCTACAAACTACAGTTAAGAAATGTAATGAGGTTTTGAGTAGATGGTGTAGTTCGATAGGTAAGTTCAAATGAACTTGCATTCTATGTTTTATGCAGTTCTTTTTAAGACAATCTGTCCTCATGTTTTTCCATGAGTAGGTGTATAACTTAGTCTTTTGGGCACTGATCCATTTCACACGTTTCCTGATCTGCCCTTGTGTTACTGGAAAGCTTATTTCACGATGAAACCTCAGTTTGTATAAGAAATAAATTCAAGTAAATTGAACATAGATGACTGTCGCACAAACACATGAATAATGTGTTACACACAAATACTGACTATCAGTATCATGTAGAAGCACCCAAATAAACTCCTTCTAGTGGGCCAGATTTCTAATGGGCATATTTACATAACTTTTGCACTGAACTCAGAACAGCTTGGGCTCTGTATAATGTTTCAAATAGGAGTGCTAAAACACTGAATTTCTTTCCCATTGAAAAAAAGATTTTATGTTTCTGGCAACATGCTTGGAAGATAATGTACTTGTTAGCCAAAAAACCCATTCAGAAAATAACCTTACTCTGACTTTGATGTACAAATGTAACAACAGATTTTCTTAGGAAGAGATGTGACCCATCTTCTTTTTACATGCTATATTATTTTTTTTTCCTATTGTCAAAGATATTTATCTTAGAGAAAGCTTCTCCATGGATTGTCTTTTTCTTCTTTTCCTTCTAGGCTACCCTCAAGATGAATGAACTTTATCTTTTCAGGAAGTTAAAATTTTTATTTAAAATGTGAAACCTTGCTGAGTCCCAGGGTTAAGTGCATGGTTTCAAAGCTGATATGCTTTGAACATATGGCTCTCTTATTTCTAGCTATATTTAACATTCTTTTATCTTGAAACATTTTGGTCAATTTCTCAGAAATGCCATTTATTTAAAAAAAGCCTTTTTCAGAATCAAGTCTACAGAAGGACTATCTCTTTCCTCTATTTATACACAGGACACAATCCTGGCAACAATTTAACTCCAGCAAGTTGGAGAAATTCCACCTGGACTAAGTGTCCCAGAATCAAACTGGAGGTGTGTTCCAGAAGATGGTTCAGTATCAGATGGCAACAAGGAGTATGTTGCATGAAGGAAAATAAAACCAGTTGTGAAAAAAATTTACCTTAGGGCGGTGTGTCCACATTAATCCACTTTAACCTTGGCCTTGCTCTCAGAGCAATAGCATTTCTTTTTTCAAGTGCCCCAGGTCAGACTGGGATTCCATGTGAACCTGACAATAGTACACTCCATTCTAGACTACATACGTTTCATTAATACTTTGTTCAAAAAACCACCACTCCCTGACATTTTCCTATTAGACGTTCTAGTTGAGGGATCAGGACCTATAAGATACAAAGTCCAAATCAACTCAACAGAAAATATTTCAATGTTTCACAGTTTCAGAAGAGAAATGCTAAAACATGTTTTTGGGAACCATGCTACTTCCAACATCATCAGGAAAGAACTGATCTTGAATAAATATGAAGCATTTTGAGAGCTACAATAATGAAAACATGTATAAACTTGCCTTTAATTACAACTAGTACCACTTCCATTAACTGAAGTGTTCTGTTAAATAATCTGGATTGGATCCATAGTGTTGACTCCTGAAAAAAACAGCACCTCTTGCCTTATAGGTGCATAGTAATGATATTGCACAGAAGATACAGCTACATGGTCTATTAAAATTACAAGAATGAAAAAGCTCTCGAAGATACTTGCAGTTAGGATACTCTTCAGAAAGCAGAATTGAGTGCACCTATCCCCAAGTTTCACATGCAACCAGGTCTACCCTTATACCTGCACAAGAAGAAAAGGGTGGGGAAAAAGTTTTAATAAAAAGCAGATATTCAAGCTGGGCTAATTAAAAACATGGTTCTGGTAGCATTCTCCCCATTTGCAGGTCCCAGGTGAATATTCTAGATACCTTCTGTATCAATTACCTCAAGTTCTCCTATTAAATTTTTCATTTGTGATTTCTACAATTATATAGATAATGTAGAAGTATTGTAGAAATGTTTCTACAATATTGTAGAAATATTTACTGGAACAGAGATTAAAATAATTCTTTCACAAAGGAGGTGATAATCCTAACAATTTGTATTATAGTGCAGAGGCAGCTTGCTACTTAGACCAATCACTGTAATTTTTTTTTTTTAACTGATTTATTTTTAAGGAAACTAAGGGGATTTTTTAAATGAGATAAAATTTTAATATATACACTGCCAGACTCAAACAGCTGTTAATATTGCTCTACAAAACATAGATTTGTCATGAGAAAAGATAGCTGAAGCAAATTGTCTGTTCAAGTGTGCAGAATCTAACAGAAATGCTGTACTGGAGAGCCACTACTTAGCATGAATAGTTGTATGACTCTGCCTGCCACATATCTGTCACTATCATCTAAGATCAGTGATCTTTGGGACAAGGTATTAATGTACATCCTTCTTACAGAATATAGTACATGTTACCATGTACTATATTCTGTAAGAAGGATGTACATATATATAAACTAGTACATTTGTAAGGTTTTGTACTATATTTCCACATATAGTATGTGGAAAATAGTACAAAACCTTACAAATGCTAGAGATAAACAACTCAGATTGATTTTCTAGTGACATTAGGTCCATTACATTAAAGTACTTTAAAACTGAATAATATTTATTTCAAAATTAGAAATAAAAGCCTAACTAAGGCTGCAATGGCATACAAATAACGATGACAGTCTATTGTGATGACAGTTCAAAGGTGATATAATTTATCTGTGAGATTTAGGTCTGTGCTACTAATACTTTCGTTAAATGGTAAACCTATATGTTGGAGATTATATTGGTATATATATTAAGGAGAGATGGTTACTTTTAGACATTACTGTTTGCAAATGTAATATATACACTGCCAGAATTATTTAAAGGAGTGCTGATATTAAGAAATTAGTATTGGTTAAAAGACAAAAACAATTCCCAAGAAAATTAAGCACAGAAATCAGACCAAAACACTAAACAAAAGAATGAACAGCACCCGTAACTTGGAGTACCACTTCCTAAAAAACACATACAGTAGCAAAATCTATTTTAATTGCATTTGGGGACTTTACATGGATTATGCACAGGCACATGACAAACCACTACCAAGTTCTCTGTTGGGAGTAACAGACAAGGACTTTTACTTGGCTTGTTGCCACTTTTCTCAGTAACAATAACTCACTAAGCACAAAACAGGAGTCTCCCAGCTCAAGATAGGACTAGCCAGCACTAGCCTAGGAAGGTTGTGGCTGGCAGCATTTCCAGGCAGCTCCAGCTCCCTGGTGCCCAACACTGGGGGTGCCAGCTCTACTCCTTGGCACCAGCTAAACTAGGCTTGCCACTAAGCACCTTTTCACCTTCCTCATTCCACTGCTCACTGTCTTCTGAAAAAGCTATTTTAAAGCGAGGAGAAGCTGTTTAGGACTCCAAAATTATAAAATATTCTCCCAATTATTATAGACTAGTCATGTTTTGTGTTTCAGAAAGGTACAAGATTTCATTGCCTCTGGCAAGAACAATATGTATAAGCCTATTGCGTCATGAGTAGGCACAGAATAATCAATGGTTACCTGACTAAATAAAGGACAAAAACTATCCCCAGGGCTCAAGCAAGGGTCATAAAAAAAGGATCTGGATGGCTTCTAATTCCTTAAGAGCCTACACCTCCCAGTGCTCCTATGAGAAGTAAGCACCCAACTAGTATATCTTGAACATCGCACAGATATCAGCAAAGATGGAGCATAAAATCAAGAGATCTTGTCAGATTGGTGAAGAGAGGTCAAGAGACAATCTCAGCTACCCAGAAACTGTTTAAATGACAAATGGAGGAACAATCACTTGCAGTATGTATTTCCAGTACATTTTTATATGTATCTTTACAGACAAGGGAAGAGGTTAAACAATTCAGTGTTGCTGGCCCTCCTGATAGTACCATACAGACTTAGTGGCCCTCCACCTTCTGGATTCCTAATTTGATGACACTATTGCTCAAGATGGTATTTTATCCATTTCCCCAAGAATCACATAAATGCTGAACTAATGCCTAATAAGTGGGGTTCATTGGGGCATTATTCAAAATTTTATATACCTGCATTGGAAACTGTTCTACTTTTCTGTGCAAATCTAAATCTGTCTCATCTGGAATACAGAATCTTATTCTCTGGTTTGATATTGAATAAGGATATTCTTCCATTAATTTTTAATAAGGTTTTCAAATAACCTCAGTAAGATTTGCTTTTCTTTATAGCATTTGTATTAGTTTTAGGTCCTTTAAGATTTATAGGATTTCTCCAATAAATTTATTGGAGAAATATCATCTTTACAGAAGACAAATAGACCAAAGGAAAATTGTTATATGAATTCTAGATACATCAGAAATAACACATCAAAAGCATTACAAAATTCTTAGGCTTATCATTTAGCTATTTTATAGTAATCTAGATTTTTTTCTGCATTTTTATATCACCACTGCCAGAGAGAAAACACTACTTGATCTATAAGTAGTCTTGGAATTATGACTGAAATGTTTATAAATAGTTGATTCACACCTTTGAAGTGTCTTGAAAATGCAATGCACATTTGTGTAAGAAAAAATTTAAACTAGTTAGCACAACACCAGTTTATATATATAACCCTATCTAGCTCATCATTGTGTTTGCTTCAGACAGGAAAAGGCATTACCTGCAGTATTTTCATAATAGAAAAGCTGTAGGTCAGATTTCCATGGTGTAATTAATAACATACATAACAATATAAGAAAATTTAACCTCTTTAAATAATCTCACCATTGTATTTTATGTCTCTGTTTCAAAGAATCAAGTACAATTTCAATAATAATATGTAAAAATTAAAGTTAATAACACACACACACATCCCAGGAACTAAGTCTAATGAAGAGGAGGACGTGGATCCAAAGAAAATGCCCACACACTTGCACAAACACTGTCACCTCTGCCTCCTTATACTGTTCTTCAAAAGTGATAGCACACAACTTGAGAGTAAACTTTCCTTGAAAATTAATTTGTTCCAGGTCTTATGCAGAAATGTTAATGTAACATATCCCAAATATGAGCAATTCATTGTTCTTGTAATACTATATCCTGACTCTAAAAACAACTATTAAACACTCTACCCAAGAGACATGAAACGTGCAATTTTTGTAGGGTTATTTTTTGACATCATCTTTAAAATTTTGTTTTGTCAGTTTCTCAGATTATATTTTTCTCTTTAAATGGGTATCCAACCCCCAAGGCAACCTTAATAAAGTCAATGTAATTATACAGGTGGAAAGGACAAAAATGCCATCTCTGGATTTCAAATAGTGGCAACGTTTGTCACACCATTAAGCCTGACACACAAACCTTTTAATTTAAATGCAATCTCCAGAAAACCAAATTACCAGCAACATGTTCTCAATAATTCCTGTAAGGCATGCTCAAGCTTTGACCCCTTATTGTTCTCCTTATCGAGAAGTGGCTGAGTCATAGTATTAATAAGCCATCACTCATTTAACTGGTCATTCACTGCTGGGCGGGGAAAAGATAGGCTCATCCTTTTGAAGTGGGAATAGACAAGGAAGGCTGCTGTAATAGCCTGTGATTATTTTCACTATGAATGCTCCCCTAGCTTTCAAAAATTAAAAGGAGCACTCATTTTCCTGCTTGAGTATTTCTCACACTGGCAAAAAATGAACACTTTGAAATGTAAATGATTTAATCTTTGCAAACCCCTGCTTCAGAGGGAGGTACAGCTTCATTTACAAAATGAAGACATTTTAGGAAATGATTATCATTGTAAAATTGAGGCCAGCAGGGAGCCCGAGTTCAAACTCTTAGAATATCAGCAGTGTAACAAGTTTGATCTTCCTTACTGCATTGCTTGCATTTGCTTCTCTGGGTTCCAGCAGAGAGCCATTGTCAGTCGGAACTTGTTCCCACCCGTTTCCCTTGGTTAAATAAAATAGTTATGCTTTTTATTTGGAGTTAGTCAGTCCAATAAAATTCAGGGCAAGTCTAAAAATATGAAGAAAAAAAAAGGAAGTTCAAACTTATTTTGATTATTGTATACACTGCAAACATATTCAACACAGAACATTAAAAGGGTGACAGCACTGAAGGCAATGTTTTTTTTTTTTTTGTAAAACATAGTTCAGGCCACAGCACTGGGTAGTGTTCCTATGCTGTCCTACCAATGTTTGGGAAGGAGACCACCCATAACGGTGAGAGCATTTAAAATTTAAACAGTAGGTCCTTAATCTCTCTTCTGCAACTTCCAATAGAAAGACAATTTTTCTCGGTGGCAGTATTGTGTTTTATGGTATCATTCAGGTTCATTATGAACTGGTGGAGATGATAAATTTGTACCACAAAGACCAGATGATAACAGCTACTGACATGAACCACAGAGTCTGACTGGTAGGGACAGCTTCCCTGCACTGATGGGCATTCAGTGGAAAGTGATGGAAATCGATCTTAAGGATCAATCTGTGTGAAACAAATCTTAGAAGTGAGGACTTACATTATGTTATTGGTGACCTTGAGATTCATCATGTTTTAATTAGTGCTACATACTAATTTTCAGTGGAGTTACTTATCTCTCTACCACTCCCAAAGAATAATTTATGTCTCCTGGCCTGATACACAGAAGAGTGTACCTTAAAATGACAATGGCAAAACATCAGTGTCCTTACTAACACCCTTGCACCCTTGAAGTTACACTAAAAAGTCCTTCATTAGCATGGGTGAGACCCTACAGTTACACCATGCAAGAAATACACCCACATATCTACAACATATGAGAGAAAAATACCAGAACTTTCAGTATTTAGCATCTGTCCAACATTTAGTAAAAGGATAGGTGAGAAAGAAGGGCTGCTTGTGTTCAAGAAATGCAGTATAGTGTGAAGGAGATCGAAAACCTGGGGAGCCAACCTTGTAGGATGCTTGTCCAAACCAAACTTATGGAGATTTATCTTTACTAATGATGAAAAGCAAAATGTTTGCAGTGGCATTTCATATTCCACAAAAAGAGAAGAAAAAATCATGTTTTGATAAAGAAAACCCCACACTTCTTCAAAGTCTCCAAAACGCAGAAAAATATGTTAAAATATTTCAAATGAAGTTAAAAGTGGAATTCTAAACAACATCCAACATATAGCCAGGCTCACTGCTTACTGGTTTTTTCTGGGTTTAAACAGGTGTTTTGTTTGTGAGCACTGAAGTGTGAGGCAGCTGTTTTCTCCAAGGTATGAAGGACTGCATTATAAGCACCACCAGTCTCCCCTTCCACAGTATGTCTGCATGCTGGGCGATTGCAGCAGCTAAGGAGAGCTCCACACCCTTCCTCTGGGCAGGACTTCTTTTTCTTAGTGGAACTATGTACCTGACAAGTCCTGCAGCTGCAAAACAAGGGAGATTATGTGAGAGTATCATGCGGAGTAAATCGAGGTTTTTAATGCACACTGTCAAGTGTATCTCACAGACTCCCAGAGACTTTAGTCTGGGTGACACTGACCAGCAAGGTAGCTGTTTAGTAGAAGACTGACCTCTTATTGCCAGAATTACTCCTTTAGCTATTTAAAGGTATCTAAGGTATTTTAGATTTGATGCTTATAACAGAAGCTGGACTGTGAGAAGGTCTGGACCTGGATGAACATAAAGGTTTTTTTGAGGAACTAATAACCAAAAGCTACTCCAGATTGTAAACTCCCTGGGGCAAAGGCTACTCATTCATTTGTATAAAAACATCAACACACAGCATATTGATTAGTAAGTACGGTATCCCTCAGCCTTTCCACATCTCATGCTCTGCAGGAGAAAGGCCAGAGCACAGGAGACAGGAGGAGTCAATGCAGTGAAACTTTTCTGAGCTAGAATGGAAATCCACAACATTCACGGGGTTTGGTAGATGAGAACTTTTAAACAGTTTAACATAAACTGTTATGTTAAACCCATAACAGAATTTATATTACTATTATTATTGTCAACTCTATTCTATTGCCAACAATGCTCCATATTGTGGCTCACAGTTATTTTCCTTAGTCAAGAAAGCAAGCCCAACACATTTTAGCTAAGTTTCTCAGAGTATTGAAAGGTGAAGTTCAGAGCAAAGGTATGAGCCTGAACATTGCACGAACCATTAAACTGGGGCCGATAGGTAACAATGGCACTGCTTGGATTATGCTCCTTTAGCTCCACATTCTGGGCAATCAAGGCAGTATTTTACACAACATTTTTTGAGAAGTAGAACTCAGCTCTGTATGACAACTTCTGAAAAGTCCTGGAGCAGGGAGCTAACTACTCCCCTAGAACTCTTTAGGAATGATCTGCTTTGAACTACTTAACAAGTCCTGTGCTTTGTCATTAGCTCATTACCTCTGAAGTTCCCACAAACTGCTTCCAAGTGTATTTATTAATATTCTCTTCAGTGACAGATATTTTCACGTTAAATCTATTTTTCATGTTAGCCTAATGAACAGGAAGGCTGATGTAATCCACCGGGGAAACATATATTCCAGTTTTCATTCATGCTTTAGAGTATTGTCACAGTTCAGCACAAAGGAATAATCTGATTGTTTCTCATAAAGCAAGAACAAATCATGATTGAAGGATTTCTTCTATTTAAAGCTATGCTTTGCAAAGCCTATTGAACTTGTTAGAGGAGTCATCTCTGATGCGTACACTAACTACACAAAGCTGCTGCACAGTTGCCATTCAAGAGCTAATTTAGTACCAAAAGGCCAATATTGCTGACTTGCAGATTACAAATATCCCGATATATTAATTTATTTATATTTAAATCAGGCTAAAAGATTAAGAGAACTTCCAGCAGATCTATTTACAATTAAAATGAGTGCACGTTTGAATTAGTTTTTTATGATTTGTTACAGCTGGGATTTGAAAGAGTCGCCGCCAGAACGATGCAAAGCATTTGCCTTTGAGAAAATAAGGTGAAATTTGCGTAAGTGGGTGAAAGAACAGTAGATCAGATCAGGAGAATAGAATATGGATTCCGATTGTGAGAAAACATGAGCGAAAGGCAAAGACAGGTGCCGGGTGATCGTGTCTGCGGGCGAGGGCAGGGAGGATGGGGCGCAGGGCGCGGGTTGCCCCTGCGCTATCCTTCTGCCGTCGGGCTCTGAAAGTAGCAGGGGCGGTTCTCATAGGTTTGACCTCTGGGCAAAGATAACTCTTTCATACCCCCTGTTCCACTTTTCCACTTTGTATCCAAGTCCTCCGCTGTAAAATGTAAAACCAGCACACAGAACGTACTGCTTTGGAGGTCTGCCACTTGCATTCAGGCAACCATTTGTACTTTTGCAGGCGTAATCAATCTCCTGTTGCTATCAGCAGGGGAGTGGAGCTTTGCTGCTTTATGGCTTGAAAGTAGTTTTGTGCAAATTCTCCTTCCCTCCCCCCTCCCTTTAGCTCCACTACTCACAGGATTTCCAGGGACATGGGCTAGAGCTGAGAAAAGAAGCTTGTTTGATTTAAGCACAGAGGGGTTTTTTGTGTGTGTGTTTATATTTTCTCTGCATCTATTAAGGGGTGAGGGGGAGAGACTTCATTTATATGTTAATATTAGCCGGCACCCTGACTAAACTGACAGAACTATTTCATGGGAAGCTGACAAATTTTGTCAGCTAGGCTATCTTTCCACATCTCAATAGTGGCAATAATCTTGATTAGCAAAACAATTGGGGGCCAAAGAAGTCCTGCTGCTCCAAAGACCCTCTTCTCAGGTTACAGTTTGCTAATGTGATGAATCTAGAGAGTCCTTCAAGCTTGAAAAAATTCCCCAAAGCAGCTGAATTTAGGCAAATGAAGGGAACCATTTTGGAGGCTGGACAAAAGGGGTTAATTTGATCGACCATGTCTCCACAGTCTTATAACAATCATTTACTTAACAAGCATAGAGAGAGTCATTCCATGGAAACTGGTGGAGTTAACAGAGGAAGTTCGAACAGAATATCTGTTTATCCCAGATGTGTGGGAATTTTAGCCAAAAAACAACACATAATTGCTGCCTGCGGTATCGGTTCTTACACAGAAACAAGAGCAGAACTGAAGGACTGTGAGCACGTTATGAAGGCCTTGTCTGCAAAGCACTACAAGCTTCCATTTTTATTAGCTTGTTGCACTGCTAATAAAATAATTAGAACTTAACTGTTGTAGGGAAATGAAATTGGCTGAAAAGGTTTGTGCAGTCCTACTTTCAGTGTGCCTATTCATGGCACCTATTTCTGTCTCCAAAGAGAAGTTAGTTTCTAATATTTTTGAGGCTTATTGATTTACCTGCATGCTGTTCATTACATTATTACATAGCAAGGCATATTCTGAATGATATTAATGAAGCTTGCATCTGGTGGTTTTCTAATAGTGGACTTATGTTGCATTTGCTTTAAAACCAGAATAAAATGGTTACTAGCATTGTAAGATGGCAATTTACTTGTTTCAGGTCAGCAGAGAATATATAATCACAATATAACATAGCCAGTTTGGGTTTGTGCCCGGTCCCATGCTTATTTAGGCATGTAATTAATTTATACCTCTGTCATAAGTTGATCTGAAACAGCTATTATCCATGAGAGAATCTGTTTAATTGCCTGCTTGATGTCCGATGCAATTTGCAGACTTGCATAGAAAAGTGTGCAATAAAAAGTACCAACTAAAACTTCATTGCTTTTCACACAGTCCTCCCTATTTTTGGAGTGATTTCTTTATTACTGAAAAAATTAGCATTAATATCATGTTTTGTAACACTAAGGGATTTGACCTGGTATGACACATACTGGTAAATATTAGCTTAAGTATACATTTTGCCAGACATTGAATGCAGGGCTCTCAAAAGATGCTGACCTTATCTGTTTTCAGTGGGTTTCAGAACTAAACCATCTGCAAGTCTGAAAGAAGGACCACTTATCAGGAATGATAGGAAGAGAAACTGACACATTTGTTTCTTGTTCTGTTGTACATCTGTGGTGCATACATGCCACCTAGCATGAATCTACTCTTTTAAAGATGCCAGTTATAATCATGAGGATTTTGGTACTTTCATCATACTCTCTTTGCACTTCAACTTAATTAACTTTAATATGAGCGAGTAAATTTTCTTAATTCACTCAAATTTCTGATAGGATGTGAATGGGACCTTGTTTTAAAGTTTATTACTTGTGCACTTGAAGTACACAGGCAGAAAGATTTATCCAAAAAGATTTGGTCCATAGTTGGCATACTCTTACAGTGACAGCAGTCAGGAAAGAGAGTGAGCAGAATATCAAAGAAACCCCAACATTTATACTAGTAAAATGTTCAGTTATATTTAATTTATAAGATAGATATCTGAACTGTAGCATCAGGAGTCCCTCTCCTCCCTTGGAATGATTGGGATACTTTTAAACATTAAGTGATAAAGATCGCTCAGAAAAGCTGTTTGATGGCAGTTGAAATTCTGCTTGAGTTAGAAGCTTCATCATCATTCAGGGGACACTTGCAACCAACGAAGCGGGTTTACAAGTTTTCTCCCTTTGTTTCCACTTCCCAAACTCTGCACACAGCCTTTAGTTCTCAGCATTCTGTGCTGCCAGACAGATAACTGGATTATTTGTTTAGGAAGCTGTCACACAATACTGTAGTGAAAAAGAATTAAACCCCAACCACATTGTATGATTAACATTGAACTGTTACATGCTCATTAAGAATCAAACATTTTAATCATATAGATCTCTATGCAAATATGAATCTTATAACTCTTAATTAAGGCTGCTTAACAATGGCACAGACTGTAGTGACAGCGGCAGCAGAGAAGCTGTGCAGCCCTCATGTCACTAGGTAAGAAACTCAGTCTACCTGTGATAAATTTGTTGGATTTTTTTACATTCATTTGTTCAACCTTTCAGAACAGTAGGCAACACCTAAATCCAAAGTTTTAACGCAAACAAAAGCTTCCTATGGCATCCCACTTGTTTTGTTTTTTTGAAGGTTAACACAGTAAACTTTCAAACAACTCCTAAGCTTGAAATCTTTTGTACAACCTCAGTGGCCAAAACTGTGATCTTAATTATGAGTAATTATGAGTTCACAGTAATTCTTGGAAGTTCTCACTGGAAGAAGGACACTTCCCCTATAGCACAGATAGTCTGCTGAAAGGCAACTCCGGTCTACACAGTCACACTGAAGTGCCCTCTCCAAGCAATCTTGGAAGAGGCAAAGATGGGGACAGCCTAGAGATGACACAGTGCCTTGGGGTGAACTTCCTCCCCAGCTCTGGTGATATAGGTATTTCCTTCCCCATTTCCGTTGATATTTATACAATGAGTTCAGATAGCAATTTGCCATAGTTAATTTCAAACTGCAGTTGTTCAAGTGACAGTACACATTCTCTGCTTGATGCACTGCTATCGATAGAGACAGACAGCATTCCATTTAAGGTTTTGTTTAGGCAGGATATCCAAGGTGTCTGTCAGTAAAATGATAGAACTAGCGTAAGTACTAATACCGCTCTGTGCTAATTTTGCCCCCTTCTGACATGATTCTAAAAAGATCATAAGGGAAGAAAAAACTTGCATTTAAACACTGACATAAATGCTTTGCACAATTTTAAGGAAAATAGCTTTAGTTTGGTTTAAAATATCGTCAGCAGGATGAACACGGAGGGCAATGTTTAGTTATAGATTAATAACCCTAAGTACAAATAGTTCTGAGCAAATACGAAAAACATAAAACCACAATATTAAGCAAACCAAAGGACAAAGATCACTCTAAATTCTCAGAGCTATATTATTTTTAAGTGGTGACACAAACCATACAGAAGTCATTGACCTCTGTGATGTCAACATCAAGGTGAATCAGCCTGAATCCCACACACCACAAAGAGTTATGAAATGTAAAACCAAGTAAGGCACGTAGAGTTTAAATGAACAGCAGTGAACTAACTGAACCAGAAAATGGATTTTTTTTTTTTTTTCACAAGTTCTCAACTAGACTCCTTTTGGTTGAAGAGCATAATGCCAAGTTATACATCAAATAATCAAGAAAACTTAACAGGAAAGCAAATCAACCATAAAATTCTGTTATTCTCTTGTTACTGTATTATGTTAATACCACCAGAATCAGCTTGAATTGTATAATCCTCTGCCTGTAAGACTTAGAATAAGTAACTGATTGTTAACTTATCAATGAGCAAATGAAGAAAACAAGAGACAGAAGGATTTCTTCCATCAGGGAAAGTGTAACACACCTCTCTGGAGAGACAAATTTTGAACTGTTGATGACTGCAACTCACTGCAACTGCTCATCTTGTAACTCATGCATCATCACTGAAGAATTATTCCAAGAAAGTTAAACGAAGCACGAGCCAGAATACTATGCAAAATCTGCTCCCCCTCCCCTTTCCCCCTTCAATTTCTGTGAAGAATTAAAGACAAATGAGTATTTCTGTACAGAGCTGAATTTCACTATGAATTCTGTATTAACTCTTGGACAGTAATTTTTTTAAATCACTATTCTAGGGCATAAACAATTTTCTGTCATCCATTGATAACATCAGAATGGTCATCTGTCTAAGATTGTAATAGAACTATTTTGTCAGAAAAGGTGGTTAGATATCACACAATGAATGCCTAGGCTATCAAATTAACTATTATCTATGAATCCCAGACAATCTTCAGGCTGTTTTTCCATAGATCTCAGGTTATTGGCACATGAAAACATTCCCATCATATCATATTCTTTATAAATAACACTTCTCGCAAATTTACTTGCTCCCGTCTCAGTATCCTTTAAAAATTATCTTTACTTCACAATCAGAAAAAAACAACCCCCAAAAAACCAAATCATGTTAAGATTGATACACATATACCCTAAATCTGAATAATTTTCTGCTCTGGATTTATACACAGATACTTTGATAACTATTGTGGCTTCCTTCCTATCTTTCCTCAGATCTGTTATCTAACATAACCTATTTTATGTAGGTGAAGTGTCGCAGAAATGGCTATACACCCTAGTGAAATATAAACTCCAAAGTTGCACAATTTTGCATCTTCATTAGCAAAAGCAACTTGGTCACATTTCCAGCTGTTTTTCTTTATGAAGATATTTATTTTTGCTTTACAAATAAATAGAAATATTGAAAATAAATAAAAGTATTGCACATGCTTACATTTTGAGTTCAGCTGCCTAAGTCTACATTCCTAAATAAAACATCATAAAGAATGAAAAATGGAGAATTTTCCATGCTTTGAATTTACACATTTTGAACCTAAAGATTCCCTGAACATCTTGGGGTTGGTAACACTCATAACAAACTTTCTAATGTCCTGTGAGTTTCAGTTCCTTGTGCTACTGCTGAGGGTGTATTGTGCTAAAGTTTTCATACCATGTAACACATAAAGCTTGTTTTCATTTTCTAAACAAGTGTTTTCTTAAAATTCTTGATGAGATATGAATCAAAGTCTGGTCTTCAGGGTGAATCATTCATTAATCATAAACAAAACATGATTAAATCAAGGACACATCAGCACATATTGTAAAAAACAAAGCTTGCACAAGCTTTTTATTTAATATTAACTTCATTGTTTTTATGTGAATTCTGGGAAGTTGGTTATCCCAGTCTAAAGTTAATATTTCTTCAGAAAAAAATTGTATCATGTGATTATTCTTCATGTAGTTAGATAGCTTTATACATGTTAATGGTTAAACTACTTCCCAAATGGCATTAAAATAAAAGTGCAGAGAAATTCTGTTGACTCTCATGTCATAACTTTTCATTTCTCTGACATATAATACGGACAAGGTTTACAATATGAAGAATGAAGACAATACATCCAGATGAGCATATGCTGCTTTTATGGACCTGTGCATGATATACAATAGAAAATCAAAGATAACATATTGGCTACTCTTAGATTTCAGGATGCTCTGACAGTCTAGCTCCTACTTGTATTTTAGAGCAGTTCTGCAAAAAGCTCCTCATTTCTACTGTTTATTTTCTTTTCAATAAATTGACAGTGGAATCAATATCTATGTAATAGTTTGTGTTATGAACACAGTACCTATATAGAACACCTCTCTTCTTCATACATGTTTTACATAAAGTTTAATACTCAAGTTGTTCTACACAGAAGATTTCCCTCCCACTAAAACCAACACAATATCTAGCAAAGGCTGTTATGGCTTTGGAAGGAGATACCTGTTCTGTTTGAAAAAGCAACAGCTTAAATCTGAATGCTAAACCTCAAGTAGGGAGACTTGAACTGGCAGAAGTCAGCATCTACCTTTTGGAAATGTACCACAGTACCAAACTTGCCATTTGGATAGCAGGGTTTTTCCTCATCTTTGTTCTCTGAAGGAGACTTTGTAAAAGATATGCAGAAAATCATATAGCATAATCAGGACACACATATTTCTGTGAGTACCTACCCTTTCAGGAATCATTGACAGTCACAGATACTAATGAAATAATCAATTATTCCTCCCCCCCCAAGAATCTATTCTATACACAATACACAAAATAGCAGGTGTTCATCTGCTATCAACAGGCCATGCATGCAACAAAAAGTGGGTTGCCAATAATTCTGACAAAGATGCTGAATCTGTAAGATCCAGAGAGGCTGCAGGAGATGCTGTACAGCTCAGGCAAAATGAAGCATTTGGCCTTGGGAAGCACACAAGACCGCTAACATCACAGAATCATATGTTAAGGGTGAGTGTCAGGAGGATGGATCCAGACTCTTCTTGGTTGTTGGTTAGTGATACAACAAGGGGAAAAGGTTCCAAACTGGAACACAGAAAGGTCTATCTTAATATAATGAACTTTTTCACAGTGAGGGTGACAGATCACTGGAACAGGCTGCTCAGAGAGACTGTGGAGTCTCCTTCTCTGGAGACACTCAAGACCAATCTGGGCACATTCCTGTGTGATCTAGTCTAGATGACCCTGCTCGGGCAGCGGGATTGGACTGGATGATCTTTGAGGTCCCTTCCAACTCCTGACATTCTGTGATTCTGCGTGATTCTGTGACTCATGTCAGGAAACCATATTCCAAGTTTACAGTGAAATGAAAAAAATGGAAGAAACGATAAAATTGTCAAAAGGATAGATACTAAAACCCAGTATAACCAGACATTGGTCCATGTATTAACATACCAAATGTCATACAGACAGTTACACCACAAAGCTAATACCAGCAGTCACAAAATCATCACGAGTAAGGAAGTCCCTAGACTAAATAAACCGGGGAGAGTACCCAGCTTTGTAGGCTAGAATGTAAGTTTTAAGAAAACATCACAGCTACTGATATAGGAAAGAGAACAACTTAAAATACAAATCAAGAAAGAAATCTTCAGCCACACAAAAATTTGGTCCCAGATAAACACAATACACGTAAGACAACCATGTCCTTACTTTTCAAGGACCTTTTAAGTATTGCTCCAAACAAACACGAGAATGGAATGCAAAAAAACCCTCAACCCTCAAAAGACAGTGCCACTTTGTGCCATGAAATTCAGGTTTTCCAGAGTGTATGTGAAGAACTGATACCAGTCCTGTAGGGCTGTTATAGTACCTTTTCCCATATCTTATCCCCTCAACCTCCATCCGTTAATAATGAGCTACGCAATCCACATGTCATGTGATATAGTCATCAAAAAGTGATGTACCTGCACATAAAACATACAAAACAATATGAGAAGATACTTTTAAAAAGAAGAGAGAACCTTAAACATTAATAAGTAGCAAATCTGTGAAATCAAAGCATTTTCCTCCTTTTTTTTATAATAGCTTTTCATTCTTTTTATGATTTGTCTTTGAAAGCTCTTAAGCTCTTTCTGTGGATGACAGTTGATATTGTTCTTCCATCCTGCTGCAGACAGCATAAGGGAGGGAGGGAAAAGAAAAAAAACCCTATTGTACAGCTTTTCGTCTCTGAAACATGATTTTTATAATTAATATATACAACCGAGAAGATAAAGGTACGTTATAATGAAGTGCAATTAAGAGGTGTTTGTTCCTGTCCCACACATAAGATGACTATAATTTCCTTGGCTGTTTAGAAGTCAACCATTATCATTACATTTCACACATCTTTTCTACTTTTTTTTTTTTTTTACTTCTGATTTTGTTTATTTTCAATTAAAACTCCAAATAAACATGCATAAGGAAAATCTGATATTCAGGTAACATCATCTTTTAATTATATTGTGCGGTGATCATTAAACCTAATGCTTATGCAAACGTATTGGGATTTAATTTCACAGGCATGAATGGATCTGTCCATTTTGCATTAGATTTAAATTCATGCAAGGGAGAACAGGACGTGCATTTACCCAGTCTATATTGCAAGTAACCACTGATGTATTATTAGGTGATTAGTTGTATTCTTTTTGAATGGATGTTTATTTTTGAATTCCCAAAATTCATAGTACAGCACAGTTCTCTATGTTAAATTTTGCATTCATTTTATTTGCATTATTGTAGGGACTACCACCTCTAATCTCACATACACCCATACAAAGAAATTATCTCTGCCTGGGAGACCTTACAAAGTGAAGATATTAGAGGGACAAACAACGAGCAAAAAGACAGATTCTGATTGACTGGATGCTGACTTGGTTTTTTAGCCTTAAATCCAGCTCCACTGCAAGGGTTCCTTAATGTTTATATTCTGCCTGCAGTTGTTGCTGGAACTAGGCTGAAGTCATGGTAGTTGGAAGCTGGGAGTGCATGCTCTCCTGATCCAGAAAATAGCCCATCAGTGACTGGGGAAGTTCAGAACTAAAGCTGAATTTGTGTTTCGAGCTGAATAGTCATTAATACCATGGGGGACCTAAACAAATGCTATCTTTCCAGTTTAAATTTGGAAAACCTTTATAAACTAAACCAATAAGGTTCTGCAAAGGACTAGCTGCTAACAAAGGGATGCAGAAAGGCAAATGGAAAATTATGAGCTAATTAAAGCCCATTGAAACATATGGAAAGATTACTATTGAGCACAGTGGGCTTCTGCATGGAGGTAATTTACCTCGGTAGGAAGTAGATGTTACCTTATCTTCAAATAAGAAAAGCATTTTCTTTTTTAGGTACTTCTGCTGCTGAACATATTATTTGCCACAAAATTACTTTTTTCCCAGTTTTGCTCATGTGCTATATTTACTCATGTTCAGTGGAGAATTTTGATAAATATAATTTTAGTTCTTCATGTGCACTTGTGACAATTCATCTAAATAACTAAATTTTTCATACAATACATATGAACAGATTTACTGGAGTAAATGTTTTCTTTCAATATGTCTTTCTATTATTTTTATATGGTTTTGCTTCTACACAATACTTCCTGGGAAAATGATTCAATTTTAATTGTAATGAACTGATTCCAGTCTATGTAAGACATCATTGCAGTGCCAATGGTGGGTTTTTTTAATTATTATTTTGTTTGTGGCTACAGTTCTAAAAATATCTAAAGAGATAAATTTAATTACATTTTCCATATCAGAAAAATACACGTTATCCTTTTACTCTTTTAGGTTACCAGCTTACCTTCATGTATGTGCTCTTTCCCTCTATCAACACTGTTTCAACAAGTAATTAGTCTTACTTGATTGAAATAGAGTTGGTACAGATTATGAGATTCACTTCTATACTACAAATTCTTCAGAAAACTTTATCCACATTACCATCCATTTGCTCTATAAATTAAGTACACTTCTATTTAATATCTTTTCTGACTCTTGATACTGCTTTGTTGAGCTGTTAATTTAAATGGATGAAAAAGGCTTTTCTACTAGTCTGAAATACTTTTTGAAATTATGCAATAGAATGTACTATCGGGCTAACATTTTCTGCTGTTGATATAGTATTTTGCATTGTTTCCCCTTTATCTTCTGTTTTATATTAGAAGAAGTTATAAAAACCCGCATTGGAAAAAGCCAACAATTCAACCAGCTCTACTCCAGCAGTTAAAAAAATGTCAGTTTGCCAAAGCACAGATCTGATCCCAGCTGCTCTCTGGTAAGATGTGTTAGAGTGACCATACAGATTTCTCACTTGCATGATGAAAGACAGACTTGGTGGTATTTGTACTTTATTCATTGATTAGAAACAAGGAGTCAGCCAGAGCCACATCTTTCAACAGCTACAGAAGATTAAAAGTTATATTTTAAATGTGAGAATATAGCACTAGTTGAAAAAGTTTCCAGTCTTTATTTTATCCTTTGGACTGTCCATAAGTAGTAAGAATAAGGGAAAAAACCAAAAACCCTTTCCTGTCTCAATCTTCTTTCTAGACTTCCCAATCTCCTTATTAACCCTTCCTTTCTTCTCCTTTCCCGTTTTATTGGGAATCATCTATAAAACATCTATAAGTTGTTGAAAGGAAAAAACTAAAATTGCATGAGATAAACAGCAGCTGCTCAGTGAAGCTGCATGCAGCTCGTACACAAAACTTCAGTTACTAGCCATACTGAGTTCAAAGGGATTATTTCTGTGAATAAATGTTCTAGTGTTCTAGTGGGGACAGAATCCTGACCTAAATGGAGCAGTGAAAGGGGCTTTGCTCCTCCTCTCTTACCCTTTTTGGTGAATTGCTCTTTGACATTTATGTGCTGCTTACTGCATTATTTCCTATTTCTCACCAAATCATACTCACTTTTATATCAGTATGGAGCAGATCTCTGTTATCAGTCTTGCAATATCTTACCATTTGTCCTATGACAGAATGTACTGACTGAAAATTCAACATATCAGAATGGTAAGAAGTGTAAATCACATGCAATGAAATCCATAGGCTGAAGTATTCCACTATTATAAATCATATTGTTCTAAAGAAGAGATTTCACAACGCATCTTCACTCCTCCTCCTTCCAAGGTAGTCTTTAAATTCAGGCACAACCCACAGTTCAAGTCTGCTTTGCTTAGAAAGGCTCTAAATACTCCCTGTAGCACAGCAGGAGGCTCCTTTAAAGCAGTTGAGATTGGTGGGTGGATTGAGAAGGCATGAGACCACAATTATACCCCATTTCAATGATATGTCTGGAGCTGTAGTGACTTTAGACAAAGAAACTGAAGTGTATGGAACCTGATAAGTCTTCAAGACAGAACTAAAAATACCTGTGGGAGCTGCAGGTTTGAAGCTATTACCAAGAGCAATTCAGAGAGTTTTCCTGCTGGGAGCCAAAGATGCTGCTGAATCATTTACATCAGGCTGTCTGGAGTATCTGGTTATCAGGAGGGTATAGCAAAAAGCTTTACTTCTCTAGGTAACACAAGGCTTCTGTTTACTTGCAGGTACCTACAAAAGGTTTTTTTAAGTTTTCATCAGGCAGCTGAGGAAAGTTCCTCACCATGATCTTCTTAATCATGATACTCTGCCTCCTCCATATTCTGCCAGTATTTTGGAATCGCACTGGAAGAAATCTGTCAGCACCAAGAGCAGATATAAAATGCTGGAGGGGGGTTCATAAGCAGACAGGAGCTGCTTTTTTAAATTATTTTTTAATCAGGACACCCATCATGTAAACTCAAAGTAGATAAACACTGACACTTCCATAAAGCTAGGAAAAGCCTCTTACACAAACACATCAGACACCTGGCAAAAGAAAAAAAGGCATTCATATGCTGCTTGTCACAAAAGGATTTTACTTTTATGCCTTGGGAGTCATTCGGACACTTCTGAAACAAAGAAGTGCTGAGATCAGATCAACTAATCAAGACAAATAACAACTTTATTAACTGCATGTCACTCGCTTCTGATTTTGGCTAAAGGAGTAGGTACAAAATAAATCTTGTGTATAGGACAACTGAGTCAAACCAGCAATCTTCACTACTACTGAGTGTACCAAAACTGCTTCCTACTCGCTCCTACAACTACTTCCTACTAGAACATGTCAAACACAAGACACTGCAAAAACAGGTGAGAAAGATTTCTTGAGGAATCACCTCTGGCTAGGCCCATATCAGTCACAATCAGCCCTGTTCTCTCATGCAGGGGGACTCGGTTCCTGCTATGAGAAGGAGTCGAAGTGTTTGCTTATCCACCAGGACATAAGACTGAGGGCTTAGTCCTGGAAATAGAAACAAAATCCTATTTGAATTGCCCATATTTATTTCTTGATCAAAATGTTCAATAAGCTAAAACCCAGAAACAACAAAGCAGAACATACCATATTATTATGCAACATTACAGGCATATTTGTACATGTGGACATGTCATGTGCAACAGAAAGATGTTTATCTACTTGGCCCTGGAAGACATCAGCTAAGTTTTGATTTGAGCATCGTCACTTACTAAATACATGGAATGATTTGATACAGATTGCCTGAAGCATACCAAGAAAAATAACCAGACATGTAAGAGTCAGGAGGCAGAACTGAAGGACTGGGTGACATTCATTCCAGGTAAGATTAGTAGAGAGAGGTTAAGTGGTTTCAAAACTACAGAAGTTCACTGCAAAGGATGTGGCCATGGGAAACGGAGACAGTTATTATAATGGGAAATAGCAGAAAAGTCAGGCATTTATGCAATAAAGAAGTGTTAGGATAGACAGTGGGACCAAACACTATGAAAGGGCAGCAAGAGTTAATGTGATGGAGTGCTGAGACAAGCTGTGTGATCCCTGCCACTTGATAGGAATGCGATAGACGCCCACCCATGACTAGCTGACAGTGTCTCTGAGCAAAGAAATGGTACCAGTGGCATCTCAGGGTTCCTTTCAGCTGCATGAGTCTCCTAGCCCAGAGACCTGGAGCTAATGTGGTGAAAAGTTTTGTGAATTACTCCTGATATTTAGAGAAAATTCTGGGTGTAAGCTGTAACTGGATTTGTAAATCAGGATAATAAAAGTCCTTTCTATTTTCTCTTTGCACTGGGGATCAATATAGACCTGATTATAGACCAAAATGTAACCAAGTCTCAGACGAATTTCTGAAGCATATGTGACTTTTGAAAGGTTATCATTAGCATGAAGCCATGCAGTAACTTGGAGATCAGTACATACAGTGAGATGAATTTCACACAAATATCAGGTATTTAAAGCAGGGTCCCAACACATTTCTAGAGCAACTGTAAGTCTTTGGTGGCCAGTAAGATAACCACTGGGGCCAGAGCTCACATGGACACCACTTGCTTTTGCCCCTATTCAATTTAAAGGTAATTTCTTCTGACAAATCTTCACACCAAACCTCCTCTCTTCCTGCATTACTAATACCTACTATAGCAGAGCACCCTTTGGGTTTTGAAAACTTAGATATTCTATAAGCTTCAGAGCCTTCTTGTGAAGTGAGAATCAATTTATCTCCCCGTGAAGAGGAAGGACATGTTTACATTATGCAAAGTTTTCCTTTGAAGTCTGCAGCACAGACCTGTGACTGAGGTATTTGTGGTTTGAAAAATTTGTAACTGAAGTATTTTTACCACCTGTTTATTTACACGGGAAGTCTTCCAGCACTCATTAGGAGCATATCACTCATTACATGCTCTCAAAATTGCTCTGAAAATTAGGTGCTTTTAATTTATTTTTAAAAGTTTCCTTGCCAAACTTCTCATAATTTCTCCTAATCTGTACAAGAAAAATAGTAAGTTTGAAATGTTTCCTTTTGGATTCAGTGATCTGTAAAGCACACAAATACCACACCCATCCAAGCAAATGATAGAGTTTTCCATTTCAATGAGAGAATATCACTTGGATATATTTTGAGTTATAATGTTCTCACAACCTGGCTGCAGCACTACATGCTACTATGAATATTTCCAGAAATGTTTTTGCTAAGTGCTATGCTCTCCAATTTTACTTTTCCAAAGAAATATCACAGGTTTTTTGATAGCTGAAGTATTGGGAATATGTTATGGGATAATTGGTTTAGTTGAAATATTTTTTTTTATTAATCTCAGTGAAGCTAGGATTTCTTGATGGCAAAGAAAAAACTACTGAAAACTTATATCCCTCCAGAATTTGACCCTAATAATGAGAACAGAGTAACTCTGCTGAAGTCAAATTTCCACAGTGAAATCCCATTTTCCACTGGTCCTTAAGAACAGGGACAGTAGAAACTTAATTCTTTTGCAATCCTTCTATTAGCAGCAAGACAAACATTAAGAAATACTCAGAATAAGACAGATACAGTCACCAGAAAAATACAACTATAGCTGTTGATGTCAGCTTTGACAGCTACACTGCTGACTGGCATGTGCATGTTGACAGCTGAAGATGAAGGGCTAAGGTAGGAGGAGAAAAATATTCCAAATCAATTTAATTGATGCAAATGACTAAGACATAAGTAAACTATAACATGAGCTATGAAACAGGAACACCAGATGCATGTAAATCTCATTATAAATTTCTAATTAATAAACTTNTAAGTTATCAATATTATTATCTACCTGTAAGAGCATTTTAAAAATAATTCTAATTAAAAAAATTGTATTTAGAGTGATGAAAATTAAATATGTTAAATTGGTAGAGATACTTAATGGAGACCTAAGACAGTGAAACAGATATAGCACATTAAGTACTAGAGCATTTGTTTACAGTGTGCAAGCTGAAAACTGTAGTTTAGGAATTGGTTGGGAAACATACTCTAGGATAACAATTTTGCTACACTTCATGGGGTAGTATTCAATTCCTAGATTTATCACTCCACTCCTCATTATCCCTTGTTTATAAATAAATTTCCTAATTCAATATTTTGCAAACTACAAGATAGATATTTCTCTCTCCCCCCCGCCTCCCCCCTCCATTTTCTCTTATTTTGTTTTGCTCTGTGCTGCTTGATTTGCTCTTCTGGCCCAGGTAAGTGTTTGGGATCTTGCAGAAATTTGGTAAAAATATGAATGTTTCTGGAATATTTTTCTGAAAGCACTGCCAAACTTGTTCAGCAGTCATCATATTTGTGATGATAAATGAGTTCATAATTTTAGAAAGGATCTACATTGATGCCAAACACTCCTTGCTCAATTCTTCTTGGGACCCTGCAGCTGGCAGTACAATTAGGCTGACTGGAAGCTCCCTGATTCTCTTTCCAAAGTGCCCTCCCATGGCAAACCTGGACCATGTACATTGTCCATAAACATAACTAGGGGCAGGAGGGACTCTGAGTTTGGCTAGGACGTGACTCCAGCACTGAGACAATTTGCCTAGACCGTAGCCCACTCTTGAGAACTTCATGATAAAGTAAACCACCAGCTAGAGCAGTCCCAAGTAGCCACTAGTTCTGCTGTTTCTAGGTGGTCTCGATGCTCCCCGAGCACTGCACAACACTGCTGGAGTAACAGTCCTCCAGGCTGTTCTCTATTTCTCCATGGATAACCAGAGGATTTTGAGCTGAAAGCTGTTTATGTAAAGAGCCGGACCCCATTTAGGCTTGAATCTGATCTCCCAGTCTGTGACTACAAAAACTACTAGGGATTATTTAAATTTGAAATATTTTAAAATACTGTACACACACAAATAATTCAGGTAAGTAAATACCAGGAGTCAGAGGGAGACCTGCTTCATGGATGCTTCTATGTTGAAGGTCCAGCATTCATGAATGAAACATACTATTTCAGTCCCTAAATCTGTGTACAATTTACTATGAAATTCTGATTCATAATTCTTCTCCAGCTTTTAATGCAGGAATTATATGTATATTTTAAGATAACGATACAGGCCACTTCATAAACACTGTCTTTGATGCAAAAGATCAGACAACTGTTACTGGCTTTTATTAGCGGAGGAGGAAAGTGAAGCTTGGCGTCAGCAGACAGACTATTGTATGTATAATATCTGTGACTTAAGTTTACTCTGAGTTGGCTCCTTTGTAAATTCCCCAGGCTCTATGAAATCTAAAGTTGGGGCTGATAAAAACACTGAAAAACAAAAAGACATCCACAAAAGCATTTTATAAATGCAGCATATTTTATAAAAAGCAATTTCAAATCTGCTCCAGGTAGACACATAAAATCTTATGAATAAGTTCAAAGCATGGTTAGAAAACTTTTATGCACTCCCTTAAAATAAAAAAAAAGAATGCATGTGCACGTTTTGGAGAATCTTTGATATAGGTGTGTGCATAATGAATTAAATTGTTTCTTCTGTATGAATATGTAAACGTCAGTTTTTGCTGATAACTTTTATGTTTGCTCTGACAAACAGATGCTCCAGCACCGGAACAGTTACCCTTATTAAGCACTCTCTCCTTGATCCGTGGAGCAGCTCATTTTGTGGGAAGTTCCATATGGAACAAGCCAACACAGGGCACTGATCCAGTAGCAAACTTGATAGAACCATCCCTTTGTACCAAGGGATCAGACTGCTTGGGGTAGGAGTGGGGGGTGGTGGTTGCCAGAGAAAAGTCAGTGTTGTGTGAGTGCTGATTCACGAGACCTCCCAGAGAACAACTGTTTGTGAGAGCTTATGCATTGAATGCAAAGGTGAGTCCTCGTATTGGAATCTCAAAGAAGCAGCAGTAAAAGTGTTGCTGCACATCTCAGCTCAACCTCACTAGTGAAAAATGTATATATTCCACTGGAGGCACACAAGAACTTATCACAAACTGTTGGTAACATTCCATATACTTTTTGTGACATAATACATACACTTTAATTATTCCAATACTACTTATGACATTGAAATAGATTATTATTAATTGATGAAAAAATCCTCATTTTTCATTCTGCTTACCATCTATCAAGAACAGACCTTTTAAATTCCTTGATTAATGGTGTGTGGGGGTGTGTATGTGTTAACATGCTAACTCACTCACTACAAGGTAATCAGATTTTGTGTTTTCCTATAGATTATTTTTTTTAACATGGTTATTACAAGTTGTGACTTTGTTGCCTTAATCCAACCAGTACCTACAAAATTATATTTTCAGCACCCATTTAAGGTACGTTGTTAAAGTTTCCAAGTTATTTTATAAATTTACAATTTTTAAAATTTTATTTTGTTGACACTAGCCATTAAAACATTGAACTAACATCAGAGTAGGTTTACATGCCTAGGCAGAAGTGTGCCAGCCAAGAAAATCTATCCTGTGAGTTCATTTAAATGAGAATCATTCTAATACCCATGACTGCATTAACAGGTTTAACTGAAGTACCCGTGTTTACCTGTATAACCTGTGGATATAAAATTGAATTACACATGGAAAAGAGGCAAAGTTTATATGTAATTATCTTAGGCACAAATTACCAAGACTCATTATAAGATATAACAAAAAGAGGCCAGCATTAGATAAATGAACAGTTTAACCATTCCAGGAAAATTTTTTAAATACTGAAAGATCCCAAAGGTCTTCCTGTTAAGGTACATGTCTGGAAAGGAGGAAAAATGCATTATATCCTCTGCTTTATTCTAGAACTCATGTATAATGCTGTATAAATCTGTCTGATTCAAGCTGTAAATTCATGAGCCTTCTTCTGGCAAAGGAATGGTGGCTTAAGCACCTCTTACTACTTAGGTTCAATATCTTCATTATGCTTACAGCTTTTTCTGAGATTCACCAGCAAACTGGGTTTGGGCTATAAATGATGATGCAAGGATAAGCATTTTAAAATCACCTTTGGATAAAGGACCATATTTGGTAAAACAGCCACCTGTAGGTATGTTATATTGGACCCAAGTCCAATGAGATGTTTTATGAAAGGAAAAGGAATAATATTTTTGACTGGAACTGAATTGCTGTCATACTGAAACTAGGTTTCAGTAATCCAGAATTTCAGCAAGACACACATAATCCACATTCTTCAGTTGTTCCATTTGCTATGACTGGTGACCACATACCACACTCAGAAATGCATTCTGAAAGGTATCAAGTAATACTTTGAGTAAGATAGTCCTTGACAGCAACATACAGAGCGTTTAAAGAGATAGGTGAGCAGATAAAGTGAGGTATGATGAGCCAAAGTAATTTCATCAATCCCAGTTGCAACATGACCCCCTTTGAAACAATTTTGGTACACAGGAACCTCCTGTAAACAAGGCAAACGGAAAGGGGGAATTATTTGTCAGTGCTCCAGACCTCTGGAGAGAAGTAGAAATATCAGAGGCTGGCAAGTGCTGTTTAACATCCCTTTATTTATCCACTTCATTTAGTAAATGTATTAAATTAGACTGCAGATGTTCTGCTGTCAGCACAGCAAGCTAGATGCAGTCTTAGCAGGCTGTTTCCTGATGGAAACATTTTATCTACTGTAAATAAACAAACACTATTATATTAATTAGTAAATTAATTATTTTTCAAAAACGTTCCACTAGGCTCTTTACAGCCCAAGCTACTGTCATTCCTATTTTTAATAGAGACCTTGCAATTGAAGAGGGAAAATGTTCAAGCTCTTTGAAATTGTAGCTTCTGAACGACTAATTATCACTATTTCAAGCATGTTTTAAGTTATTATATATTTCTACAGTACTTCTGGAATCAAAATCACTGAAATTAGACTGAAAAGAAAACCAAACTGAAAGAAGAAAACCTTCCCATCCTTAAGAGGGATGCCAGGAATATCAAGTTTTTATAATTGATTGGATTTTTTAAAAGGCTTGTTATTAATAATGAGGGAGATTTTCAGAATATCAACTAGAAATAACATACAGGAAGGAAAATTAATACCTTATAAATTTCATAGGTTCTCATCAACTATGCATGTTATAAAAAATCACAATGGAAGACTTAAGGAAAAATGTCCATTCATAATTGAAAGAAAAGGAAACACAGAAAATCACAACCAAAACCCACCTAATTACTGATAGTTACATTTCATTGCATCATTGTGCTCATTTGTTCCAACTTTCTGGCTCAGTAAAGTTTTTAATAGACAGATGGCTAATTTTATAATTTCAACCCAATTTCTTACTGGAGCAACTCCAAAGATCCAGTGTTAGTGTAATGCCATGGATAAAGGTCAACAGAATAAGAGGAGAACATATGCTAACGTCAGCATTTCACATAGTCTTCTTTCACAGAATACACAGTGCTAAGCTGAGGGATTTGCACTGGCTCAACACTAACACCATATGGGTGGCCTGTTGAAAAGTAATGATGGCCTAAGCATAGAATCTTAATCAGATACTGATGGCCAATGAATCAAATAGCACCACACAAGTAATCACTAAGTGATTAAAAAAATTACAGAAGATGTATTGCTGAAATTACTCCGCTAACTAGAGAAGTGATTTTGTCTTAGCTAAAGCCTGTCACATCATTACCTCTTAATCTTAACCCCAATCTTTTTTATCCTCATACAAATCTGTCTGAAATAAAAGGAACTCTATTGTTTGTTATGAACATTCCTGTGCATAATGAAAGTGTACTTGCAGTTTGATAACTCTACATTATTTATTGCTAAGAATTTACAAAAGGAGCACACGAAGGGTTTTAATCCTTTCAGTAACATAGTATGCAATGCAAACGCTCCTTGAAAATTTCATAGGCAAGTCTTCCCTTCCTTCTTTTCAGTAACTGAGTTTAGATTGAAGGAATTACTTGGTTTTACTAGGTGAGCAAGGCTTGACTCTAGCATACACATGCTAATTGTGCTATATGACTGCTGCATGGGTGATAACTGGTATACCTAGCAGCCTGTACCACTTACCAGAGATCTGCACCATGTGGATGTAGTAGGATACCTGTACAGGCCTCATTCTCTTTATTAAGAAAATGCTGCTGTCTTAAGGTAGCACTGAATATAACTAGAAGATACGAGAGGCAAGGCCATAGGATGGATGGTTAAACTGAACCCATTTCCCTAAAACAGTACATACAGAAATCAATAATGTATCCATTAATTGAAGAGTCGCACCCAATTTCTTCAATAGAGAGATTACAGAAATGCCTGACAAGTTATAGTATAATATCTATAAACTCAGTTTGAGAAATGAATTTTGCTTTTTCAACAAGGTAGTACACCAGGAGCAGTTTCATGTCACAGTCAAAGCAATCTAAGAAATCTAATCTCAAAAGTGGCAGTCTCTTCTGATTTTGTCTACTAGTTATTTTTCTGTCTTTTCCTTCTCCATTTAGTTCAAAAGGGGAGATCTACCAGAACACAGATAATTTTCTTTTGCAGATAGGGAAAAATAGAATAGCTTTAAATTGGATCAGCAAGAAGACACATTTATCTCTAAATGCTGGGTAGGAGGGAAAGAAGTACATAGAACTGCCTCTTTCACTCTCAGATTAGCATAGATTTACGTGAAATAAACACCCCACCCCCAGCCTATTCACCTACATCTGCAGAAAGGTGAGATTATTTCAGAGTTTTAAGATCATAGGTGTGTGGTATGCACACAGCTGACTTACATGCATTTAATCGGAGGCGTGGGGGAGTGGGGAAGCGGGATATGCTGCAAAGAATGGGGACCAGAATGCTTTTTGTTCACAAACTGCTGTAATTTTTACAAACAAGCAGTTACAGTTAAAAGACGTAATTTCAAATAATTGACCTTGATGCTCTAAGTTCTACAGTAGTGAGTAGAACGCTAGCTAATATGAATGCAAGATATTTTTGTAAATTAAAGTTTTTCATTAAAATTGTATACCTCTATTCATGGGACACTGTTTACACTGAGAAACACTTTGCCATGCAGATGGGCTACCCTCACAAAAGGATAAAAGAGATTCTAGAAGTGTTTCAAATCCTCTTTTGCGAAAATGTGATGAATTCTAAACCAAAGTAGTCTCTGCAAGAAACTTTGTTCCCTAAATTTCACTTCCTGAAAATGACTACCAACCCTTTCAGGCATGCCCACAGGAATTTATTCAAAACAAAATGAGTAAGAGGAACAAAGCCCAAGATTCTATCTATAGAAACCAGCCTTCAATTATGCCAGGAAAATAACCTCAAAACTCAACTTTTGTAAATAAGTGTTTCTATCATACTACTTTGAAGAGTTTCTTTAAACATCCATGAAGTACTGCATTTATTTTGCAATAATCACTAATGAAAGCAAATTCCCTTATAGAGAATAGCACTCTGATTTATATTTAAAATTAATTTAGGAAATGAGAGACTCATTCTCAGGAGTAAAAGTTCTGCATAGAGCCCAGGATCAATACAAATAAAAACCTGCTTGCAAGAAAGAAAAAGTGATTTGCAACAGAAAAATCTCAAGATATCTCAAAGATTATTCTAAACTAGTCAAGGAATGAAATCCTTACAAGCATTTTAATATTCAAAACTGAATAACTGCAGTCTTTATTTTTGCTGCTAATATGAAATGTTCTCACTAAATTTAAATATTGTGAAAAAACATTCAGACTAAAAACAAAACACAGCTTAAAGTAATGTCAGACATGTACAAAATTACTGTGAAAGAGGAAAAAGAAGAAAGAAAACCTCCCAGAAATTAGGCCAGTTTTTAGGCTACGAGCCAACTGTTTGCTCTACTTTGCTTTATTTATTAGTTCTTAAGGTATTTAAAACTTGAGCATTAAAACTGGAGAATGATTTGCAAGTGAATGCAGTTGCAGTTGTGAAAATATAACTCACAGCTGAATGTGGGTTATTCAGACAAATGGCTGCTTTGTTAGAGGAGGGGAAGTGAAGTTCTGTGTTAATTTATTACAAACTGCAGCATTTCAACCCTGATGTCCAGGCAACAATGTTTTTTATTTCAAGTAATTTATAAGTACTTCCCATAGCACTTAACAGTGATGTCTTTGGCTGTTTCACCCTGGTACCGGAGCGTATATGTATTTACTGTGGGAATTTGTTTTTAATAAAACTGCTGTAAGGCATTTTTATTCCTTCTCTTTGTTACATTAAAAACATTCACTGAATAAGTAATGTATTTTTTCCTACTTGTAAGGCAGCAGGTTATAGATAGTACTGCATTTGGTTGTGTAAAATAATGACAGACAAAGTGATCTCTCAATGAAAGCAAGTTATTTTGCTTGATGTGATCTCCCCTACCCCAACTCTAATACTGGTGACAGCACGTGACTTCTTTAAGTTCCCTGTGTTGGTATGATCATGTCAGCCCCCAGATTAGATCTGGCCAACGTGAAAATAAAAAACATCAGGGGAAAAAAAATGCAATCTCTGACTTATAAAAAGCAACTGTGATATTACATTGTACGTGTTCCAAGATTAGAGATTCTGGGATGAGGAGGTGGGGTTTTCTGTTTATGAAATGCTTTCAGAGATTTAACACAGGGTCATACAAATTCCCTTGGGTTGGATTGGTTTATAGACTATAAAAACAGAACACAAGTGAAAAGTGAAGGCAGCATACAGGTTAGATAGATGTCTAGTCTAGATGGTTATGCATAGACTTGTAAATGCATATACAGGTGTATATATATACAAGGTATATACAGACATATATATCACAGAATCACAGAATGTTAGGAGTTAGAAGGGACCTTGAAAGATCATCTAGTCCATGCATATACATATATACACATACTTATAACTCACCTCCTTTCCCCATCTTCACATTTAATTTTGTCACACTGTTACTTTTGGAAATCCTTCCTATAAAAAGTGCATTAATACCTTTGTAAGTCAGAAACAAAATATCATGACCATCTACTTTGAAGAAGTGATGACAAAACTGCCTTGTCAACAGCTAAATTTGTTTCAGCAGTTTAACTTGATTAAAAATTAATATATTTTACAGCAAATCTTCATTTAATTTCAGTTTAGATGTATCTAACCAGTGGATCTGGCTTAACTTTTGTAAGGTCTTAAAAGTAAATATCAGAAATGTCTTCTTCTATATAAGCAATATATTGCAGAAAAGCAGAAAATAGCTATGGAATATGGTTAATCTTGTACTTTTACAGCATTTGTTTCAAAGGTTACGTAAATTGTTACTACTTTTATGGCAAAAATAATGCTCTTAATGTAATTAAGTTTTGAACATCATACACCAGAGGCTTGGCAGAATTACTGCAGCAGTACACGAAATTACAGGTCAAACATATCCTTGCCCAAATCCTTTGACACTTTGTAGTGCATGTAAATTTGTACAATTAAATTGATTCAAGTCCTAGATTAAGTTGTTTTGTTTTTTTTTTAAGAGTTGAAAGATATTGAGATTCTTTTAAAAAGTTGCAGATAACTAAGTTTGTTTTCTTAGACAAAGTTAAAGCAACCTTCTGTGCATCTGTTCTAAGGTTTGAACTCCTTGTAGGGGATAGATATTTGGCAATGATAAGTATATTGTCATTTTCCTCTTCAAAATAAAGAGATTGCTTTAAAGAGGTGACAGGCTCAGTTCTGCTAGCAGAGTCATGCCTGGAATTTTCTTGCCCAAATTCTAACATGCAGCCTCTTTTGTCAGCTACTTTATTTGCTTTTTATCTACCACAAGTCAATTTGACGTTATTTATGGGAAACATCCTTGAACACTTCTTGAATGAGAACTGTGCAGATAAGTTTTCATCTTTGGTGAAAAGGAAATTGTTTAATCAATTTGCTTAATGTATTTCTTTTATTCTCTTCAAAGGTGAGAGACGGAAAAAATATCAAT
The DNA here is from genome assembly GCA_013399135.1 of Heliornis fulica. Classification (NCBI taxonomy): domain Eukaryota; kingdom Metazoa; phylum Chordata; class Aves; order Gruiformes; family Heliornithidae; genus Heliornis; species Heliornis fulica. The sequence goes on from VXBZ01011780.1 coordinate 530,907, forward strand.
ACAAATAATTCCAGAAAATGACTCTCAAGTTCTAATTCAGAAAAATAAAACCTGTTAGCTCAGAAGTACATATTTAGGAGTCTTTTAGAATAATTTCCATAAACTTAAGTAAACACCTTAAAGTTTTCTCACTAGAGAAAACACATCTCACATTTTATGTAACCTAGTGATTTTGAGTAAAAAGAAAGGGAGGAGTTTTTGGTTGGTTTTTTTTTTGTTGTTGTTGTTCACCAGTTTATTTTACCTCAATCCATTCTTCCTCCTCGCCTTCCAGTCAAGTATATTTTTATTCTATTTAATTATTCTAATATATTATGTAGACCAAATCACAGACCCTGACTGTAGCTTTTCCTAATAAAGTAGCAAAACAGAATTTCCTGTTCCCAGTCTGACTATCCATCCCTAGGAAAAGCAGAGGGAAGCAGCATGAGGAAGAAAACTCTTCTGAGCTAAACATGTTTTCTAATGATGCAATTGAGGTACTACCCAGTGTGTACAAACTTCCAGAGGAGAAGCACAAAATCCATGGGGAAAAGTTCAAATAGCAGATGGTATACATTTTCAAGGCTGTTTCCCAATGTAATTCCTCAAACTAGGACTGAGAAGCATGGTTTATAGATAATTAATTTATTATCTAAGAGGAGGAGAAAACGGCTAGTAAAATACCAGCTCATGATTATATCTATATGTTCCAAACTGACTGGCTGAAGGAAAAGAGAATGGGGATCCCTTAGAAGCTGATGCTTCCTATGAAGGTTTCTGTACATTGACATGAATTGCAAAGAAAATACCTCAGCAGCCTCTAAAAGACGTTAAAATCACACGTTTTAAAACAGCTAAACATGTTTATAAGTTCTACGCATATCCACTGGATTTCTTCAAAACAAAATCATTAGGGTGCAGCATGGAAATTGATGGAGACCCAAGAAGACGTTTGGGTGATAACATAATACAAGCACACCTCCTTAACAGCAGGGCTCAGTAGGGAACAAGGCATCTTTTTCACGAAAAACTAAGAACCTGAATTATTCTGCTCTTCAGTGAGAAACAAAATTTATCTCCTGTCATTTACCATGAAAAACTAATGAAGTACAACATATCTAGCTTACTCAACAGCTTGGTGATCAGAGATATTCACCAAAATTTTAGAAACTTCAGAAGGACCCATTCTAAATTTAAAAAAAAACAAACAAAAAAACCCCAAGCAACACCCCCACCCCCCACCCCCCATGATTTCCCACATCGTAACAGTGTTCTCTACTCATTTCTCTAGACTGTTTCTAAAATGTATAGAGAATTCCTCTGGAAAATATTGAGCTATCTGAAATGATCCCAGGCATAAACGCTCCTCCATGCCTGTTTACTCCCTCTCTCCGTCACTTTTATTATGCTTTTTATTAGTTTAATTTTTTTCTGAATTAGAAGAAATTAGAAGGCTCCTATAGCAAACCCTTCTTGTGAGTCTCCAAGAAATTAAATTTAATAAATATTTTAGTAGCACAGATATTGAATAAGTTTAAAAGTTAGTTATTTTAATACGATTCTTTACTGCCAGAAGCTGTCCTCCAGCCCCTTCGTGGAATCATTTTCTATGAGTGTCCACAAAGTGCAAGTTAATACTGCAGAAGTACTTTTAAACACATCCTCACTGATGGCACCTATTAAGCCTGTGCATGCTTTGTATGGCTTTTAGAAGTAAGTGAATGAGAGAGATAAAACCAGTAAAGAGAAAACAATCAACTTGTAGAATATGCTTTTGACAGATAACCAAACTAACGTGAATGTGAAGCTACATGTTATATTGCGCTTAGACTGCTTCGAGACCATGTAGACATGCACACAAGAAATTATCCCCCAAAATTCTGAAGCATGGTAATGATGGCACATGTAGTGTGGGATATGCAGCATTAAAGGTGTCTTCTGCATATTTCAGCTGCCAGCATGCATGGTGATACAATTGTTAAATGCTACCACCCCTTCTGTCCCTGATCAGTGCAGTTTTTATTGCCACAACCCCTGTAACGTCATGGGGAAGGTTCTGGGAACTACGTGATAGTCTGTAATATCAGAAAAATGTTAATCTTCCTTTTGAGATCTCCAGTATTCAGGTATGCATTGTCCAGATGATTTTCAGACATTCTTTTGATCAGAAGCTTTTTTCTTTTTTTTTTAATCTGCACAATTAGATTGTCAGCTTTTTTCTTTCTTTTCTCTACATAGCACCAAAAATATGTTCTTTGAGAGGAACATAGGGAGTTATTGCAACTCTTAACTGCTGGGAGCAGAGCACCAGTTATTACAGAGCTGAGACAGCTCAAATGTATTTTATCAACCATGCTTAAGTGAAGAAGCAAATCTGTAAAGCTTCTTAGGAGGTCAGGTTGCCTGAAGTATTAATAGCACATTTCACAGTCAGTAACACAAGGTGCTTTGGCATGCAAGGTACTATGAGGTACTGAGCAATTAACCATGTCCACTATTATTCCTCTCATTTAGGTTGTCATTTCAGAATGAGAATTAATGTTTCCAGAACAGAAAGGGAAGACCAGAATGGAGTTATTCAGCTTTTATATCACAGATAGTATTGATGAGGTAAAAATTTGAAGATCCTCAAGAAAGCATTAACTTCCAGCCTGCAAGCTTTTCCAATACAAGGTTCTTATTAGCTTTATTAGCCAATTGGCTTTATTAGCCAATATTAGCCTTCTGATACACTGAAGATGAAAGAAGTCCCACAGCAGATACCACCACCACCACCACCAGAAAAATTGCAGAAGCATAGCCTTTCAGTATGCACATCCTGAAAAAAATCTGAAAGTGGAAATGGTCCATCCCATGAAACTGAGGAATAACTAAAACACAAATCTGCAAGGTGACACATCTCTTCCCTCCCAAGTCCTGAGCTGACAGCACTCAACGTTGAGAACTTCAGAATTAGAACCAGAAGCTCCCTCATAGAAAATGGACATTATAAGTATGCCATTTATAAGGAATTTGGAGTTCCCAGTTTTGAACATGCACTTAAATCACTGAGATTAAGGATCTGCCTCAGAAACTCCATGAAAAAAACCCCTGTAGGAACCCCATTTCAAAACAAGAATTCATTCTTGCTCTAATAGGCATGCTCACAACAACAGGGCACTGCATTAAAACCGTTACAGATAAATGACACTACACTTATTCTGAATGAATCAGGATGAAGAACTAAATTTCAAAACCCCAAGGCTCCAAGAGCAAGAGATCTAATTCCAGACCAAAGCTTATAGCAGAACACCCACCTATCTAGGCAAAAAGTTTTGGAAGTACAAATGCATGAACACATACACTTTGGTCTATATTCACTCTAAGAATGACAGTGAAACAGCACTAGAGAGGGTGGGAAGAATGATGAGGTAATGGCAAATTTCCTCTTTCAAGTCACTGGATGGATTCTCCTTGACATAGACACTGATATTTTTAAAAGCCTGGAAATATAAGAACTGTGCATTTTTAAGTGTATTTCCAAAGCAAATGTAACTGTACCTCCATGACTGATTGTAAATGTCTCCATTCTTCCTTATTTTCCAGTCTAACTACATTCTAGTAAATCTAAAGAATTATGAGCCTTCTGCAACACATGTTGAGAGAGACTGACACCAAGATTTTACTCTGTCTTCCTAATATGTCTCTGTATTCTCATTCTGACTTAAAAAAAAAAAAGAAGAAATTCTGGTTTCCACAACAACTTACTTTCTTCCTACTTTTTCTAAAAATTCAGTAAGAGTAGAGTGACATTTCAGAGACTTGACAAATACAACTGCAGAAAGAAACCAATGATAAAAAAAGTGATTCTCCACCTCCCTTTGCCAGCAGCCATTTTGACATTATCTCTAAGCTACTGCTTAAAAGTAGTATCTTTTAGACATTTAAATATTCCATATTAGCCTAATCAGCGACACACAAAGCTTTGTTTTGACTCCTGCATTTTCACCTGTTTGGTTTCTAACACCTACCACTCTGGGAGCTATGATATAAGACATTAATTTCACATTCTCCTAAGCACCAATTACATGCACTGCAAACTTTCTACTCTGCTCGGTGTTGTACATCAGTTGCTTTAAAACCATTTAAAAACCAACAAATGTACATACACAGATTTCTGTGGTCAGGACATCTGCACTTTCTCAACTGTTTCTAAAGCAGAAAAAAAATGCCTATTAGTATAAAATTTAAAGAAAAATTGCCCACAGGAGGAATAGGCATTAGCCATGCTTCACTTCCCTCCTTTTTGTTGACATATGAAGCACTTTTTTTCTCTTCCTTTCTTTCCAATTCACAGTGGGTCTAAAGAGGTGAATCAGCGCACAGAGAAAAAGAGAGAAAGAGAGGGGAAAAAAAAGAAAAAAACCCACAAACCTCTTTTTCCAGGGTGGGTATGAAATATGAAGGCCCAACAATTGTCTGAGCTCAGTGCATTGGAATAACATTGGTTAAATTATGGATAGTTTTGAATAGTGTCACTTTTTTTTTTCTCTGCAGATGGTTGTTCACACAAGGAGTCTGGCCTGCATAATTGTATCACTAATAAGCAGTAAGGCAATTAGTTGTGTAAGTGTGCTATAATCATTCTAACAGAAGAGATGACGAAGAGACAAAAAAGGAGGGGGGACAAAAAATGTCTTTTCTCAATTCATCAACTGACAGCCATAATTAGATATATATAATTGAAAATTCCACAGTAGGGGGGCCAGCTTATACAAATGAATTTTCTTTGCTTCTCTTATGCATTTTTTCCTTTTGCCTGAACATTCCCCCCGAGAAAAAGGCAGAAAATTTGTCATTCCAGGGGAGCGTATACTGTATGAACCACAGGCTGCTCATTCAGAGCAATGATGTCAGAATAACATCTTTTCCCCCCCACTAAGAAATGGACAGCTTTGAACTGAGCTTTTATTAGCTGTTTTCAGCCAGTAGCAAATTAAAAACAAAACAAAACAAAAAACTACAACGCAACAAAAAACACCCCAAAACCAACACGACCTCTGATGATATATATATATATATATATATATATATATATATACATATCAGTTTGCAGAACATGAAATGTAAAACTCTGAGAGGAGAGGTCACCTTTTTTTTCCTTGACATGAAGACGGCTTGGTTTTGGTGCTGGGGGAAGAGTTCTGAGTTATAATAGAGCATTACATCATCAAGTATTATGGGAAGAAGGGGATTTCTTTTGAGCGAAGCCTGATTATCAAAGGCTATAATTAAATTTGGGCTAAAAATGCCCAAGTGCTTATGAGTTTGTGGAAACTATGCACAGAACAGCTTTCCACTGAATTAATCAGCTTGCAAGTTTTCATTATTCTGGAGCTTCTCTTTTTAAACTGTAAGCTCACAATCACAGCTTTTTCTTTTTTTTTTTTTATCAACAAACTCCCCTAAAATTTAATTGGACAAACCTTAACTGAATTTTTTTTTCCCTTAAAGAGAGAGAATGGTAAGGCTGGAGCTTGTTAATTAAGTTCTTTAAATGCCCCCGGCTGTGCAATAAATTTTCAAAGCTACAGAACTGCAGTTTTTTAAACGTTTGCTCTCTTGGTTTTTTTTAGTTAACATATTTTTGAAAAAAGAACAAACAAGAAAATTCCTATACATATGGATGACCCTGGCTGATGAAAACTGAAAGATTAGAAAATTGCAGCTGATTAGAATGTAACTACATATTACAGGACTGTTTTCAAGGACTACAGTTAATTAATGTCTTCTAAAATAATTTAGCACCTTTAACAAAAAATAATCTAAGAATGCTCTGTGTTAGATGTGAATAAGATAAAGTATCCTACACAGTTCCAAACCAAAATCATTCTATCTAACATCAATGAAAAGTTTACTGAAACATTACACAGAAACATCCACAAATTCAATTACCATATGTTTGGCAGAACAAGTCAACATAGTTCTATTATCTCAAAAAATATCAATGGCCAGGGTTCATATCTGAAGGCTTCACAATAAGAGAATGAAGATGACATGTATCTTAATATCAGGTTGTCTAAATTTGTATTTTCATCATTTATTAGCTAGCTATGTATGGATAACTTTTTAATGTTAGATGTACCATTCTTCTCTTTTAAAAAAAGTGATTAAAAATGTACTTTGCAGGAAAAATTTATGGAACATATTGACCATTACAGTCTTAACAGTCATCAGCAACAAACTTCTGGCATTTTTGGACAGCTTAGAAAGTTTGTTACTGAAGAACAAACAGATATTGTATCATAGGATCCAAGGCCATCAAAATTATTATATATTACTATCTTCTTCCCTATCTCATAACAAGCTACTAATGGTCTGATGGGAGATTGTCATGTTCCAGATGAAAAGTCTGACCCCGGAGAACCAGATTGCTGCTTTTTACTCATTTTAGTGCCCAAATTTGCTCTGTGTTGTACAAACATTCATTGTTCTAGAAGACTGGCACATGCCAACTTTGGCCTTTAAAAGGCTGAATTATGCAAATGAAGACAGAAACCTTAAATATCAGTGGCAAACTGCAAGTCAATACTTTGTCAACTCTATAAAAGTTGAATACGTCACAAAAAATATTTTCTGGTGATATGCCACAGATTACCTTCCTGACTGCTGTGTTTCCCAGAATCTGAAGTTTGCAGACAATCCCAATAAAGCTTGAAGCCTAGCGAGGCCAGCGCATCTCGCTGAGTGGAGGATGTTCCTTGCTCCATTTTATTCATAGTCAAAACTCTGCCTACGGCTTTCATGTCTTGGGGAGGACACAAGTGGGTGAAGTTATCTGAACTTACACGTCCTCCCAACACCAAGGTCTTGCTAGAGCAAAGCATGTAGGGTGGTTTTGCCTTCCTCTTTTTTGTTTGTAGCATTAGGCCCAATCTAAAACTAAGACGTAGTCAAAAGTTAAGTTCTTGTTCTAGTATACTTCAAACCAAAATTTCACATTACCTCTATAGAGCCACAGGTTGCACCAAAAACTTGGAATGAAACCACTGATACCCCAATTAATATTCTGTAGCTCTGCTAGTAATTACTATCAGAAACATCTTGGAATGCGTTAAGTTACTCTGGATCATTTGATCCCAACACACAGTCACAGATCCTACCAACTGTGTTAACAGACTCACCATTATAAGGCTGAATTTCCCAACCTACAGTATCTTGTCCAGAAAAGCAAATGATAAAATCTCTTCTTGTTTGTTCATTATTTCAAGCTCAGATAAAATCTCTTCTTGTTTATTCATTATTTCAAGCTGCTCCTTCGGCCCTCATATAGCTTGTAAGAAGATATATTTTTTTCATCAGCAAAAAATACAACAGACACGCACAAAGGAATGAAACTATTTTTTGGAAATGCCTTTTTGAAAACCAAAAAATAACTACTGCATTTTTCCTTTTGTTACAGCAGCTGTCTCAGGTGTTGTCTCTCTTGCACATAATACAACTGATCAGATATTCTGAAAATATATACTTAAGAAGTTAAATGAATGCGCATTCTACTGTATTATTTTTCTTAAAGAATTAAAGGTTTTATTTTATCTTAAAAGATTCTTGGCTGCATTTCCATGGTACACAATGACACATTTGGTTCTTTGTGTTTCTAAGTAAGTAATGGCATAGTTCCTCTAAACCATGAAAAATGTTGCGTTTGACCAAACAAGAAAGGATGAACTTCTGGGAAATTCTATTCACTGGGTCTTGAATTAGACCCAGAACACTGGGACGAATCCTTTCTCTCCTGCAGCCCCCTGCCAAACCTGGCTGTAGCTGCACTGGCACTGCATTGTTTCCTTCTTATTCAGTGGGTACAGTAGTATCAACACAAACTGTACTCAACTGCTGAAAGCTTGATTCTCAAACATATGGATATGTTGAAAATTAAATTGCAGGGTTTATTTGAATTTATAGACAGCTCGGTGAATGTATTTTTGAGATACAGTCTCTGTCAAGGAGATAGATGTCACCTGCCATGAGGAACATGATTGTATAATGTTAAAATGCCACATTCTCTTTGTAGGTAATTCTATTCAATCGCTTCCTGCAAAGATTTGGGTAATGAACACTTGAGCATCTGTGGTGTGGGCTTTTTTTTCCCTTTTGCTACTCACCATTTACACACATATACACACACATCCTACCCCCTTCTCCCCTTCTCAGAATCTTGCTTTGGATTTGTATTTCTTCATTGAATATAAAATTGCCCAGATTCTCTTCCCAAGTCCTGTTTTGCATTATATTACTGTGGTGTTTCTACTCTTTCATTAATATTCCCACACTTCTAAAGAAGGAAAATGTTGCAGGACAGAGTAAAGATGATCCAAGTGAAATTACTGAATCTGTGAGGCAAATTATTCTCTAGAGTCAGGCAACACTGTGGGAACAGTTCAACACCCTTTCAGTTAGAGAGTTGCATTATCTTGTTTGTTTAGATTCAAAGATTTCTTTTTTCTTTTTAATCATCTAGTCAATTGTAATTGCCACCCCATTGTACAACTTAAATCCAAATAATCTTTCTCATATCTAACTCAACTTCTGAAGAATGGCATCTGGTCTGAAACACTAGATTATATCATGAAAACACATACAAAAATAGCTTGCAGGAAATAATTCAGTAGACACAACCCTCAACCCCATCCCCCACCATTGCTTTTACAAATTGTCTGATTATTTAAATTTTTAAAACACTTTGACAAATTTATTCCGTTTGCACATAGCCTGTAATCATCAACTAACTGTTATTTAGTAGTTGGAATTTTATTTACTCAGATTAACAACTCACAAACAGAAAGTTAAACTAAATTCTCCTTGTCTTTGTCATAAAATTAAAATGTATCAAGCTGAAAATACAACCAAAACATTCTCATGGCACAATCAAAAAAAAAAAAAAAAAGATTTAACTTCAACTAAACCAAATAACAAATAAAACCCCGAAACAATACAAGACATCTGATGCCCCTCTCTTCTCCAAAGAGCCCTCAAGTTGGAATAGAATATGCTAGGGAAAATAATTTAAAAGGACTAACAAACTAGAGTTTCTTTTCAGGATTCTTTTACTTGCAGCAAGGTCTAAGGAAAGAAACCAAGGTCTTTTAAGAAGACCAAATAGACCAAATCCTTGCAAAAAGACTGGAGTAAAGACATCTTTAAGGAGCTAGAAACAGCATGTATATAGGAGGTCTGGAAATTGATTTATTTTTTTAAATGGGAAATCTTCTTTCTGTGGTATTCCATCAGGAGACTGCCTACACTTTGCTTGATAAATTATGAAGGCTGTTTCAAAATCATCTTTCTAAATTTCTGATAGTAAATACAGCTCAGCATCACTGAAACAGGTCATTCTTAAAACCAGAATTTTGTCTTTGTACCAATCTGCAGCTTAAAAAGCTGTACTGAGCAAAGCTAACATTTACGAGGAACAATTGCACAACGTAGAGCAGCACTAAGTACACAAGTGACACAGCTACATTATTTTTTTTTGTCAGTAACTTTAGAGAAAAGATCATAAAAATAGTTTTTTTATCACTAAAAATAGTGATCACAAACAGTTACACTGACTGCTGTAAAGGGTACCTTTGGCTTAACTTCATATAAACAAACTTATTTCCATCTACTTACTGTTGATTCACAAAGGAGAATCAACCTCTGATATGGAGAGAAGATCTGAACCTTGCTCATGACAACGGAGGAAGAAGTGACAGAGTAGATATATCTTTGAGATGTTATTAAAAAGGAACTTTTTGTTTTAAATCTACACAGAAATGTATTTTCAAAAAACCAAGTACATTCACTCTTGGATACCAGATAGTTGTGAAACACCAAACTGCCCTTGTAACCTTAAGTTGACTCTTTTTATATATTAATTTTATGGGTTTTTTTCCTCCCAAGAAACTCACTGAGGTAGCACAGTAGAGAGTAACTGCTCCTTCCTATTTTCTGAAAGCTTGATTTGGTAACACTACATACCTTCTACATAGGTGTTCAGGTTGAAACTCTTCAAAGCAGATGAAATATTTCTCCTTTTCTCATGATTTACAGCATCTGAAATTACTGAAAATTCTCCCAGCTTTTGGATGTAAACAGAGCTGTGAACTAATGGCTAAATTATGAAGCAACAGAGTCTCTTACAGAGCTAGTATAATAAATATAAGTATGAAGCTCTTTCTTACCTCCGCTCTTAATCTTATTCCTCAAAACTCCTCCAGCAGCAAACAAAACCCAAGGCAGCAGCAGGAAGACAGTAGCCAACCATCACAAGTGAAAATGGGAATCAACTAAAATATAGAGCACAAACTTCTATAATGGGCATTTTAAAAATGGGAATACATTTATATATATATAAAAATAATCACTCAACAGAAAAGCTTTCCAACAGCCCCAAAATATAATGATATTAGACAGTAGCATGTTTGTCATACTAACAAAAACCAGGTTTGGCCCCCGACATCCACCAAACTTGAAAAACTGTAATGAAGCACAAGTTCAAGCACTGACATCTTTAGAATGGAAGAAAATGGGCTGGGAAATGTGGTACAGGTAGGCACATCATGAAACCTTCTTACACCCCACCGGTTAATTTTAACTAGGAAATCTTTTGAAAAGCACTGCACTGTATCAAAGGCCTTGATGCTTTTAAAACAAAGAATTTATGAGGACTAGAAGTGTAACCTACCTTCCTTTGTTCACTGAAATACATCATCATTTTGTGTCTTGCGGTAGCAAAAGTAATTTAGAGGATCCTGACAGAAATAATATATATATATCATTAAACCTGTCCATTAATATACTTGTGGTATTATAAACATAGCGGTTTGTGGATGACAGAAACTAAAACCAACTCATTTGTTTGTGTCAGTATTAAAATGTAATACATTTTCTTTTCAGATTCAAGCCGAGTGAATAGAGCTTTCTGAGCAGAGTTATCTCTAGCTAAACAAGCACAAGGAACCCAGAGATTAAAATGTAACCTTTGAACGGCGTTTCCCATTTGCTTCAGCTCTTAGGTGTATTGAGGCAGTGGTCTCAGCTCACATGTAAGATCAGGTTTCTCACAAACAACGCTCATTATCATAAATAACATTCCTATTTGCAATGGAGTTATAAACGATAAACCCCAGGCTTTTAGGGGCCTAGTCTCACAGAAGCAGAGACTAGAATTATCAACTTGTTAAAAAGAAATCTAAGATGATTTATCAGCATGGTAAGACAGAAATTAATGCCAAGCTATGCAGAATCCATGTAAAAAATTCTCAAGCCTGTCTAACTGGACAGCATAATACTGTATAAAGCCCACATTAGTACCCTTCTATCCATACATCAGTGTCTATTTAAGTCCAGAATGATAAGCAAGAAGTTACAGGAGGAAAAAGTAACTTTAGCTACTAGACCAAGCATCAACAAATTTGCCAAGTGGGTGCAAAGGAGGCTAATCATTGGGAGACCTCAACATTTAAGCACCTCTGGAGGACTTTATCCTGAGACAGACCAGCATCACACAAATAGTTGGTTACAAGATATGGCATATGGACCTACCACTAGTCCCCTGAGATACAATATTCAAAGGCTATTTTTACTATGTAGACATTTTGAGAATTGCTAAACATATTATGTCTATAACACATAGCAACCATGGCAGCAAAACACTAAATTTGCTAGATTATTCAGGATGTAATATAATAATATCTGGGAAATACTTCCATCAAATACTTGTGCAAATCACTGGTAGCCTGCCTACCTTTTAAAATTTTCAGGCTATAAATGAACCGAAACAACTAAGGCACAAATGTGGTAAGCCCAGCAGTATAGACTCTGTAATTCTACACAATCCATAACGTACCATGCCTGAAAACACCATTTAATTTCATAATGGCCTTCAATGCAAGAGAAGACTTCCCCATTTTTCCATATCCTTTATGTCTCCAGAAATTTACTAGTCATAAATATCCTATGGGAAATTCCCAGTGCCTAAAAAACTGACTAGATATCTTTTTGCTACAGAAAGCTTATTTGTAAGCTTTTTGTATTTCTTGCAGCAGAACAGGGAACAGATCAAGAAGAAAAGCATTAGTGTTGCTTACAAATGTGTGAAAATGGTAACTTCACTGCCTGAGAGCTCTTATTTACTTAATGAAAGATCAATAAGCAAGCTTCCATGCTGATTGCCAGAGCTCTATCTATCGCAAGGAAAAGATGCAGCTGAACTAAGTATAATCTCAAGAAACATATAATGTCTCTGGGTTTGACTTTGTATACTTCAGAAAAAAAAAATCATATTCTGATTCATATTCTACTACAGTAAAAGAAAAAGTGGTCTTTCAAAGATTCTAATGGTTGCACTGAATGTCTGAATTTTTGGTTCTGAGAATTAACGTCATACTTTACACTATATGCCTTACAAAGATATTTGACCCAGAATGATCTAAAATTTTTTTTTGAGCCAATAGACTTTCTAAATCATTCAATTTTCAAAATACTGATGTCTTCAAATATTTTGGGGGAAAAGTAACACGAAACTGTTTTCTAAATCAGTGCCCAATCTTGTCTAGGTTTTGAAAGTATCTCCTACAAGTCATATTTTTCCTTTTGAAAAGCAATAAAGTTCATCAGCAGTTAAGAATCATATGAAATATGAATTTTAAAGCATCTTATAGTATCAGAGTGCACAAATTAACTCAAAGTGAAGGAAGATGATTGACCTAACTGACTGCTACATCTCACCATTTCAATTTATACAGGTTCACTTATAAACCAGTTAGTTACTGCAAGCTACACAGCTAAGACACTGCTATAGCAATGAGACATACAATGTGTCTCTAAGTCAGTCTTCTGGACACCTGTTCATGTTATGGTACTTCATTTGTTCAGCTTCAGGTATTTTCTTGGCTTTACTAAACATGTTATACTTTTTTTGGTATCAAAAATTGGACATTATGACTTTTCTCTATTTTAAACACAAGACCAAAATCTAAACATCAGAAATACAATGTCAGAGCTGGAGTGCATATGCCAGCAAACATTTGAGAGCAGGTATAAAGTTATATCCTTATTACGTTCAATACAAGCAGTATCATTAGAAAGGAAGAGAGGGACAAGCATTGGCTAATGCAGGTGTTAAGCCTTTACCAGGGTTACTGGCAAAGCATAGTGATAAACTAGCCAAACCATTCAATGTGACAGGATTTGTACTAAGATCTCCTGTGGAGATCTGGGAGAACAGCTGATACGTAACACGAAGACAACTGCTGTGCTTTTCTTGCTTCTGCACATGCTGTAGCACAGGAATTTGCATGGCTGAAGAGATTAATTCAGACAGTAAAGAATCCCCCTGAAAACTCAGTAATAAATGTTTGACAGGCACTTTTCTCCCACACTTTTTTTCAACACACTTTGCTATTTAAATACTTGTCCCCGCTGCAAAGGATGATAATGATGTCATCTTTAGTTTTCTCATTTATGCTAGAAAAGTAAAATACCCAAAATATCCAGTGAGGTACCATCTGCTATTTACCAGTGATAAAGAGACTTGAAAGTCAGTACTGATCAGCAGCCACAGTTTTATGGGAAAACAGTTAGCAAAAGAAGCAAAGACATACCCTGGTGTAATGTGGCAAGGAGCAGCTGAAAACTTTTCCCCAAATTTTTGTTTCCCTGAAGTGGTGTCATTAGCAGATCTGACTAGAGTATAACCAACACTGTTTTTGACTGTCACAGATGCTGCTTTGAACAGATCCATAGAAAAAGAATTGTTTCATGGTTCCCATTTTTACTGTATGTGCATGAATGCATGTACTGAACAGCAGGGATGCTTCCTGGATTGCAAAAGCCAGGTCATGTTCTTTTTCTGCGTGATTAAAGCAGAGATTTTCATCTCACATCACCCTATCACAAGCAGAGAGACAATGAACATACTTCCTACATTTTAGGGTAATTCCTAAATTATTCTGTTCCAAAAAGCACCAGACATTTTCTCTGTTCATCCTGTGCTTCACTAATACTTTGTTGAAATGATGTATTCCAACAAAATGGCATGCTTCTACTGGTCCACAGCAAAATTATCTTAAAATCCAAAGTTATCTTCCTTTACATTTAGGGACAAAGATGTCGAAGTATTATATCAGTAATCTAAAATAAGCATGAAGTAAACTCTTAGAAGTTTATCTTCCTGACTAATTCTCCATCAATAACAGCTCTAAGCACTCTCCAGATACTTATATTTGCAATCCAAACCTGGATTTTAGTATACAAATCAAACAATATGAAGCTGAACTAAAATATCTTTTGAACAATATAGAACTCGGCAACTAATCTGCTGCTACCTGAAGTCATACCACTTTAGCAGTACTAAATTATTTTGTTGTAATATGTTAAAGTGCTGCAGTCAAAGTTTCCTTAACTGTGGGGTACAAAAAATTGCCTGAAATCCTCTTCTAATTCTGTTTTGATTTTGATTTTTTTGTTTAGTTTCACATTTAGAAAGTTAAAATCAAATGTCAAAACCACATGTGGATTAGCTGGATTGTCAGACTTTCACTCAGGAGTTGCTAAAAAAAATCTGTTTGAATAAAAGCCCTCTTAACAAAGTATAGAAAAAAATGCCTAACAAATTTACAGTACTGCTAGCTAATATCTTGTAACAGATACACTCAATATTTTAGATTTGATTGAACTGTTTAGTGTTGACTGTTCATTATTATATTCTAGTAAAGATCTGATTTTCAAAAGAAAAAAATTCATTTACTTCACATTTCCAAGATCTCGAGTCTTCAAATAACAGAGTTAGAAGTCCAGGCTAGTAAGGAGAGGTATATTTAACCTATTTCTCTTCCTCTTCTTCTACACACCCTATCCCTATTTCTAGAGATCAGTTATTGGAAGAAGCAACCCAACAAAAGTTCAGATCAGGCAGAACAGAGAAGGCAGAGTGGACAGGCACTGATCTGAGCTGGCAGGTGAGGGCCAGTCAGCTTTGCTCCCAAGAAACTACTCTGAGTTCACACATCCTCTAACCAGTTAATAATGACAGAGTTGTAAAAGGTATTATTGCACAATACTTACATCTAGAATTACTGCACTTGTATGGCATATTGCTGCAGGCCTCCCAGAGAATGAAGCTTGCCAAAATCAGAGTGGTTTATCTGGAAACAGGATTCACATTTCTATTAGCCTATAAACAAAGCATCAGTGTTACTTAGGAGTAGATATATAGTGCGGAGTTTCTCTTTTTGAACTCAGATTTGGTTTCAAACTGTGTTCTTTACTATGCTTTTATATATGTGTGTATAAACATATGCACACACACATGTAATCCATAATATTTATAGTCACAAAAAGAAAAAGTAGACCTTTAAACTGATTTCTGAAGTTATTTTGCCATTTTATCAAAAGAATATGGCTGAAATTCTATTCTTACTGCAATGTAACACACTCCAGCAGTCTTGATATGAGGCATCTTGATCTTTTTATTGTGTCTAATTTACAAAGCAAAAAATCTTTTTTTGCCACTTCCTGTGTCCCCCCCCCCCCACCCCCCCCAAAAAAAAGAAGGGACACACACACACTTTTTATGCTTTGTGATCAATTTCATGCCATTTTCTTTAAACAGAGATATCAAATTGTTAAACATTTTAACCACAGTATGTCCTGGTAATTCAATCCTTTGGATTTGCTTGGATATCCCAAAGTGTTTTGAGTTCAAACAGCAGAAGGAAACTGCAGTGCTGGTCAGTCCCCTCTTAAATCTTCTTATGGATTTCATTTGCTGTGTGGCCTGAGAGAGGTCAAAAGGTTTTCGCACAGAAGTAGAATTTGAGAAATAATCACCTTATAGACCCACTAAATCAATCATAATTAATGCACTTGCCTAGTTCTGTCAGAAAATTGCTGCTAGAGGGCAAAATAAAGAGGCCCCTTCTAATACAATTTGAAAAGAGATCAGATCTGTCATTTCATCTAATAATTGAGCCAAATGAGAAAAAAGAAGGGTCAGAGTTCATCAGGTGACCTTATGTAAACCCAATAATACATAATTCATTTTCAATTTATGGAATTTATAAGATGCTGTAAACTGTCAGGATACAGAGTCATCTGCTCTAGCTTCCACCAAAATCTTCCTGCTCATCATGCAATGCATACGGAGCTGCCAAAACTTTTAAGTGGTATATTCTGGCAGAATACTCCAAAAGCCTTCAACAAGGACTGGTATTTAATTCATTCTTCCAAGCGTGTGAAGTTAATAACTGAATAAATCACTCGCAGCTCTTTCTGAATGATATAAAACCTGTAATTTATTTACTGAGTGTTACAAATACAGTTAAAACATGTTTTCATGCAAAAAGGTTTCTTTTCTTTTTTATTATTGTTATAAAAGATTTATATCTTTTTTTTTCTGATATAAATACATATGCCCTCACAATGGAATACCTCATTCCATCCCAAGCATCAGTTGGCCACATTGAGTAGAACCAATTTCAGTTATTATCTATGAACTGAAAGTAATCTGAAGACATATTAAGGAAACATTTCCCAATAGGCACACTGCTTAAAAAAATAAAAATAAAATAAAACAATTCTGAATATTAATTGAAAATATTAAAAGTCTTACCTTTCCAGCCTGCCTTACCCTTCTTAGCTTCTATGTTGAGCTACATTCTTTACTCAATCACACTGCCAAAACCAAATTAGAGCTCTGTGTAAGTAATAAAGGTGAATTGATGGTTTATGAGTTATTCCTTGCTGCTTTGTCTCCTTTAATGTCAATACAACCAACGTGTAGCACAGTATCCGGGTACTCATGACAGAATTTCTTAAGGCAACTAGGCTTCTAGGGAGAAGAATATTTTTTTCGTTGAACCAGCCAACACGAGTGGGGGAAAATCAACTGGAATGCTTTAGATTGATTCTTAAGTTTGAAACAGAAACTTTGAAAATATAAAAGCTGTGAATAAGTTTAAGCAGATATGTTAAATATAACAAAAGATATTATGATTCAACACAAAACTTGGCTTAATATATGTTCTCAGAGCATCATGGCTACAACAGTAACATTATGAAAGAAACACATTTATAAAATACTTCTGATAGTTGATTTATTTAGAGGTGAGGGGGGTTATACTTCTTATCACAGCATTCGTGAAATGTTCAGGACTGCAGATAGGAAAATAACTAAATAACTGGACCAAGATATAGGTACTGCAGACTATATTATCCACTGCTGAATAGAAGCTTTATAGAAGATACAGCGCTGTCTGCTTGATGGCTCACTGGCTCAACACACTTAAGCTTCAAACTCCTGTCCCACACCGAGCTGCTTTGTATAACTGTGACTAAGATCTACCATGAAGGGCAACAGATGATTCTCCTTGACATAATGCATTTCTATGCTAATTGTTTCCAAGACCCAGTAGAAGGTTTGTTAGCAAGCAGTGGGCAGAATTCATGCCATGTTCAGGAAAATCATACAATGCTCTGACAGGTTCACGGTTTATTCAACCAGTACAATTTAGAGCTGTCTTAAATTATGACAAAATCTGGTTTGGTATCTGGCCAGCCACTGTAATGGAAGCACAAATTTGTCTTTTCTTTGTAGCTGTACCAGGCTGAAGACTAAACCTTTTTTCCTCTATAATAAAGCTTTACAGAGATTGCTTTAACAATTAAGAACGAAAAATAAGATTCTATACTAAAACTAACTGTACCACATAGTGTCATATTTCCAGTTAAATAGATAATATATGAAACAGCTACTCAACAGCAACACTGGAAGCAACGCTGCATTGCCCTTATGTATTACCATAGATGCATGATTTCTAAAGAGTTTTACAGAGGATTATATTCTGTAACCTTTATAGAGAGGAAAATGAAGTCATAAACATAACAGGGTGTTTTACACTAAATACTGAAGCTGAAACCAAATCTTGTGTTCTTTGTTTTCTTGTAGCTTACCAGCAATCTTTCCCTTGCAAGCTTGATGTCATATAGCAAGCCATAGAAGATGCATCACTTGCTATTTAAAGGCAAAAGTCAGGTTGCATACATAAAAAACTGCAAAAAATATGTATGTAACTATCAAGTTACCCTTTTTCTATTTGCTCTTTTCCAGTTTGAAATGACAACATCCTTGTATTTGTCATATTGTTTAAATCTGACCTTTGATCCTAAGGGTCACTGCACTCCCTGAGGTCATCTGCCCATCTGATTAACACATTCCATAATTTTGGAGGTGGCTGGTTTAGTGGTCTACCCCATTAATCAAGGCAAAGGCACTAGGAGCAGCATGAAAAAAACACTAAGGTTATCAAATCCCCACAGGAGATTAGGAAGTTAGATAAACCCATGAAGTTTAACAAAAAGTACATGGACAAACGAAGAGGCATTCAAGGCCTGAAACCTGACACAAGCAAAGCAGCATGAGAAAAACAAACATCAGAAGTTGGTCCTTCCTCTCATTTTTCTCTTGCTAGATTTCATAAAGCTCTGATATTTCCTCTTTAAGCTGATGTGCCTTCTAAGTCAGAGGATAGGGTGAAATTATCATCGATTTTAACATTATGCAAAACTAATAGTACGATACAGAACTAAGTTACAGAAACACGTCGGATGAAAGGAGGAACCAACATGTGATGCAACCTGCAGAACAGCATCAACCACCCATCAATACCGTGCAGTTATCAAGGAAGTTGCTGTTGAAACTCAGTTTATGAGTTAGTTCTAAGAGGAAGAAAAAATATTCCTCGTGGAGGGCCTTTTTATATTGTCTATTATACAGTAAATATAAATAATATAGGCAAAACATATATTAGAAGCAAGGTAGCCTTATATAACAAGACATGATGAGAATAAATAAAGGTTTGGATCTTTCCACTTAGCTATCTAGGAAAGCTGCTTCAACATTTTTAACTCCATCCCAGTCTTTCCTTCATGTATTTTTCAGACAGCAAGAACAGGGATCTGCTTACTGCACATGCAATTGCTAATAGAATGAGATTTTACTTCTATCTTGAACAAATATAGTAACTGAATTTAAAAAGAGTCTGTAGCACCTTTCTCATATGGTTGCTCTTTCTTTTCATTTATTATTTTACTATAAAATCAAAATTCCCACCCTAATGGCAGTTCCTAGCACAATCAGTTTCAATCTTGGAATATCTGTTTTAAATTAAATGCCCAGTTTATTGAAATCTGTCCATGTCCCATGAGGGATTATATTCTCAATCAAAAAAATTTTTTTTAATTTCCTATTAAATGAATTTTCAAAAATACCTGGTTTATAAACAATCACACACTGGTATTCTCTTTCAGAAAGCAGTAACGGATATTTTAATTGTATAAATTTATCAATACTTTTATATATCTTTAGAGGAGCAATCTGTATTACAGTAAACTACCATCAGTGCATTATATTTGATTATGTCAATTGACATGCATTAAAATGTGTTATGTAATATTAGTCTATCATAATGATACTGCTATAGAAATGTTACAGTAGAACAATAGATTACAATTTATTAGATTTAATCTATTCTGAAAATTTATTTAGCACCGATTCAACTACCTTATCAATGTTTCTAGATCAAAAGCACCCTTTTATCTGCCATAGTGCAATAATTTCTTGTCATCATATCCATTATGAATTATAACTTTGTCTTGTTGCAGAGTCAGAAACTCAATACAGTAACAAAAAAGTGTTTTTTTTCATAGCCTAAGGAATTATTTCTCAAAATAAAGTACTTAGATTCTGTCTTTTTCATAATTAAGGATATAAAATGAAAATAATGTTTGAAGAAAAGAGTTTGTGGAAGTAGCTTTTGCAAACAGAAAATTACTATCTTGAGATTCACCCACTTAAACTATTACTGTGATGGAAATAAGTATGGGACGGTACATATTCCAAGCAAATAACTATTTGTGCTGAAAATTGTGAAAAAATCCGAAAAATGTGAAAATTTCATTTTTTTTACTTCACAATACGGACTGATCTCTGTTATTAACAGACTGTACAATTTTCTTATTTCATAAAAGGCATTTTAATTTCTACTGAAAAAAGCATTGTGAAAGTGACATTTTCTAGAAATGGAAGATTTGGTTTTCACTACTGGTTTAATGAGTGCCTTCCCAGTTAACTGGAAGTAAAACTAACCACAAAGAAGTAAAGCAACTTGTACAAAAATGCTTGCTCAGCATCCAAGAGAAGAGAACAGACCTCCTGTTCATAACATTCTGTCAAATCCCCTTGTACACAGTTAGCAGAATTTTGGAAATAATAAAACCCAGTCAAGGTGTGCAGGAAAGGGAAACTACCGACGGCTGTATCAGAGTCCATACGGCTGGGCTTGGCAGCAGCTTGTTCAAGCTCAAGATGTTGCAGCAGAGCTAATGATTACCTGACAGTTCAAGAACAAGTGTTTGTTGGGACAGTAAGGTTCTAGAATAATGATATTTCAATGATATTTCAATGATATTTCAACCCAAAGGCAACTAACAAATGGAGGAGGGGTGTGGGGGGAGCAGCCCAAGTCTTCAAAACCTTACAAGCCAAACCCAGACTGTAGTTACTCATTGCTTTGCTGCCTACCATGGAGTAAGTTTGTAGGTCTCACCTTCTTTCCCCAGCTCTTAAACTATTCTGAGGGAATTCTAACGAGTACAAGGCTCACATTAAAAAAAGGGGGACTTAAGTTTGTGTGTTCAGTTTTGAATGCATAATGATTTGCAAGCATAAAAACACAACGGGTGTGTGAAAACAGGAACTGATTAAATCAGCTGGAAATCCAACACAGAAAAAAATCCATCTAGTTGCTTTATCACCTCAGATTACTGTTCTTCAAGACACGCCGGTACACTCCCCCAAAGCCTGTATAAAGCACATCCCCCAATCTGACTAAATGTTTAATTGACATTTACAAAGAGGTTTAGGATCTGGGTCATATGACAGACAGAGGAGACAGAAACCACAGATATAAGCAACAGCAAATAGTTTCATTTCTCTTATAAGATTAAGAGGACACTTAAGCTGCTTGAAAGCCTGTTGGCAAACTTTATCTCATATGGGAGGAGGGGGCAGTTAGGAGCAAGATATTTCAGAGGATCCCATTTTTCTTCCTTGCTCTCCATGCCTAACAAAGACAGTTAAAACTGCTTTCCAAAAGACAATTTCTTTTCCCTACTTGCAAACAAGTGCAAAAGGGAATTTAAAGACAAGCTACCTCTAATCTCTCTGTCCACCTAATGTGGACCACAGCTCTAAATCACAGAATCATAGGGAAACGAGTAGGATCTGCTCTTAGATGCAAGGTAATGTACAGTATGAAGAGCCTTTACTTTCCTATCTGAGCAGGTGAGACAAAGACATGATCCAGTCCTACTTGAACATCCGTGTGCGCTGAAAATCTTTCAGTGGACAGACGTTTCTGGGATCAGACATATGATCAGGACAGGCTTGACTGCCAAGATTTCAAGTGGCTCACTTTCTTCTTGATGCTGCCTACTGTGCAGTTTTCCAGGAATTTATATGGAATTTGTGAGGTCTGTCCTCCAACCCACAGTGAAAAGGCACAAGGCACTTCTCACAGTCAAATGCACAGATTTCCCAGGGTTGCTGTCTACATGAAATATTTAATTCTACTATCTTTAAGCACTCTGGCTGTGTTTTAAAATATAAAATCTCTGAGACACCCACACAGTTAACAGTGCTCTCTGTGCTCCAAAGAAGTGCGTTGTCATGGCTGCTATAAATGAAATTAATGGATAAATACAGAAAGACCATGATGGGGCCACTTCCCCTACAGAATTTGTGCTCTTGTTTCCTTGGCTTTAGTCTGAAGATGTTGATGTGATGACTGGGCCATACTGGTTGGAAAAAGCAAATCATCACATTCTGAATTAGTCCTGAAGCAATTATGGAAGCAGAACACTGCTCTTACACCGCTTCATGTTATTGGTTCAGTTACTGGTCAGTACGTGCGTTACAACCTAAGCATGGACAGCACAACCCAAGCTCTACAACCAAATGGTCACGAGTCGTTTCAGGGGAGGAGGGCACGGAAGAGTTGGATGGGAAAGGCACCTTAACACTATGTGTAAAAAAAAGAAACCCACAAACCCTTGGAGCACAAATTTAATTCAGTAGGAATTAAATTAGTGGCATTCACCTATCAAAATTCTGCTTCACATATGAGCGGCAAATGTTTCACATTAGGTGACAGAATGCAATCAATAACTTCAGCACATACTTATCTTTTAAGACAGTGAAAATTAGTCAATTGAGGCTTTATCGCTACTAGTATACATTTTTTCCTGATTTTTCAAGAATAAGAGAGAAAATCAATTCTCTGCCTTTGAAAATTTGCTTCTATCAAAGTTTGCTTGCTTTTCACCCTGAGGCTATGAAAAATTTGAACTGGCCTTGCCTAGTTTAGGATGTAAGTATGGAATACCCCTGTTTCCCAGCTGTCAGAGCACATTCTTTTGAATAGTGGGAAGGCCACAGAAAGAAGGCTGTGATACTTCTCAATTTTTTTTTCCCATTACTCTACTCAACAATGTCAAAGAAGCTCCTAAGAAATGAGGATGCTAGGAGGAGATGCAGTTTCCAGTTCCCATTTCCAACAACATGGAGTTGCAAAGCTCCATGTGGAGTTCTCTTCATGCTTTGATTTTACATCATCTGTAAAATACAGCCCTGCTACCCCTGTGCTTTTCATTCTTATCCCTTTTTACTCCTACTATTTTTAACTGATCCTCTGCAAACCTAGAGCAAGACAGTGTCCTCACTGTTATCTGCTTAGATTCTAGTGACACATTACTTTGTCTGGTTTAATTGATTTCGACTTCAAATCCATTTAGAATTTAGAATAACACCTTGAAGTCCACCCAAAATCCAGGCTCTTCACAAAATACACGAGGTAACAATTAATATGAAAAAATGTGTAGTCACAAGCTGGTTTGTCCTAACATTTTTCTTCATACAGAAGGACAAAGTGAACTAAAAATAGCTTTTCGACAGGTTAAGTGATGCTCTGCCAGAACAGCTGGTATAAATAAAGAAACTAATAAAGACTTGGATTCAGAATCCTCAGGATGTATTAGTTCAGATTCTTTCAGTTTGCCTGTCTTTTAAATGTTTCTTGTTATCACTGTCCTCCATATAATATTCAAAGACAATAGTATTGCTCTGTACTTACATTGTAGCCTCATCCACAGAATCACAGAATGTCAGGAGTTGGAAGGGACCATGAAAGATCATGTAGTCCAACCCCTCTGCCTGAGCAGGATCATCTAGATTAGATCACACAGGAACGTGTCCAGATTGGTCTTGAATGTCTCCAGA
Organism: Heliornis fulica; assembly: GCA_013399135.1. Classification (NCBI taxonomy): domain Eukaryota; kingdom Metazoa; phylum Chordata; class Aves; order Gruiformes; family Heliornithidae; genus Heliornis; species Heliornis fulica. Next base: position 554,245 of record VXBZ01011780.1, read on the forward strand.
GAAGGAGACTCCACAACCTCTTTGGGCAGCCTGTCCCAGTGTTCTGTCACCCTCATGCCCTTTGAATTTTGCAGTTTTTAAGTGTTTATATATTTACAGGAGTGAGATTCATTTACAGAAGTGACATTCATTTTGCTGGTGGAGGAACTGGAGAATGAGTACCTATATTTAGGATCTAGTTAATAAAACTCAGGGTCTCTAATTCTAATCTCCCTGCCTGCCTGGGAACAGAATCCAGAACCATGGAGATACTACAGCACTGTACAAAGAGAGGACTGGCTTTTAAAACTCACACTGTAGAAGTCACAGTCCAAATTATGTAGATGCATTTTTGTTTGAAAAGCACTGGATGCTAACATTCATTCCTGAAATCCACTAATTTTCTCACAAACACTGAGCACGTTTTTCACCCTCCCTCCTTGATTTGTATTTGTTCTCAGAGCACAGTTACAGGAGCAGTTTGTGGGAGAAGCAGAAGGGAAATGCAGCTTCAAAACACCTATACCCTGGACTGAACTGACACATGAACTCTCATCTGTGCATGTTCAGACATATGGGTAAATGAATTACCCCTATAATCCCCTCATTACTATTAAATCCTTCTTCATAAAAATATGGTGGCAAACTCTTTTTCCTTAATATGTTAAGTAGTCAACCTGATATTAACAGAAAGGAACTTTCTATTCTTGCTCAAAGGAGGGCTAATGCAATATGAACAAAAATACTGCATCAAAAGTTTTGAATGATACTTCTGTGATATCTAAACACAACTGATATGTCTTTCTCATGCTGGAGTGACACATTTAACAAAGCAAATGGAGAATTATGATTGTTATCTAAAGTAGGGGCACAATTAAAGAAAATGAGATTTGTTTATGGAACAACATTGGCTTGTTTTTTCCTTCGTTACTAATCATGAGTTTAATTTTTAATGGAAAAGCATTGCTAGCACAATTAACACTCAATTTACATGTGCATCCATAGACCTAATTAATTAAATTTTATTGATGCCTAGTTGCTCTTTAAAATGCTTTCCAAATGCCTTCAAATTGATTTTAAGTGGTTGATAGTGAAAGTCTGTATGTTCCTGGTACATCCCTACAGAGGTACCATATGTACCTTACATACTGTAAGTAGTCATTGCTTTCCACTTTTTATCTGAGAATGTGTTCACTGTTGTGTAACAGAGCAATCAGAACAAAATTAGGGAAAAATCTCTTAAATTCCTTGCAATAAAATCCCAAAATCAGATGATTCTTTGTTTCAATTGCTTTTTAACAATTGGGGTACTCTGGTATTCATGGGCAGAACATGTCAGTGATGTTTGAGAAGGGCTCGAGTAGAACACAGCCAGCACGTGACAGTATTAGTGACAGGTGGGATGCCTCAGATACAATCTCACTAAATAATCATAGAAATAATGTTACTGAATCAGAGAATCATTTTGTTTCTTTTGGCAATGCTTTCAGTTTGTGATACTGTAGTTTTCTTCTCCCTTTCTGAAAGGATCTATTAAAATTTTACTTTTTAATAATCCAATATAGATGTGCTATTGTCTCTGCCATCTTATTCCAGCTAAGAAATTAATTAATTCATCCTTGTGACAAGCCTACAGGACAGAAATTTGCTACTAGTCCCATTTTATGCTTGGAGACCTAAAACACAGAAATCAAGCAGACAGTAGAAATTTGTAGGAGATTTTAGCACCAAGCGATTTTCCAAGAGCCACAAAGTCCTAATAGTCAGAAATTTAACTTCCTTTGCTTAAATCTAGACACAGAGTGCTTGCCAAAAGATGTTACTTGCATTCTTTTTTATTAAAATAATTGAATTAATTTTCTCTGTTGATGTTAGCACATTTGCATGTTTTAAGATTATTTCTGCTAATGCACCCTTCATAGTTCTCTGGGTGAAGGGATGTTTCTTGTTTATTTTCTAGCTAGAAGGGCTGTGCCTTTCTGTCATGCATCATTATGACAAGACCCAATAGTTGTAAACCCTTCTCTTCCAGCTCTGTGGGAGGTTGATTTTCATGACATCCTTTATCCTCAGAGTAAGCACCTGCTTGGCCTGATTATTGCCTTGATGTTTCTTTTCTAGATTATATCTAATATGAAGCATTATCTTGGCTACAATAATGATAAAATAACTGTCTACTTGTCTCATAAATATGTTTTCGAGCAATTACATTTGTTACAAATATTTTTAACGTGTACAGAGTTTCACTTGACTATCAATTAGTCTGAAAGTCTAGCTTTTAAACATATCTCATAATTAGCCCTAATTTACACAGTTTACACATTTTAAAAATCTAGAAAAGTGTACACATGTTATGTTCATATATATTCTATATAAATATAGTATTACCAAGAAGCAATTTAAATTTTATAAACAAAAAAACCCCACCATTTTGTTCTAAATTGACTATAAAATTCAAGACTATACCAAATACTATCCAGAGGATCATACCCTATGATTTTTCATTCACTTAACATTGTGATTTAAACAATATTAACGATCATATCATTTCATGTTAACAGAAAGACAATCAAGATGAAATCTTAATTACTAAAGAACTGTCAAGAGACATTAACAATTTCATACTGCATTTTATTAAAGTAATGATTGTCCTACTACATGTGCTGTAATTTCCCTTCCCAGACTGCTATAATAGTTTCCTCACTCATTAAACATTTATTTTCTCACTACCTGCTGGCAGTTTCATAGGTGGCCTCATTTAGAGAAATGGAAAGAATATGAAAGAATAGAATATGTAAGAATTACACATGTAAAATAGAAAAACAAGTTACTTCCTGAAGAAAAGTACACCTATGTAGCACAAATATATTTCAGAGATGTTTAAAGGAAGAAAATCTCAGAATCACAGACAATTAATTAATTTTTTGAAAAAGTGATTCACTTATGTATATATAAAATACAAACAATGTTTAAGAACTTGAAGATCAAATCAACATTATTCAGCTGCTAATGTAATCTATGTAACATCTTTCTTTCAAAAAATACATTACCATTTACGTTTCTGTTAGATAGGTTCCTAAGCATACAAAAATCTAATGCTAACTTACACTTTTCTATATCAAAACAATGAAAGTTTAGGCAATTAATTGGTTTCCAGATTATTTTGACACATAATTCAGAGAAAGGCTGAAATAATTCCCCAAATACCGTGCACCAAACATGTTTTGCAGCTGTACATGTGGATGCCTAGTGGAACCAGAGAGAGGGATCTTTTCATTAAACAGCCACTTGGAGGTAGGAAGTATGAATCTTTAAAATGAGATATTACTTTCAGACTTAATTTCTCAATAATTTGAGAAAACCCCAAGAGAAATCCTGAAAACTGTCACCTACTCAGACAGTTTTAATTGAGGAAAATATCTCAGCATGCATTGTGAGCCAGGTCAGGTGCAACCAACCTCCAAACCAGCTCAGACTGCCCAGGACAATCACATACTTTTGGAGTCATACCTTTGAATAATTGCTCTGCTTGATTCAGAGCAGAGATTTGAATGTGTTTACCGTGCAAACCCAGTGAGCGATGGAATCAGGAATGTACATGCATACATACATGAGACTCTGAGAGGTTTTGTTCCATTCCAATACAATCAGTAGTATCTTTTGAAACCTGTTTCATCAAACAGGCAAAAAATCCCATAACAGTTTGTGTTTTAATTTTAATTTTTTTAAAAAAAACAACCTAGAGACAGAAAAAAATTATTGAATCCTTAGCAAAAAAAAATCCTTTTCAAAAACCAAATTTATTTTTTTTGGTTTAAGCAGTAACTGTAGAAAAAGAGGAAAATATTCAGAATTTACATTTCTAAAAGCATCACATCTACAGAAAAATAAAGTGCGATTCCTACAGGTTTTTTTCCTCAACTGAACACAAAGGGCAGCACTGCAGGATTATAACATCCTATAAATCCATGTATAGAGCTTTATACAGATTCTTTGTGCCCACTCAAAGAGAATTCAGCTGTAAAATTAAATTTTGATGTTGTTTTTATTTTTAGTTAGCCTTAGTCTCAACTTTTATATAGGTGACCAGATTAAACATCACTAAACTTCAGAAATGTTCTCCTTAGAATCGGTCATCTTAAAGATCAATTTTGTAGACTGGTGACTGCTCTCAGAAATCCTTTTGCTAAGGCTGAGTCTATATTGTACAACTGATAAACTATAAACCGGTATGCTCACAGCGGACACTTGCCAGAGATAACGGTGGATTTGTGAATTGTGTAGGAATGTCACACTCAGGACCAAATTCTGGCTACCTTGGGAAGCTGAATTTGCTCATCCCCCTTCCAGAAATGATTGCATTAGAGCCTGGGAAATGGAAAATGTACCAGAAATACTGAAAAACCCCTGACACAGGGCTGTAAGCATGCCCAAGAGTAACTTAAAGCTAAAAGACCTGTTTGGAATTCATATGGTGTAAGCTGAGAATGCAAGATCTGGGTCATCAGATAATCATCAAGGTAGAATCTAACTGGCTTTTAGGGTTTAGGAAAGATTTTCCTTTTTTCCATATGGAGATTATGGCACTGTCATGATGTAAGAGGGCTTGTGCATTTCATTCACCTACTTCTGAAGCCTCTGGTCAGACAGAAGATAATGGATCAGAAATACACCAGGTTTAATTTAGCACATGGGATAAGCACTCTGCAATTTCTGTGGATGTATCAACAAACACCCTCCACATATGCTAAATACTATTATCTTTATTCTACACCGACCTTTTATATTGACATTTTAAGTAAGAAGCAGTGTCAGCAGAAACAAGAACATATTCAAAGTTTTTAATCAAGCTGGAGGCACTCACTAGTTGAAAACCATGTCAGTTTGTCTGCTTTGAGCAGAGTTTCCACCAGTTTATCTCCATCACCCAGCTACTTTCAGAGCTCATGGCACCCATCTCTCCTCATTCTAACTGTTGAATGAATCTGAATGAATTATCTAGTTGTATTTCTACAGGTATATTTGGAAAGGTGGAAAAATCTTTCAGGAAGCCACAGGCTCCCTACATGGTTGCAGAACACAGTTAAATCTCTAAATAGCAACTGGGTGCTCAAGTCTTAGAGAGTCCTGTGAAAATCCTAGCCCGAGACAGAATGACAGGCTGGGCTTTAAGCAGACGATCTCTGTGGAGCTCAGCAGCAGTTTTGATGACATGAGGACTGTATGATGTGAGCCAGCATATAGGATAATGTGAAATCGCTTGGCTGCTGTCAACCATTGTCAAATCCCTAATTCTATTTAAACATGGTTTTCTGGCCCTTAATTACAGTCCCCAAATCATAAGAACTCATAAGATGATTTTGTGATTTCAGAGATTAGAACTGCACTGTAAACAACACGCTAAAAAGCATGTTCAATATGAATGAAAATGTATGTTTCTGTGTTTTGCTGTTTCAAAATTTTCTTTTAAATGGAGATTTACACCTATTTATGTTCCAAACCAATAGAACACTATTAACATTCTCACGGAGGTGTGTGCATAAAAATCATCACTTAACTTTGCAAGAACATCAGTAACTGTCATTCAGGAGATGTTCTTTCCCTTCCCCCTTGCACCTACATTTAAATACATCCTCCTCTTTAAGGTGGGATTTAAAGTCCATCAATGCATCTTTCACCTTAAACACAGGCCTATACTGCGTGATGGGACTGCAACTACCACATCCTAATATCACAGCAGTTTTACAACTCCTGGTGATTAGCAGCAAGGAAGTTTGAGGATGCCCTCTCATTTCGCTGTATAAGACTTACATATCATAATATAATCCTTGTTCAAACTTAATCTTTCTCAAAAATTCACAAGAAATATGCTCAACACCAAAATGTTCACAGTCCTTGTCTGATTTCTATTTTCCCCTTAACTTTAAAATATCTTGCTTTAAACAAAATGTATGATCCCTTTCACTACCAGAAGAACAAAATATGGTAGGAAAAGTAGAACAATGCAATTATGCAAACAGTAGTGTTTAATTTTTTAATAAGCAGTAATAGAAACACTCTAATGTATAGTAAGTTCAGTACCTACTCAGAAAATCTGGGTTTAGTTTTCTAGACTCCTTTACTATCCATCTGTTGCACTCAGTTATCGTTAACTTAGTGTTTGTCAAGATCCATTAAGACCAATTAACATGTCAACAAGTACAGATAATACAGTTAAATATCCATCTCAAGCCTTTTCCTACTTGGTATTATTGAGCTTGTACAGAAACCAGCAGCAGAGGTAGGCATGTGTGCTTCCACATAGGTAAGTGCTTTATTAATAATGACCTGGAAGTGACATTTATACCAGATGTATTTCACATTTGGCTTAACAATCACTGGAGTAATTCTTAGCTTTCTGTGGAGACTTATGAAGACAAACAACATAATATAAAACCATTGATGACTAAAACTAAGTACTGTAGTGTTGTTTCAGCCATAGAATTCAAGGCTGTAAGCAAGATGAGCCACGGTGAATTAATTAATAACTTATGTTACAGGGGCCAATATAGATAGGAAGAGACAAGGGAGTAATTCTGAAAACTGAAGCTTAAAAAAAGGAAAAAAAGAAGGGCTTTTACCCCCCCTCCTGGAAACAGTTCTTGTCTCCCCCACTCTGCCAAAAGAACCAGTCTAATAAGAAGTACTCTCTCACAAAAAAAACCCCACAAACCACAAACCTACCACCACCCATTAGAGCACACACTTTAAGAGATTTTGAAATTTCAAGGCATAGATAAATGAATAAAGCAGTTATTTCAATAATATTTTTGGAATCAAGTTAAGTAAACACTAAGCTCATTCACAAACATGTAACAATACAGTTTACAGTATGAGAACAAATTTAATCAAGATGATAGCTGTTTATTTTGGACGACTTCCAGATAAATTAATTAACGCTTTGCTTAATAGGAATACATTATGTTTAAATATTCTTTAAACACCTCATAACTATCATGTACCTCCAGTTTTCTTATTTGGGAAGAATTTAAAAAGAAATGTGTTTCATCAATTTCAAAAATTATATGGTAAAATATTCCTACATTTCCTGAGATCCATTTGAAAGGCATCACCTCATCCTTTCCAAGATAAAGACTGAAACCATTTCTATCAAACTTTCTCCAGTAAAAGACCCAAATTAAACAATAAAATAAATTAATCTACTAATGAAATACAATCATCCTTTTAAAGAAATACAGTCTAATTCAGCCAGGACTTTAAATGCTCTGTGTAAAGCCAAAGTGTACACTCCCAGACATCTCTGCCCCACAAGGATCCTAATTGGTCTAGTATTCTCATATTGCTAATTGCTACTACAGAAACTAAGACTTCAGAAATGAAAGGCCAAAAAATTCCAAGAAAAAGGGAATTAAAGATAGCTATAACTTTGTAATGAACATGTGACTTTTTTCTTCACATTTGTTAGTGCAACTACAGCAATACAAGATTACAAGAAGACCTAGAAAGACCAAAGTAAACAATACAAACATCTCAGCAACTTTCAATTAGACAAAAATTTGATTTTTATATAAGCACATAACCATCTTTTATTCATTGTAAATTTGCAAGACCATCACTGCAACATAAATCTCTTGCATCATTTGGTCTCCCCTAACACCCATCACATTTTCCTGAGGACAGCAGCTCGCTAGCTGCCTCCAACAGAGGGTGACAGCTTGGAGTCAGCTCCCAGCAGTAGCCACTATCCCTGCTTGCAGTGACCAGAGTATTTCGTAGCTCCTACAGAAGCAAGCCATCAGAGGAGGTTATGGGTTTTCAGATAAACTTTTAAATAGATATTGCTAATATGATGGGAGGCCTTGTAGATTCAATGAAATCTCTGAAGGACTTGATTTTTATTTCAGTTTTGTTTTTCTCTTCATCTTACCCCTATGATTCCCAGCTTGGACTAAAATTACAAGTGGAAGAAAATGAAAAAGTAAAAAAGCCATATAGCTGCTTTCTTTGAAAGATGAATAGTTTACAGAGCACATTTCTATGTAACAGAGCATGTGAAGGATGAAACACATCAGTTAAAAAACCTCAAAACCATTCACAGTTCTGAATATTTTTTATATTTTCCTCTTTTCTCTCTGAAGGGTGATTCCTAACTAAATCACAAAACCTGTATGGGTAGGTTGGGTTGTATTTCCAAGTAGGAAGAAAACATTCCAAGAAAGGAGGAAAAAATCCAGAATGATTAGGAGACTTTAAAACTAAAGCAAATAACAACCAAGATAAGACATGCAAAGACCCAAATCTTCCATCTTTCAGAACAAGACTTGAGAAACAGTGCTAGAGAAAGGTGTAAGACTATGAACACAATTAACACTGAAATAGGGAAATATCTTTTAATTCAGCCTAAATTTATCTAACAAAAAATAGAATCACTTATGACAACTAGCAAGACTTAAGAAAGGGAAAAATGCAGGAAATGAGAGACCTAAAACACAAAATTATTTAGAACCTCCCAAAAAGCATCACTACAAAAGCAATAGCCTGGGGTCACTCCTGTGCTAGAGCACTCAATTTTTTCCTTAAAAGCATTTGTCTCCATTTCTATTTATTTTTTAAGTGGGGACTTCAGAGGCAGTTTTTAAACTAAAAACATCCCTCTAGGTTTGGGATGAAACTAGAAATCAAAATCTTCCTCACTGTAGAGCAATATTATATTTCTCTTCCTTGCAGACTTATTTCATAAAAATGTCAGCCATTAAGTTAACATTATTTAAAGGGCTTTGGGTTGTAGTTACTGAAAGCAACCTAAGCTATATCCATAAAGGTCTGACATTGATCCCTGGCTGTATAAAACATGATACAGAGAGGCACTAAATAAATAATCTGTATACTGCTTCCAAAGCATCTCTATTTATCACTGCATTAATGATAAGGATCTGATTTAAAGTGAACCCTAGTGAGGGTCAAATCCGAGCACAAGCAGTAATATGATCTGCAAGAGTGCTGATAACCTGAAACAATATGAAGAAACCCTGTCAGATAAATAAAACAAACCAGTTGTCCATTAAACAGCTCTGAAAGAGGCCAACAAAACCAAATATGGGTGGAACCATTTCTTTTCTCATTTTTTTTCTTTTTTTTTTTTCCTCTTCCTTTTAAAGAAGCATAGAAAAGCTGCACCTAAAGATCAATGTGGTCTAAGGCTAAGGAAATAACATTGCACAGTACACTAAAACCTGATCATAAAAAATGCACAGTCACTCATGAGAAACAGTTTAGATGTGTCTTTGCATCTCTTGGCAACTTAAAGAACGATAATCTCTAAATAATCAAAGGCAATTATTTTCAGCAGATTACCAAATGTCTAATGTGAACATCACAGTTTATAAATTGAAACTATTTTGATTTTTAGGTTTAAATATATTAAGTATTAAAAATCTAATAAAGAAAACTATCTCTTGACTCACTGAAGAAAATTTTCACTAAGCCTTTTAAAACAAGATTCAAAGATTTCAAATTCTTCTGGAAAAAACAGGGGAAAATTTGATCTTATTAGAATCTGTCATAAATATGTGAAAACAAATCCAAATTGCCTGCTGCCCAATAGCCCAGTGAAATCTCTAAATGGGGGGTTGGTCCCTTTGTTTTCCACTGTCATTTACATTAGGGCTATCAGCCAAAGCAATGAGCAACTCAGGACCGAAACTCAGGAAATTCCCATTCCACAACACTCTGCTGTCCTAAAAACTTCGAGTTTAAGCATGTGAAACAGTTATATTTTGATCTTCTGATGGTTTATATATATTTTGTTTGTTTGCATTACAGTAAATAAGCAGCATCCCCTCACTCCAGACACGGTTTGATCCAGTACTACTGAAGACCACACAGATGAAATGTCTAGAAGGGAAACCAAAGCACACTGATCACTTATCCAGGTCTCAAGCCCATCTTAAAATTTAGAGGGGCTCCCAGCTGGTGGTTAATAGGTTTACCTGACATTAGAACTACTTTTAGTGCTATTTAAATTATGATTAATTTAAACAGATAATCTATTTTTAACAGTAGGTTTTTATTTTTTTATTGATTATGAATCTAATCTATATACACAAGCCACACTGGGAGAAATTACCAACAGAAGACATTTGTTTGTATTGGATAGTCTCAAACAAGCAACAACTGCAATTTAAAAGAAGAAATAATAGCAGCTATGGCAAAAGAAACAGTAGAAAAAATTTCCATTAGTAGCTCTGTATAAAGCTTTATTCTACTGGATGCTATTGTGTTTAAAGTAGGTGCAGAAAATATCTTCAGATTTTATTCTCTTTCTGCATACCTTGGTCTGATGTGCTTTTCTTTGAGCAAGGTCTCTTTCACCTTCAATCCTATGCACTTTGACATAAATAAATGGAATAAATATATCCTCAGCTTTCTGGAAGATATTGGACAGAGGCTGCAAATACAGAAGAATATATATTTTCTAAGCAAAAATAAACATTTCTGTGAGCTTTTCCCCCTCTACCTACCTCCACTAGTTAGAATGAGAACAATAATCAGTAGAAAGAGAAATGAACCCAGGTACCTACATACATTAAAATATATGACTATTAGAAATTAGAAAAAGTTGAAGAAAGAATTTGGAAGCAAAAAGTGTGTGAGCAACAAAAGCCTTTTAGGTGTGACAGTATATCAGTGTGATAGAGAACTGAAAAGGGATTATACTACAAGGAAGATAATCATGTTAATAAATTATTGGAAAAAAGAAAAATGTGTTTATATCTGTGTTTTCATGTAACTGCTGAGTACAGGTTTTTGTTTTATTTAGATGCTCCCCTGGATATCTGAGCACACGGTGTGATGGTCAGATATGAATAGATGCTCATAGCTCAGTTATGAAAAGCAGTTTCTGAAAAGCTGAATGGAGAAATTGGGCTCTGGGTTCTAAGATGCTCATGGTTGAGCTTCCGCTATTGGATACAGAAAATTGTATTTCCACAGGACAGTGGCAGGAGCAGAAGCAGTATCTTTAGACTTTATTGCCATGACCCAGGCAATTACCACCAAGAAAGACATGATACAATGGATTATTTCATCATATGTTTTTGCAATTATATTTCAAGCAGTTTCAGAACCTTCATAGTAAGTAATGCAGGACATATGCATGGGATAAGGGGTTTACAAAGCACTTATGATGTGATAATAAATGTATAGCCAACTACAACTCTGTCCAATGAGATCCTCTACTGAAAATGTGATGTGAGCTGCTGCTGGGGTTTTCTATACTATCTGCAATTGCTGATAAATATAAAAATTCATCAAAATCTGGTAAATATCAGTCAGAGGAGTAGGAAGAAGAGATTCAAAGGAAGAAAAAGAAGAAATGCAAATTAGCCTAATAATTCTGATCTGTCATAATTATTAAAAATATTACAGAATCCAACCTTTCATGAAAGTAACGTTAATAAAACTATCAATGTTTTACAAAGTAAAATTGATACCTATGAAATTATTTTCAACATTTAAAAATGTTTAACCTTGAACTTCTCTGTATTTTGACTACCTGATTTATACATTTGCTTAAATTATCAACTAGATGGTTAAGTTAATGGCTCCAATTAACGTTGAATTCTAATTCCTTTTCCAAACAGTCCCTCCAGGTTTGTCAACCCTGAGATGTGGTCCAGGTATACAGCCCAACTAAAATCAATGATTATGGAACTGGTGGCAACTGGATTTTCTCAAGTGTATGGGTCTAATAGAATATTTTCCTTTTTATAATGCTGTTATATAACATATATAAATATATATGTTAAAAAAAAGGAAGAAATTCCCCCAAAAATTTATATGACAAACAAATGTGATATGACAGCATCCTTGCAAGAAATTTTCTGGTGAGACAAGAGATAATTTTGGCCCTGCTGCAGCATTATTCAGGTGTCAATCATTTTCATTCCAAAAAGATAAAAAAGCAGGGGAGGGGGAGCTGTGTTTCTGGAGCAGACAATTCCATAAAACATACCTGGAAATTTTACATTCAGATTTATGTTCTGAGAAAGTCTGATTTTTTCAAATGTGATTTAGGAAAACAGCAGTGTGTGAATGTTTCAGTCACAGAAGTTTCACACAGCCAGCATTCTGCCCCCAGGAGTTTTGGGCTGACTGTGAGAAAGCTCTGGTATACAACTGGGCCAAAGGCAAACTGAAGCTTTCTATCCAAGGTCACCATTAATTACCCTTCTGTTCTGCCCACTATCCAGTTATCTTAAGTAAAACTGTTAAAAAATTATTATATACTTGTTTCAAGGGATAGGAATATTTTATTGTCTCAAACTCCATTAGAGACGCCTGCTCGGGATCCCTACAGGTCTCTCTCCAACACACATGCATTAAGTTGTGAGTAACAGCTTCACAAACTTGTGTTTTTCCAGGCTTCATGTTGGAGTATCCATTTACACCTCTTACAGAACTGCATGCAGTTAATTTTACTTCAGTGAAACGGGAATTATTTCATTGAAATATGCATTTAAAGTAAATGTAATGAAAAACAAGTTTTCATTTTAAAAACCTGAGAAATTATTAGACATGGAGCACTTTTAAGGAGGCTACATAAAAATAATTTTGTTTGCATTATTCATCATCTTGTCTGTGTTGTTTTGGTTGTGGTTTTTTTTTTCCTTTTAGAAAACTCTGTAGCTCTAGATAATCATGTAGCTGCGATTTTGGAAATCACTCTGAATGTGTATTTAGGCAAAACACACCGAAACTCCTTCATGGCTTAGGAAGTCAAACTTTTGTATATTACAGGCCAATTATATGATCACTCCTAAACAACTAAATATTATTACAAAATCTGAAGTAATCAAGGGTACAGAATGTTTGTAGTGTTTAGCATAAGAGGGCTGCCTTTATCAGATGAAAAATTTATCAAAGATTTGCAAACTGAAAGCCTGTTAGAGGGTAATTTACAATCACAAAGGTAATTACACTAGTATAACATACTTGAGATTCGTTCTTTCTCCATGCCTTAATAAGAGAGCAGCTCTGTGTGCAGCGTGCTGGGAGCTGCAACCCTTGTAATGTGGGGTGCCTGATACAGCCCAGCAGAGCACTTCCCGGGGAGCCCCAGGCAGAGGCAAAGGCAGGAAGCCTTCTCCCTCTCTTCCACCGCCTGTTATTTGAGATCTGCTCTCCCTGGAAGCATCTCTGTGGCAATCTAAGGAGGACAACTTTCAAACCTTCATTCCGTTTTTGAAGTTAAAGCAGATAAAGTTTTCTCCATTCACTGAGCACCCATCCACATCAAGGATCCTTATACTGATTGTATCCCATGAGCTTTGTTGCATATGCACCCACCAGTTACAACAGAGCCTGTCACACACACACCTGTGGTTTATGCTTATGATCTTCATACAACTATACCTATGGTTGGCAGCACAGCTTTTGTCTGCAGAGGGATTCCAGGAGTATGCTAGACTCATCAATCTCATTTCTTACTGAATAGGAGTGTCCTGCTTTGCCTAACAGTTTCATAAAAATTCACTTATTACTTTACCATTGCTATGAAAAGTCAGGCTATAAAAACACCTAGGAGACATACTGAACTCACCTTGAAATATTGGATCAAATTATATTCTCTCAATGACAGGAGAAAATATTTGATATTAAATTTACTGAGAATTTACCAAGCAAAACATTTCATTTTGGAATACTACTAAGGATAGCAAGGGACATGGCAAGCTGCATCCACAAAAAGAAAGTAATCATCTTTCCACAGTTTTTATTCCCTTCTCTCTTGGAAAACTCATGCCTAAATCTCCTACTTCTGAAATGCCCTGATTATCTGGTTGTGGTATATAGCTCCACTTCTAGCAGATTTTGGTGCCTGCTCCAGTAAATGCTTATTTTCATTAAGAAGAGGCTCCCATATCTCCAGCCCAAGGCAAACCGTTGGAGGTAAAAGGTGCTGGTTCAAATCCACCTAAACAAAAGCAATCTGAATTTTTAATATTTTAAGAAAATGCAACTATGCACAAACTGTTAAGAAAAAAAAGAATTACGGCAGATTCATTTTATACCATTGTACCTACATTTTTCAGTTATTGTAACAGTCAGATAAGTTCCAACGGCTCTGCCATTAAGCTAGTTGAAGTCTGCTTCTCTCAAAAAGGCTGCATACCGTTCTTATTTTACTGTTGTAATGTCTGTAGTAAAAAGTAATTTTAATAATTAACCACCTAAAATAAATGTTGAATAATTTTATCAAAGAGAACAGTCTTGTTTATCACACAGATACAAATCTGGTCTGCTGACATTTACCAAAAAGCTACTCGTATTTTTTTACACGGACAAGAAACGTATTCATACTATGTCACACTACAAAAGTCAGCCATGGCTTAACTTCCAGATATTCTTTTAATTGATTTAACAGATATTGATGAAATAAAGATACTTATGTGGTAATGTAAAGAGCAGAGACCTGGTCACCTTCTGTACCCTCCCAATACAGACTTGTGTGGGCATTTCTTGTGAAAGGAGCAGACTTGGCAGCCAATGGGCAGGAATTTAAGAAGGATGACACGTAAGAGAGGGAGTATTCTGTTTAATGTCACATTCATGCAACTTTCAAATGCTTCCATAGTTGCTTTCTTTACTATTTAAAATAATACTGGCTGTACTTAAAATAGTACTGGCAGTCCAAGATTAATTGCTACAATTTCACTTCTACGTGGATTTAGAATTCATTTTAATCTCTCGCAGAACACACCCTTTAAAGCTGAAATCAGTTTTCTAGACACTCCCAAGAACTAGAAGCCTTTAAAAGAATATTTTGCTGTCCTTTTCCTAACATGATCACTCCAAGACTGACTAGGTTTCAGTTTTAATCTCTGAATAGATGCAGGCATTTGTTTCTTTTTGGTCATACCACATTACATGCTGAGACAGTGACGATCTGTGGGAATTTAGTAACTCGTGCAGAATTCGACATTTTATAAGAGAGAAAATGTCAGATGTGGTCAGCTCTCTGCCCTTTTATAGCTGACTTTTATTATTCACTCCTGCTTCTTACTGCCTACACCTCTTGAGCAAATGTTCAAAATTCTATTCAAACTGCAGAAGCTGACTTCCTCTGCAGAGAATAATACAGATTCAAAGGAGGACAAGTGTTGTTTATTAGCAATTACCATGAAAGTCCTTCCTGTAATTAACCTCAGCTTCATGGACACTTCTATTTGCACTCCAGCTATCTCATAAACAGGGGCTACATTTCCATTATTGTTTGGGAAGATGAGTCATTGCAGAAGAATGCTTATCTCAAGTCAATTTTAACCAGCTTTTGTCTGCATGAGATATTAGTCACTGGTACCTACAAGATTACAAGAAAGTCTGGATTTGGACTACTTTTTTTAAAGCCTCTTTCCTCTTCCCCTTTATATATTCAGAATGCATCAGTAACAGCATCAGTGCTGGGAAGTATATAAAATTCTCTTTTCAGTTAAAACTACACTTTGCCTGTATGATCACTGAATCATAACCAAAGAGAATTCCAGATTCTGCCCAGCTAATGGGAGGTCTAAAACACTGAATAACCTAACGTTCACTCTGTAGGCCATACAGAGACAATGGTGAAGGATTTGTTGTAACATTTTTCAGTCTCTCAAAGAGAGTCAAGCTACAAATCAATGTGGAGAGCTATGCCTTCTGCCTGATGAAAAAAAGTCCTAAATAAATTCCCACTTTCTTCATGAAAATGCGGCTACAATGAGCATTCCCAGATTAAGTTTTGTACTTTCCCTTTTATTTATAATTGAGCAGTCCAGACATTAGGAGATGTTAATGAAAACACTTATCACACAGAGAACCTAAACGTGTATTTTGGTTCCCTGAAACTAAAATAGCCTCTCATGACCTAATTCTGCAAAAATAACATGCAGGCAGATTTTTTGCATCCCATCGCTGATTTTAACAGGAGACAACCCACGTGGAACTACCTGTGGATATTCACCACAACACTGGGGCCTTCTGAAGGGCATTGAAGAACATCTTTACATGTTTTGCAGAAACAAAAAATAGTACAAAGTTAAAGCTTTACTAGTAATACGGTATTAAAAGGCATACTTGTGATTCTTGCATTCTGACTGCATTCTAAATTAAAATCTGATCCAAGGAGCATAGCATTTACCTTCGTTGCCTATTCAGCTATCAGGCTAGCAAGAAGAACTCCCAGGAAAATAAAAACACTAATTAAGACTAACTGGGACTTGAAATTCTTGCCATACTCGCTGCTTTGAGTAATTTAATTTCACATTCCTAAGCACTAATTCCAGAGAAAAACATCAAAGCTTGTACAAATTTGTATAAACGGCGAGGTCGGAGATGAGAATATTCCTTTACTTTAGATACAGGTTTATTGGGGCATTTGTCATTTTACTGTTATGTTTCTCTTGTGGGAGATGCTAGATAACAGCAAGACAGGAGAGCAGACCCAGATGACTGCATGCAAAAGCGTCTGCATCTGTACATCCACTTCATTGCAAAAAAACCCCCCAAACTTTCTCCTTAAGCATTTTGAATGCAGTTGATACAGATCATGTTAGATCAAAATGATAATGAATGCCATTC
Organism: Heliornis fulica; assembly: GCA_013399135.1. Taxonomy (NCBI): domain Eukaryota; kingdom Metazoa; phylum Chordata; class Aves; order Gruiformes; family Heliornithidae; genus Heliornis; species Heliornis fulica. The sequence continues at coordinate 570,838 of VXBZ01011780.1, forward strand.
TCTTGACAAGATTTTTTTCAACATATACAGTGAACTAACTGCAGACATAAATTGTGTACAAGCTTGTTTTTTCCCCTTTCCCAGTGGGAGTGGCAACTGAAATCTGGACCTTTGCCACGTTTGTTGTGCAATTCAGATCACAGTACTTATAGAGACGAGATGGTCAGTGCACCAGCATACTAATGCATCTGACTACTAGACTGGCCATTGTTAGTATCTTATAAATTAAAGTAAACCCACAGTTTAATGTCAGAAAATACCGTTTCACATAATTTTAATATTGAAATGAAACTTCCAGTCTCGCTGCCTTTTTCAAAGGGACAGTTTTGTACTGGTGAAGCTTGAGCTGCTCTAACAGTGGTATTGAATTAAAGTTCTCAATATATTAGGAAGAAAACAAACATTTCCTATCTCTTTTATTTCACTTTTTTTTTTAAGTAGCCGATGAGTACAAAACTATGGTTTTCAGTTTTATGTTATAATTACCTAATAGTTCACTACAATCAGTTTCTTATGTAAAAAGAGAAATTAGCTATGTAGTAATACAAAATCAAGCCTAAATAAATCACCATTGCACTCACACAGTTCCTCCAAAACATCAAATGTGATTTTTTAAATCAGTCCCCATTTTTCAGCAGTCACAAACTGCCGTATTAAACAATTTTAACAATAAATAAATCACAAACAATTGGCCTACAGCACATTATTTTTCAGTACCACAGCAAAAAATTAACAAACTCACTCTATTCAGTGTTGAAGTTTAAAAATATTTTTCATATTCATAAAGCTTTTAGCATGAAAATAATTTTCACAAAGGGGGAAAGCATGTGACAAGGTATGAACATTTGGAAAATCTGATGTGATGTGCTCTACGTTTTCAGAGAAAAGGAACATTTTTAAAAGTTATGTTACTAGTGTGGGAAATAATTTCTCTTTTTGCACGTGCATTAGTTGTACAAATAACTTTTTCAGGTTTGAAGTACTGACAGGGATTATACTGAACAAACTCTGCTAGCTTTCCCTTCTGCCTAGCTTTTAAAGCATACTTAATTATAACGAAATGGTACTTTGCTCTGTCAACAAGTTGTGAAGTCACTTGCTCAACCTTTTTCCTCTCATTCCCTCAGCTATTCCTCTTCTCTGGTCCTGTTTAATTTTTTGCATTTCCTGATTTTTATCTTGGGAAAACAAAAGGCAGCTGCACTAAGTTACATGAAACAGCAAAGTGACTCTGCTAGTTAGTGATTTGCAGGTCCTAAACAGTGAGTTGTGTGAAATGAAAAGGGGAGTGTCATGTTGCAAAAACTCTTTTCTCTCCCTTTCTACAGCTGTATTTCTAATCAGCAGAAGATACATCTTGCTTGGAGTCAACCCCCTTTCTCTCCGCACATTCTTAACCTTCTATCTTATGCATGGATCACTGGTTAGCTTAGAAATGCACAGACACAAAAGGGGGAGCTGACATGTGAGGTTTGATGGCAATAATGGCTGTTTATAAGCCTAATCCATCACATTTAGTGGACACCTCCATTTTTGTCCCTCTGAAAAGGTATAAATAATAAAATGGTATAGCTTCGGCTCAGAGGTGCCTTGGTAAATATTTTAACTATTTACAAGATCACACCAATAACAATAGAAGCATCTGTACCGTCCATACAGAGGCCTCTGAATCGTTAGAATAGTACCCAGATGGTTCTTACAATTCATCAACAATAAAATGTCTTCATGACACAGCTTTTGTGACATTACTGATATTTTTAAATGCCACTGTTCAATACTTCAAACTTGCATTCTTTTCCCCGAGATCATCTTTGTAAATATTCTTTCTCAAGAAAAAAACCCCAACCAAACAAAAAAAAAAAAGAACTTAATAAGGATCCACAACAAGGTAGATCCAGCTGCAGTCATTCTCTCCAAATAATCAAGGACCTGGATTATTAATGTTTCTCTTTGAGACGTGTATTATCTGGAATACATCAAAGCACAATGTCAAATCTCTTGATAAACTCAGGCTGCTATTGGCTCCTTGAGCACTATCAGTTGATAGCTTTTCTTTGATTTTACTTGGCTTGTATCAATATCACATCTGAACAGCAGTGTGTAATACACGGTAACAAAACATCAGAAGTTCAGCAGTCACAAAATGAATCTGATGGGTTTCCTACTTAAGATCTGACAAGTCAGCTCTGGGAATAAAGCCACATTTATTCTCTGTTTTCATAAAGCAAAATACTTCAAAGTGGCAACACACAGGTATATAGACAGTATTACAGATCATCTGACTAAAGGCTTTCATACCCTTTTTTTAGGTGTCAAACATGAATAAACCAGGTGATTTTAGAAAAGTACCAAATACCCACTTTTTAAATAACTACACATTGAAAATGTTCCATATTGAGTCATTATTCTCATTGAGTAATTTTAACTGAAATAGTTAATTTTTAGTAAGGTGGGTCTCCAGTTTTTGATTGCTTTTAATCTTACTCATGCATATTGTAAGCCAGGCTGAGCTTTAAATAAACTTGACTAAAGAATTTACTCAATTCCATGATAATCCTTTAAACCATTGAAGTTTCAGTCACTAAATTAAAAATATTTTAAAATGTTATTTTAATGGCTTAAATTGTTATTTTACAGTGTGTGTAGACCAGAATCAAATCTTTTGTGTCTAACTGATCAAAACTCATATAAAATAAATTCCACCAGCGTAAAATGGACACACGCAAATGCAAACCTATATAAGAGAATGAAGACTGCTTCTAAAGAATACAATTATATCCATCCTTTATACCACACACATTCTGAGAAAGATGAGAAAATGTGAACCAGAAGAATGTTAACAAACAATAACAATAAAACTATGTATTTTTTTCAAAATAGAAACACTCTTCCATAAAATTTCAAACCCTTCTCCTTCCCAGAGATAAGCAAAACGGTATAGAAGTAATTCAGAAGCATTCCTGAATATCAGTGCTACCCCAATTCCAAAATTTGGTCTATAAAATTAACAGCCGCCCTTTGAATGGAATATCACACCTCTAAATGAGTTCAAGCTGGTGCTGTTATTGTCCGGTGGAATGTGAGATTTACATTTCACAGCTCCTCACCAAAGTAATGAATGAATCTGATCTCGTAAACAAACAATTCCAGTTCCATGTTATTTCAATGGCCCTCCAACAATGTGTGCCTCCACAAAGAAAAATATTTATCATGTTTGTGCTCAGCTCCGATTCTAAATGGGACCGTAATAAAACAACACCATAAAAACCATTTTCACAGCTGAGTTTGCAATTTAATAAACAGATGCAAACAACAGTCTTTGGAGATCAACAGTTAAAAATAAATGGAGTAGAAGACTCCCCACATCACAATGGGAACAATTGAAATGCCCTCCAGCAGTATGTAGTGGAGTCACAAGGTATGTGTGTCCTTGTACTTTTCACAGGCACCAACCTTTGAAGTATGTTATCATGACATCAATGCAAATCAGTCAGATGATTTCAAGGAAAAGCCGTAAGTGAATTACTTTGTTTTCATGGTCCTAAATATTAAATAATTACCCCCAAGCAGCAAATATTTTCTGACCTACTATACTTGCGCTGCACTGGCCTGATAATACTTACTAATCCACACTATCACTTGCTCTCCAAAGAAAGTCATCAACTTTACAGTTCATTTTACAAACTCCAGCTCTTAAAAACAACAGTTTGACACTGTGTCGGATTTCATACGGAGTTATCAGAAGTGCACGCAGGTAGCACAGTTCTGGGTGCTCCCACTGAAGTCACGGGAATGTCCCCCTCAACCTAAGTGAGAGTAGTTGTCTGACTCCTTGAGGGTCAAACCTTTCAAATGATGTGCTAATTTAAGGGTGATTGTGCACAGTACTTGGTTGCAACTGAGTCTTTAAAGATATGGGTTAAATTATCATAAATGACCACAGATTTCACAAGAGGTCAGTAATTCACCAATTAAACCTACTCTTCTCAGCATATCTGAATCTCGGTATTACCTAAAGTACAATGATACCACCATTAGATCAATAGCAAACCAGTGTAAGGGAGGTAGGCAGACAAGAGTCGAGATTCCAATGAAGTTTTAACAGTCCTGCTTTTTCTGGATTGCCATTAAGCTGTGTGATTGTGGATTTAAAAAAAATAATAAAAAAAAAATTATTCTGTGAAGTGCTAGGTGGTGGGATTCAGTTATGCTTTCAGAGGATTATTGCTTAAAGTGGTGTGATTTAGGTAATAGAGTAACTCAATTGCATTTCTACAGTAAAACGATTAAACCTCACACTATTAAAGCTATGAGAAATCTACACCATGACCTGTGGACCTTAAACCAAAATAATGGGGAGGAAGATAAAAATAATCTGTTTTCACTTACTTTTATGACTGACATAGCCTTTCTCATTGCTACTTGCCCAAAATGAGATGAACATTTAGATTTTTATATTGCTCAGATTGCTTAGGAAAACAAAGTACTTAAATCTTTAAAGACTTCTCACTTTGTAGGATCCGGTATGTGACAGTTTACCTTAATATGTATCCCAGTATTCGGTATCTAATGTGCTAATAAGAAAACAAAATGATTTAAAAAAAATTCCTTTCCCTCCCCCCCTCCCCCCAAAATAAGCCTTCTAATAAAATAAAATTTTAATTTAAAAAATGTACTCCAAAACTCTGACCTGGCCAATTGCCCAAGTGAGGACTCTGCCTGACAACAGCTCTAAATATAGTATCAGGAAAGAAGAAACTAGCTGGTGCTAAAATACATTGTTTGTCCTTGGCAGATTCTTTGATTTAATTAAGAATTAATTTGGCCTTTTGAATTCTGATGAGAATCTTCTGATATATGCATGATATATTTTTGTGGACATAGTGTAATAGCTAACTAGAACAGTGATAAAAGCTTCAAGGGAAAAAACTTCATCTGGAAAAGTCTGAAAGATTTGTGGGAGCTTCCTGCTCCTTAAGATGGGACATATTGAGGATTCCAGCACAAGTTTTCACAACAAGGTGAAAGACTAGCAGGGCAGAACACATATGAAAATTTTTCAAACTGCCTAGGTCATGAGTTTTATCTATACATTTTTATGGGGTTAAACAAGGTGAATTTTTAAAGTCAAATGATGAATCCCTTTCCCATATGTAGACTCTCCAATGATCCGTATGCAACTGTTCTGAATATCAAACCAATGATAAGGCAATAAACCTAATTTATTTGTTTTAAGATTCTGGATATGCATTTTTAGGCTGCTTTTAAGTTTTATTCTTAAAGGGATCTCAAAACCTTAGTTTTCTTGGATTAGAGAAAAATTCTGCATACAACCTTGTTATGTGAACATGCACATTGATTTTAGGGGAAGTATTTGTGAAATATGTGCTACTCCACGAGTGTATGAGTTAAAGGTTATGTAAAGGTGTCACAGAAAATGACCTAATTGATGCTGTTCTACTTGGAGCAATTTTATATACTCTTATGATTTATAAAGTGCAACTTCAAATGGCGATTTAAGAATGTGCACTTTAATATGCCTTAGTAATCAAGAATCAGCTCAGAAATTAATGATCACTTTTACAGTAGTGCACTTCACAGAACCCTAATCCCATCAGATGGTATTTTTAAAGACTGACAGTGGTATCTATTTCCCCCCAAAATAGATAAGAGCTATTTCAAATTCCCTTATAATTAAAATATGACTTGAAATAATGGTCCCCAAACACACAACTGTAATGCTTGTAAGCATCCCTCCGGTGCAGTCAGGTAGCCAGCTGAGCACACTGCACACTGCAGTTTGAACAGCTTTCTCAGTATACAGAGAAAAAGCCAGGTAGTAAATTGCTTCTCAGGTGATTGTGCAGGCTCTGATCCAAAGTCCACTTACATAAACAGGAACATTTCCAGCAGGGCTTTGGCTCACGCTCCAAGAAATGCATGTTCCACTTGCAATCCAAGTTAGCACAGCTCTACTTAATTATTAAACATCTGAGAAGTAACTGGATGTTTCTAAATAATAAAATTTCCAGTTACTAATAAGAAAATATTGATACTTTGAGTTTTTTTCAAGTGAAATTAATGCTCATGGCAGATGTCATAACACTTTAAATTCTGTATTTTTATGCTGGATGCAGTAGGTGGGTGAATTTCCCCTTAAGACAATTACAGCATGAGGAAAAATGCTTAACTTCACCATAACCTCACTTCTTCTGATTTTCCATGTGTTTCAAGTTGTACTGTGGAAATGTATTGTCAAAAAGGCATGTTCTATGAGATGAATTCAACTTATTTCAGGAATGTTGTATGTCAAATACACAAAGGATGTGAATCTGATACAAGCTGAGTCTCTATTGAGAGATATGGACGTTTACAGATCAGGAAGCTACCCACTTCAGTCACCACTAGAGAAATCAATATCTTTATCAGTCAGACTGCAAATGGAAACCATTGCACAAGTGCTGATTGATTTTAGCTTCTGTTAATGTTAATAGATACTGTAATATTTCTAATAGTTGCTTGTAAAGCATCTCACATATGAAAACATGATTTTGATGCAAAATTACAGAATATCACAGAATATTTACTCTTATACAGAAAATTACTCTTATACTAAATTGAATTTGTCCATCACAATTTTTTTGCAGACTTTTCAACTACCAAAACCAAAGTGGAAAGCAAGATGTAACAAAGATGTCATCAACTACCTCACCACTTCCTCAGTTTTGAGGTCACTTTATGCCAATATGTAACAGAAAAAAAAAATAAAGTGACTGTGGAATACTAGCTGATAATGGTTCTGGAAGACTGACATCCTGTCCCCTTCCCTTCCTTTTCCTGGTGTACACAAACTGTTTTGATGACAAATTGAAGACATCTTTTTCTTCCTCTGAATTCTCTTCACACTACGGTGTTTCTGTCTGTCTCGTGTTTGTTATATCAACTCTCCACTAAGGGTTTCCCAGAAAGTTGATACAGAAAATCAGTATCACATTAAAAGAAGTTGTCCTAAATGTTTAATAGTGTCTAGGTATTCTTATAGGAGCTAGAGACCTTTTCCTGCAAGAGATTACTGGTGGAGGGAGAATCACAGCCTAGGGCAGTTTCAGCACACCCCTTCCAAGATTAAGCAAAAAAGACTCATCAAATTGTAACATGTTGAGTTCCAGACAGCAGCAATTCCCCAAACATTTCCAAAACCAGGATGAACACAAACAATTTATAGCTTTTAAAATATGCACAAGATTCAGTTCTCATCTCAGCTGATATGAAATGTCTAATGCTTCTAATGACAGAGGATTTGACCACAGGAGAGCTTTATTCTTCATTTATGTGGTGCAAACAGCGTGCCAATTTTGGAAATGGTAGGGCTGATTCAAAGGAAGCTCACTGTATCGACATCTCTATAAAACTCAGGTCATAATTTGACCCCTTCACTGTAACAAGAGTGATAAGTGCTCAACCAAAAAGGCTTATTACAATAAACCTTCGAATTGAGAAATTTTCATAGCAATGGAATGCAATAATGCAACTGTCTTAACAAGGATTTTACTACTATGTGTTCAAGTAGCAATAATAGCTTCACTTTCTAAAATTTGCATTGGACACAGAACCTAGGGCTAAAAGCCAAAGGGGGGAAAATTTTCTTAAATTCATGGTCTTTTTCAGCTGCTGGATTCATCAAGTGACTGTTTAGCATACTTCATGCTTCAAGTCATGCCTCAGTTTCCCTACTTGTAATCTGAGATAAATAATAAGTTCTTTCCTAGAAATAGTTCTAGGCCTCTTTGTAATATATAGAAAAAATATTTTTAATGTTATTAGTTATCTACAACAAATTATTCCCTTTTTTAATTTGCCTATTGCCAACAAGGTTCAAATTACACAGAACATAATCCATGTACATTTGGTAAGTTTAATTTACTGATTTTAGTCAAAACCATCTTTTAAATTAAATGCTACTATCCATTTTATTGCTCCATTTTATTTAAGCTTGTACTTTGCTTATTGCTGCATGCTTGCCAAATTCATCTAATCAACACAATAATCTAACTGCAATCAAAGACAGTGGGAGTATTTATAAATCCAGTCTGCTGCAGCAAATATGAAAGAATACAAAGATATTACAGTATCCAGAGTAATAACAACCTAGAGGGAATCAGAGTATCTACTGTTTTCAAAACTTTTTACTTTTTCCTTCCATGATTTCATTTGCACTATTGTTATGGACAAACTACCATGTTATCTATAAAGACATATTACACATTAAAAAATTAAGCCAAATTAGCAAATCAAGAAAAAAAGATCAAAAAATCCATCTTTTTAATGCATTAGTCCAACACAACTAACCCTTATGCAAAGGACAGCTAGGCACTTTCTGCCCATGGCCACAAAGACCATCTATTGTCACTGACTTGCCATCCAGACGTACTGCACACCTTACTCTTTATTCTGCACTTGACAGGCAATCACTCGCTTCCTATCAGCACCAGATTTACTGCAGAGGTGCAGACCAGCTCTCAGGTGTCAGCTTACTTGCCCAGTTTTAGGGAGTGTTGTGGTATGGCAGTCAGGGTTGGAATACCAACTGTTAGAACAGCTGCCACAGCCTTGTTCTTTATCATGTCCTTTTACAAAAATGGGCTGAGATTAACTGGGGATACAGCTACTCACCTCTCCTGAGCCTGGGAGTACCCAATCAAAGCTGTGTTGAGAACATGTGTAGAGAACATGGAAATGAGAGAAGATGCTCCCACCAGAAATGACTTCATGGAACTGATGAACAAGATAGATGAATTGTCCTGATAGGCTGAAAATCAACCTTTAATATGTAAACCATATGTACAGTCTTTGCTGCTCCTGTTTTATTGCTTCCTCCACACACAGGACAATGGAAGGGGATAAGCAAATGAAACATTAGTCTATATGCCTTTTTACCTCCTCTTTCAACATATGAATTGGTAGTTTATTAAATACATACTCTGTAATTCCTGATTGACAAGTGAGCTGCTGATTTCCCAACAGCTTCTCTATGATCATCCCCACTATATTTCAAGTTTTTCCTAAGCATCTATTGATTTATTTTTACAATGACAGTTTAAAATATGTAGGTATCATAGGTTTATGCAAAAGAACTTCATGGTGAGGGTGACAGAGCACTGGAACAGGCTGCCCAGGGGGTTGTGGAGTCTCCCTCTCTGGAGATATTCAAGACCCGTCTGGACACCTACCTGTGCACATTCTCTAGGGAACCTGCTTTGGTGGGGGGGAGTTTGACTCAATGATCTCTTCAGGTTCCTTCCAACCTCTACTATTCTGTGATTCTGTGATCATTACACCTGTTTTGGAGGTAGGAAACTGCAGCAGAGAAAGATAAGGTCAAAAGTTTTCTGTAGTTCTCGGTGCACACTTTGGGAACCACAAACTTAACTCCTTTAAATGGCTTTGCAGTTAACAGTACCATGTATGCCTGTGGGCTTTTTCCACAGCAGCAACATTCAGCATTCAACTGCACTGTGAAATGCTGTGGTAAGATGCTTGGCTATGTCTATGAGCACCAGCAATGCCAAGAAAAAACCTGAGTGCTTCACCTCACCCGATTCAAGTTTATCACCTTCAAACTGCCATATGACCAGATATTTAAACTTAAGTCAGTCCCCAAACCCACACCTAATTTTCTTCATCTGGAAAGCCACTGGGCTCAAAGAGAAGAGAAAGGAAAATTGTAAAATCTTGGGGAGCATCAATGATTTTGCTTTTGAATATAATTTCAACTGTGATCTGACAGGATTATATGGACATGGCTATGTAGCCTGTACAAGAGAGGCAGAAATACATCCTAATTCTCCAGGGCAACATAAAACCATTTTCTTCCTAGAGGTGATGTGTCTACTCTCAAGCCTTTCTAACCAGCCTGCTCCAGCCTGCTGCATTTTACTCCCACCATGCTGTCAACTCACTTGCAGTCTGCGTTGGATCTCAGGCTCATCTCTATTAAGCAGAAGTGATTCCTGTGGATACATGGGCCTAAGTGAGATCAGAAACCCTCTCAAAGGGCAATAAAAGTGAGGTATCAGATCCAGGGTAGTTCCAAATATATTTTCATTGCATATGGAGCTGTGTTTTGGAATATTTTATATTTTTAATATGTTGCAGTTTTACTATGTTGAGCCAACTTCCGACAGTGTAAATTAAACAGACTTTGACTTCAAGGGGTGATAACGGATAATTCTGGCTCACAGCACAAAGCCACGGTGACTTACCTGATTTCTGCCCTATAAGTAACATTTCCCAAATATTACATCTTGGTGCTTTCCTAATAAATTACTGGACTGTCACTACAGTACTGAGAGAGATCTGACCCTTTTTGGCACCATTTCATCTAAATGCTGTGGGGCAGCCTGCTAATTTATACAGAAGAGCTCATGTTTCTCAGCAAGCTTGAGTTGCTTTTAAGTTGACCTGTTGGAGGACAGAGTTTTGCCAAGTCAACTGATGTTTTAAGGAAAAAAGCTATATGTTGATTTGTTTGTTTCAGATGAGATGATTGCTTTAGATGGAAAAACACTTCAAGGTTTCTTGGGTTCATGGAAAGAATTAAACTTTAGAGTCAATCGTCAAGTATTACCACACCGAAGAAAACAGAGCTGTTCTGATTTACATTACCAGCAGATCTGACCCTTAAATTTACTTGTGTGAATGAATATGAATGTGAACTGCTGTTTTTCAGACAATTTACTGTCATTTTCAGGTTTGTGTTAGTAACTTTTGCTGTACTTGAACTTTGTGAGAAAACAGTGAAACGGGGGGTCTTGTTAATATGAAAGAAGAAAGTAGAATTATTTGAAACCAAAAAAGTTTTAAGTGGGGAAGAAATTTAATTCACAAAAGAAACTTTTTAGGCAAAGATCTGATAAATATTGAGTAAATAAGTTCAAGTTCACAGCAGCTGAAGAACGGTTCAACTTCAACCGTATCATTGTCAGGAAAAACAAATACAAACTTGCCCCAAAGCAAAACAACATTAGAGAAATCAGGAAGAGGATAGATAGACAGACAGTAAGTTATGGACATAAAACTCTTTGTACCAAAACCAATTAACCCTAACCTAAGGCAAGCCTTTTTCTTCTAGCCCTTCATTTAAAGGTTTTACAATTTATAGCTTGCGTTTCTCAGGGGAGGTCTAGCTCTGCTCTGATTTCACATTTCACAGCAGCACATGTGTAATCCTGCTGCAGCACAAAGCACAAGATCTATAGTTGATATCACGAAATTCACCTTTCACAAGTTAGAAATACACTGGAAATGAGCTTCACTGGAACTGGAATTCACTTCTGCAACAGGCTGTACAAGTATGTTTGCAGAAATGATAGACTGGAGGAATGCTCATCAGAAGCCTGTCACAGTCCCATCCTGTATTTTGTATCCTTGGAGGGAAAAAAAAAATCCACCCAAACACAAAACCACAAAACTAACCTGCTACATTGTTGTCTGAAAGGTAATTACATTTTTTTAATTGGATTTTAAAAGATAAGATTAGGCTTTTCACAGGTATGCATAACTGTCATTAATATAAAGATATGCAATATAACATATTCCATTTACTTTCTGCCTCCAGGTACCTAAAGAAACACATACTTGAAAGTCTCTATGTGATAGGAACAAGTTACAAACTTCCTAAAGAAAAATCTCCAACTTGCATGTTTAAGATTATTTTAAATTTGTATGATCTCCAATGAAAAGCCAAATACACATGTGTGGTGGTTTGACCCTGTCTGGAGGCCAGACTCCCAAAGCCACTCTGACACTCCCTTCTTAGCTGGACAGGGTAGAAAATACATGTTGAGAGGCTTTGGAGTGAGATAAGGACAGGGAGAGATCATTCTGAAATCAGCAGAATCACGGACAAAACGGACTCCACACAGAAGAAAGGCAAGAAAACTCTCTAATTTATTACACTGCACACACAGAGAAACCAGAATCGGATACTGAGAAGTACAAACAGCTCTTAAAACACACATCCCACCCCCACCCCACCCCCCTTCTTTGGAGACTTCACTTTATTCACAGAATCACAGAATATCAGGAGCTGGAAGAGACCTCAAGAGATCACAAAGTCCAAACCCCCTGCTCGAGCAGGATCATCTAGAGTAGATCACACAAGAACATGTCCAGATTGGCCTTGAATGTCTCCA
>VXBZ01011780.1:585610-615765 GCA_013399135.1 Heliornis fulica
AAATAAACATAAAAATTTACACCCCTGTCTGACAAGCAGCAATATCATAGGGAAGAAACAGTGATTTTGTTTTTTTTCCTGGTCTAGTAGTATTGGAACCTAAATGCAAGGAAAATTTATCCAAATTAAAGATCTCAATGGTATGTATGTATAAATACAACAAATGTGAAACTTTCAGGATTTAACATTTGAAACAAGAAATTACCAGAAATTTCACAGAATTTTGATTATTAGAGATGCTTCAGGGGGAAGAGAAAGAGAGGGAGAAGAAGGACCAATGGTTAATCTGTTAATCCAGAAAACCTCAATGAGACAAAACCCAATGCTTTTCTTACAGTCAGAAAGTTCATGATTATGCCTTCTGTTTTAAGATAAGATTTTCAAACTAACTTGGGTAAGGAGATGCTTTTCTTCTCTTTCACTCCCCATTGGGAGACAGAGCACTTGAAATTCCCTTATTACATTTCAGCTTTTAGAATTGGTGTCATTTTTTTTTTGGTAGGAATGAAAAATAATCCCTTTAGGTCCTGCTCTATGGTTCATTCTGTGTGATTCACAGATGTCCCTGCTAGCACTTCACTACAAAGCGTGTGAGATTAATAATTAGATCACAATTGTTTTCAGTGACATTTGTGAACAGCAACCATGGATTTGGCAAACTTCAAGAGAGCTCAAGGATGCTTACCTGCCAATCTTTAACTGAAATCTTACACGAGCAGCACAACACAAGGGATTCCCTTCTGTGATCTGTGCAAAATGGATACTGCTGAACAGCAAACAAGCTCAAGGAATTTCTATTTATCTGATTTCGTGCTTTAGAAAGCATTTCAAAATTTATGTTCAGAATTTTATTTTTGTAAATAATTTAGCACTTTTTAGTTATGTTTCCCAATATAAGCAATTTACTGAGACATCACTTAACTGCTCCTCATGTACAGAACCCACAGCAGTACTAAATATTTGTACAAAGGGTAGAGAATATTAAGATTACATTTAACATGTTTGTCATCCAGAGCCTATACAGAAAGACACCTGCCTTTTTATGGTACCATTGTATGCTTTTTAATGTACATCAGGACATCATCTATATTCTTGCAGCATACTCTGGGCCCAAGTAACTCTTCTATACATTTTTTGCAGAAAACAGGAACTTGGAAGGTCTCTACAAGTCCACCCAATTTGTCCTGTTCCCTAGGTAAGGATCAATTACACTCTAAATCACCTACTCCAGCAACAATACTGTAAGCATAAGAGCATTTGAAGCTTTTTCCTGTTCCTATTCCTGCCTCAAAAAACCTACTTCACCAGTTGTTTCTAAATGAATGAGTTAAAACCTTATCTTAATTTCAGAGATGAAGGTCTGGAATCATTTCCAATGATGACCTCATCTTGAGCCTGTTCAGTGAGTTACCTGACAAAAACATTTTTGAAAAACAAAATGATCAAAGTCTACTGGACTTAAACTCTGAAAAATGAGTTTCCACTTCTTATTCTCCTCAGTCTCTAGGAGAGATAGAGAAACTAGGTAAGGCAAGTGACACCTAAGGTGAGCATACTCATCACCTCAGTGGTTTCAGGTAAGACCCCCAATGTTTGTGCTCTGTGCAAAGTATAAAGATGAGGACATGTGGTTCACTTGCCTTGCAGCAAACACTGGCATTGTCTAAATATCCTACAAGGATCTAGATCCTAGTCCCAAACTGAAATTATACATGATAGTGGCATGTCCACAGATGCAGGGACGTGCGAAAATACTAATACATTTGACTTATTCAGGTCAAATGCTTCAAAACAGAAAAAGCTTTCAAAATACAGATTAGAGATCAAGAACTTCTTTGACACAAGTCTGCAGAGGTAGAAGCTCCACAGTTGCTCTAGGAAATCCATTTTGGTCCTTAACCACTTTTTTTTTTTCCTCTACCTGCTTGCTAAATAGTTTCTTTGCTGTCACTGAACTGTGCTGCAATCTAGTTTATGTCAGGACTGGGCTCAGCATTGCCATTTTGCATTTCTGATTCAGAACTTTTATTTATGTACTTCACCCATTAAATAGAAGCTCTGCTGTAGCTGGAACTATAAATAACCAGCATACTAGAAATGTGAAGAAATCGAGTTGTAAAAGGGCATAGAGGGAGTGCCAAAATAAAGTAAGTTGGCAGAAAATAATTTAGCAAATCTCATTAACACATTGTGCTACAATCTTGTAAGTTAACAAAGACAGATATTTAAAGCATATTTAATCAACATACAATTTTTCACCATATACCAAGGAAAAGTTTATAGCATAAAAGTACTGGCAACTGGAAGTTATCTACAGAATTTTATAAGTAAGTACTTGCAGATGGAAATGTAAATTACTTTTCAGACAAAACAGCGAGTGCAACGAAAGTGGCTTTTAATAAAACATGAGTGCAGTTGGGTATTGCCAGATAGTTTCAGAAAAAACATAATTATTCTTTTCCTAGCTAATATGTATCGTTGAACAACTGCACTTTGCTATTGTTCATTCTAATTATTTTGATTACATTTTTGTTTTAAAATGTTTTATTAATTTGATTCTTTTGAAATTAATATATATGCTTCCTTCAGCTAAACATTATGACCTAAAAGTAGAAAAAACACTTTTTGAGAATTACACTTACATATCCTTATAGAGAAAAGGAAAACAAATTATAGAACTTACTTCTTAAAACACCCAAAATACCACTCATCACCACACAGCAGCACTTCACAAAAGCATTAGTTTTCAAATAATTTTTAAATAAGTCTATTTTGGAAACAAGAATCCCTAGAATCTTGATAGAAAGAGGTGCCAGAGGGGCTACCCATTTTCAAATAGAATCACAGAATGGTTTGGGTTGGAAGGAACCTCAAAGATCATCTAATTCCAACCCTCTGCCATGGTCAGGGGCAAACAATTTCAACTTTTGCAAAACAGATGCCATGTTTTCATCCTGTCTCTGTAGCTGGAAATCTGAATAAGGTACATGAAAAACCTATGGAGGACATACAGTACACTCTTACTACTATATTGCAGGAAAACCCCGCATATTCACATGCTTAAAGGTAGCAAATAACATGAAGTCACTGGAATTATTTGAGCACTTTAGGTAGATGCATTCTTAGAAGTAAGATCACAAAGGTCATTTGTTCTCTGTCATGATTAGCAATGTAATGTGAATCCTCAGAGGAGTCGGTTTCTTAGCCTACAAGAAGTCAGCTTGAAAAAAATAAATGTGACACTGAATTTGAGAAAGACTGAAAACCTGGAAAATAAATTGCTAATGGATAAGAGATGTCTAATATTTGACTATTTCAGTTCAAAGGTAGTGTAGGATGGCATACGAGAAGCAATCTAAGCTACAAAGGTTACTTTTGTGCAACAAGATAAACATGCTCATCACTATTCAAAGTATTTCAATGAAACATGTCCCTTATTTATAAAAAACACCAACCCAACCCTCCCCCCATCACACACAAAAAAGAAAACCCCACAAAATCCAAAACACTCCACCCACTCCCCCACACCCATCTATTAGATCAATCTCGGAATTCTGACTAGTGGGGTTCAGGATACACTGACAAAGAACACTGAAGACAAAGTGGAGCACAGTTCTGGTAAAAACACCACTGAGTACTGCAGTCAAGCAGATCAAATACCTTCCTTATGTATTTTTAAGGGTTCAGGATGATGCAAAGCCCACTTCAACCTCTACATCTGACTGCCTGTGTTCAAGCAAAAATTGGGTTCCATTAAAATTTGGTTTGATTGAAAGTGATACTGGAAACAACAAACAAAGTTAAGTAGGATCAAGCTGAAGAGAAAAGCCCATCTACAATAAAAGCTTTTTATAGATTTGCCTACTACAGCAAGAAACGAAGATTATGCACTGAACCACTGAACTCTTCTTGTAATGATGAAAATAATACTAAGGTAAATGACAGTACAACTATAAGAAGTGTTTGCCACTACACTTTGAAGGCAATAATATAGATTTTATTCAATATAAAAATGCAAAGTATCTGCTCCTAATTATATTGACATTGATCCACTGATGAAGAATGTAGATCTTGCTATGAATGTATATATTTTAAAAAGTGATTTCAATGGAAATATGTAATCTTACATATCGAATACCAAAGGTATAGGTACCAAAACTTTGACAAGTCTCTTCTTCATCTATACTTTTGTATGTATAGATGCCTTTCTTGCCTAGGGAGTTCAATTCATTTGAGTTAGCACCTCAAAGAAGAGCAATTTTGAAATTATATCCATATTTAATATAAGCAGAATTAATTTTGTTTTCTTTTAGACTATAAATATGAATCATTAGAACTTATTTCTATTGTACCTGAGAAGTAATATTCTGGTGATCTACTTTGAAGTAATTTTGAAATCATTAAAAGTCACGATAAGAAAAGGAAAAATGACTAGTTCAAAAGCCACAGAACCTGGGCAACAGAAAAAGGCAAGAAAAAGTTTTAGTTTTGTGACTCTTGGCAGAAGGAGATGACAGGGAGTTCAACCTTTCCAAAAGAAGTACATTAAAAAACAAAACAAAAAAACCCAAAAAGAAAACACAGAAAAAAACCCAACTTGAAACTCTTTTCATCTTTAAACTAACTGTACTGCAATATTTCACAAAGCAAAGTGGTTAACATGCAAAATAAAAGCAAACTAACAATTCAAGCAGAGGATATTCTATCAACTCTTATAGAAAATGCAGCCTTCCAAATATACTACCAAGGAACCATTTTTTACTGTAACAATAGTAATTCAGAACTAATTTGAATTTTCTTTAAGTGGTATAGCTTGAACATGAGCTAAAACTCATCCTGGAAAGCATCCAGAGAAGTTGAAGCTGGTCAGGATAATTACAGTTTACACTCAGGAGTTTCTCCTGGAGCCTCCAATTCCCCCCAAAGACACACTTCATTTTTCTTCTTTTGCTCCACAAAAATATTTCCAAATAAATTTCCATGAAGTCTTCTTGCTATACACTTTTCACACATATTAATCAGTTTCCCTGCCCAGAAAAATCTAAGCTGTCCCAAACCTACCACTGATTTTTTTATGAGATTTACTATAAATTCCTCAGCTTGTTAATGTCAACTGATTCTTTCTTTCAGAAGTATAGTTGAAATAAACAAGAACGTGGTTACTTTAGTCAATGTGCTGTCCTAACGTTTACATGCTTTGAAACATGCTTTAGCTGTGCCTCCAAAATGTGAGCATCCCGCTGTGTACATGGAGTTGTGACCAGATGCCACTGACATGCACAAACCCAGCCAAAGCAAATGAAAAACCCTCTTGGGCCTAAACTGACATGCCCTCATTTAGTAGACATTTAGGAAGCAGGGACACATAATCCTACTGAAGAATTTCCAATAGCCCAGTTCAAAACAAACCTCTGAAAAATCTGAACTTTAAACAAAAGTTACTATGTAACATATAGAGAAGTCCCCAAACCCTTCTGTAAAAGTTTTCTTTGCAATGTTTCAACACAAAATAGAACAGGTTAACTTCCCTGTTTGTTCACAGCCTGCTGCTTCTCGTACTGAACCAGAGGGTGACATCTTTGTTTTATACAGGGGCTTTGTTTAACTGCTATGCAAAACCAAAAATCCTATAGGTAACTCAGAAGATAAATATTAATCGGACCTCCAAAATTATTAATTCCGTTATAAATTATTTTATTTGTTCGCTTTCTGTATTTGAGTACTGACATTCAGGTAACAATCTCTCTTCCTAGTAATATGGGTAAACTTAATATGGGCAAATATGCTCTTTGTTTCTTTTCAAATGAAAGCCTGTGAGATTCCACGTTCACTTCCCTTATTAAACTGGAATTTAGGAAGTACTTCAGCTAACATGGGATACTGGAAAACTGCCTTGAGTTCCACTGCATTCACACAAACAGAGGACAGACGCAGTGCAACAGATTTACCTAGGTCTCAATATGGATGGCAATATATGCATCGCTTTTACCCCAGGAACTTTACTAATTATGACACTTACAAACAATACAAAGCCAAAACACCTCCAAACACCTGTACAGACAGAGACACAGTAACATGATGTTACTGTAATTTCTGATGAGTAAGTAAACTTTCGCTGTTTGAACTCTTAACACTGCATGTAAAACTATGCATTAAGATGTTCTCAATGTCTCTTTTTCTAAGCTTCAGCAGTAAATGCAGAAAATAAGATATGCAGCTGTCACTGAGCTCCATACCTAAACACAGCAGTAATAAACCATACCATAATAACCAACACAGCAGACTGTAGTAGATATTTTTGCTTATAGTCATGTTCTGCATAGAAGTGTCCAGCCAGGTGTGTCTTAAGACATCCAGTAAAGTTAATCCCATAAAATAAAGACATTACTCCTGCATTTTTTCTATAATTCAAATACTAATATCCCTGTTGTGACTAGGTCACAAAATCTAGATTTTTCTCACCATAATCAAAGGCTGATCAAATCCCTTATTCCTTGGCCTTATAAGTCCACATCCTGACTATAAATTCTGTCCTCTTGTTGACATTTTATAGAAATGGACTATCACAGCATTCAAAAATAAAAAGGATCCTTCACAAATTCTCCCAAAGAAATCAAGGCCCTTTTTTCTGACACTTAGAAAAATATAAGCAAGTCTTAAAGGCTTTGAGACAACTACCATTTCTAGCTAGCACAATGCAGAATCTGAATAAATGTTTGAAGCCAAAATCAATTCCCTGAGTCAGTTTTTCATCAGCAGTCTTCAGCATTCCTCAAGTTTCCCTCAGAATCACTAAGGAGCCCTTGTACCTTCCACATACCCTGCTGCTCTGGAAGAAAGAGACTTCAGCCTTCTGCTTCTAACCTCAACAGTAATTCTTGCTTTCTCTTAGTCAAAGGGTTCGTGGGAGATCTGTTTGCTAGTTCTCCAAAAGTCTTTATCAGCTGATCATGGCAGCATAGGCTAGCAAGTGTTACTTAATCACTCTTTTGAACTAAGTAGCAGCATCCATTTATCCAACTGTGTTACATATACATGTACTGTTATCAATAATTCATTCTGCCAGGTGTAAAAGTTAAGAGTTCTGTAAGCTTCTTGAGGTATTATTCCAATACAGAAAAACACAGAGGAGGTAGTAATCCATGCTTTACCTGAAAAAGTTTACAAACTAATGCAAAGAACATCTCAAATAGAAATAATAAATTCATGAAAAATACTCCTAAAAATTCCACAGCATACTTCTATTAAAAAAAAGAAATAGAATTTCCAACTGTCAATCCACTGTTCAGAAAACATTAAATAGTCAGAAATTAGCATTCAGATCAAATATTTTGGTCACATTTCAGACCAAAGCAACACAAGAGATTTTAAATCCATCAGTGAAAGAGAATTCCTTTTATGGCTGAATTTGGAGCACATGAGAAAACGCAGTGGTCACATACATGGAATGGGGATACTTTCCTCGTATATTTAATCCCCAGTACATCAGAGATTTTCTAATCACAGAAGCATCAATAGGGTTTTGAGATCTATACAACAAATCTCATCATTAAACTGTAATTGGAATTATAAAGAAAGCTGAAAAGGAATATTATTTAATTTTCCAAATACTTAAATGGGTCGAAATATCAGGAACTGACAATCTACTGTATTCACCAATCTACTGTATTCACCAACAAAATATCATTATCTGGAAATTTCCCATGAAACACAGTGAGGTGGATTGTCTTTGCCTATGAAGAAAATATATTTTTTGCATATCCTTAGTGGGTTTTGTACAGGAAGGTGAGAGATTTCACAGTGAATACTGATTATTTGCATGGAGAAATTAGGAGTTTTGCCAATATCAGCAGGACTGGATACTTAGTTTTACAATTAACTATTTCAACTAAGGAACAGAAGAAATATCTTTGTTTCCTTCACTGAAGCTCCTCAGAAAGACAGTTGGGATTTTCAGAAATGTACTTGAGAATAACTTGTATTTGAGGTAGTTTAAATTTTCTCTCCCACTTTTTCTTCTTTTCTTGCAAACCAAGTAAGGTTTTGCAACAACTGTTAATGAGACACTCAGCAGAAGGAGGGGTACAATTGCTGTCCCACTGGAAGCATGGGTAGCACTATATGTTAATACTTTGTCTAGTCTGTTTATGCCAGTTTGGATTCTGAAGCTTTTTAAAAAAACACTGAAATGTAGACATCTGGCATTTGAAGGGGAGGGATTGATAAATCATCTAAATCCAAAATAATTCTGTATTTTATACAGACCATTGAAACCCGAATGGGTTAAATACAGGTGTTTCAAAGCAATACCTTCACAGAATATGTGTGCAGCTCCATTCAGCATGCCAACAAAATACTCAGAAGGTGGCACAGACAGTAGTCTGAACACGGCAATGTTTGCTGAAAAGACAACAATTCATGTAAATTAAATCATAATTAAAAAGCAATGAATACTTTATCCCAACATGTAATTTTTATTCATAGTGAAGACATAAGAAACACCCATAGGCTCTTTTCAGCAGCATCTTAGAACAAAATGCCTTCCAAAGAGCTATAGTTCTGCAAATGGTTGGAAAATGCACAGAATAACTACTTATTTATATATAACATATGTAAAATAGGTTAAATTTTATTTCATACTAGGTTTCCTTTTCATATATCTGTGATTCCAAAGCCATCCATGTTGTTAAAGAAAACAGTAGTTCCATCTCCCTCCATCCCTATATTTATCAAACCGAGGCACTTTTAATATTCTTTGTCCTGCTTCAGAAAGGAAGCAGGCACCTAAAAGGTTAATTATGTCAAGCTGTAAAGGATCTAGCACCCTGAAAAACATACACTGATAGCATGTTCCACACTGACACTCTGTTCAGTGTTATATCAACTTAACCTGAAAGATAATTTGGCTGTATAAACATTTACATAACAGATGTCCAATGAAATTACTAAGCTGCAGTGTCCTGTATTTCCTATACCCTTTTCTCTGCAAATATATCTAAAAGAGCAGGAATTCATATTTCTGTTCAAGGCTCACCACAACTCCCCATAAGAACTGACACATTTTAAGAAATGTGCCTTTAAAGAAAGGTGACATTTGTCTCCCCTGAAAGAGAACAGCATTGATGGCTCAACAAATTGGTATGTGCCATGAATAGACACCTGCCCGTTGCCTTTCTGTGCAGCATAATTCTGTAAGTAATGCAGGTTTCTGGGGGTTAGATTCTAAGGTGATATCTTTCAGCAAATTTCAGAAGTGAATAGAGCCATACAAATTCAGAGCAGTAGAACCTGCCTCAAAATCTCTAATTTGGGTCTGAATTTTACTGAGCCTAGGAAAAGGCATTTGATGTAGATCACCTAGGTTATAGAGTATAAAAGAAATACAGGACAGAGCTAAATGTTATAGTGAAACATTACTGCTGCATGGAACAAATCACTGATTAGAAAAAAATCATGTGAAATATATTTTTCATACTAGCAACTAAAGGCTGACATGTGCATGCATCTGGATCGGCAAGTACCTGTTGCAACTCCTATAATCCTCTAAGTCCAATAAATTCCTGAACACATCCATATTCTATTGAAAAAACTGTTTCTGGACCTACTATCCTCACTTGAAAGTCCATATCACAAAAAAACCCAAAACAAAACAAAGAAGGTGGATGGAGGTGGGCAGCAGAGAACAGAAGTCATGCACTAAAATAAAATGCAAGACAGGATTCAATTATTAATATTTTGTACAATTCCCCACTTGTTGAATTTACAGTTCTAAGGTAGATTAGAGGTTATCTAGTAGGAGTAAATATAGGACAGTGTAAGGTTAGCATTAGAAAGACACGGAAGGGTACTGTGGCTCTCTCCTCTGTGTACTATACATTCAGAAAAATCCCCAAAAAAGCTGGCAGGTTGAGTTACAGTCACTGTCATACTATTAACATTTCAGTGCTAAAACTAATTTTCCTGTCTTAACCTCAAATTAGATGATGGTCACTTAAAAATAATCATACACGGATATGCTCTAAATAAAGAGCAGAAAGCAGATATACAGCCTGCATTGAGCAGTCTCCTGGGACTTTACCATAGACAGTGACACCATGATTAAAGAGCCCTCTTGATTATGTTGGATCTTTCTTGTACCATGCAGAGGCAGAGTTTGCTGAAACAAATCCTGTGGATACACTGACAAAGAGCAAGCTTTTCCTCTTTCACTGCTGCTAGAGGAATTTGCTATAATATTGGCTTTGGAAATATAGTGTAACCATGTAATCCTGGAACTCCTTTCACTGAAAAACTTTGATGGCTAAATACAAATGGGTTACTGCATCTGCTGCTTCACACTTTGGCTTATTTTGGTTTATATCAAAACACTCAAATGACAGACAACCCGCTTGTTTATCTGAAAAATATTCCAAATTTCCATTATTAACAGTCATACTGCAATGACAGTCTTCCACAAATCCACTCATAGAATCCCAAAGTCTTTAGCTTAATGATGTTTCACTGCCATGAATCAAACAATGAAAACCGCGAAACAAACAGGAAGGTTACAACTAGTACACTAAAGTATGAAATAATATTCTGATGCAATTTTGTAAATCTTGTTTTACAGACAGAAATAAACAAAAGAAAAAAATAGTCATTGGAACAACTTATTCATGGCCTTGTATCAAGCACTTTGCTGAACTGCAATTTTTTAGGACTGTCACGAGACAATCTAAAACTGAAGTGAATTCTTGCAAAGTATTTCAGAAGTATTACTGTCCAGCAAAATCCAGGGGGAGCTGTCCAAGTAAAAAGGACACTTTGCTTCCCTCCTCCCCACCCCCCGGCTGCAAGATGTGGATTTTAGCT
The DNA here is from genome assembly GCA_013399135.1 of Heliornis fulica. Taxonomy (NCBI): domain Eukaryota; kingdom Metazoa; phylum Chordata; class Aves; order Gruiformes; family Heliornithidae; genus Heliornis; species Heliornis fulica. The sequence goes on from VXBZ01011780.1 coordinate 596,462, forward strand.
TCAACTTTATTATGAGAGAAAAAGCACCAAAATTATTCTATTTAAAATTAAAACCCTTCTCATCTAAATCCATCCAGCACTTCCTAGGCCCACTCACTACACAAGGAAGTTAAACATGGCTCAACAAGAAAAGAAAACAAAATAAAAATGCACAGATGCCCTTTGTTTACTACTTTGCCCACAAAGTTGGGCTAGTTCCCAGTGTGTACTAGAGAAGCCATCAATCACGGTATCATTAATGCAGGCTACCATGATTGAGATGCAGGGAGGATCTCATCACACCCTTTCCTCACTACTTGCACTGTGTTATCACTGTGTGCATTAAGCACAGGAGAGCAGGGTATAGTGCGAGGTAAATTGTTTTAATCGCTCAGTTACAGCAACAGTAGGAAGCAAAGCAGCTTTGCCTTAGAGAATTAAGACATCAGTGTAAATCTGTTCCTATGACTTACATCTACATAAACATATGTTTTTCTTTAAGCTGAGTAAAGAAGAGCTGTTTATGCACACAACAAAATTCTTACAGCTTGTTCTACGGCAACTCCGGTATTTTCTTTTTATGCCAAGACTCCTTTTACGCTGGCACACATGGAATGAGCATGTATATACCGTATTTTAGGAGCAAAACAAAAACTCACAAGCTAACTATTAATAAAGTTATAATTTTTTTTTCTTTTGTGTGTGTGTGTGAAAGCAGACATCCAAGTGTAGTTCTTTATTAAAACCCAGTTTCCACCTATGATACAGTGGTGTCCTTCATTACATGACCACAACCAGGTTCTCAGCCATAAAGTACAAAATGCTATAAACCAATCCAGTTTGTTTATGGATTAAGATTCAAACTGAGTTTGTCAAAAATATTTGAAAAAATATTTTACATTGTAATTCTGGATTTAGAAAAATATTATATATTTGTCTGGGGAAAAAAAAACCACAAAACCAATCAAGCCCCAAACAAACCCTAAGCATCTGCTCAAACAGGATCTGGTCTTTTATATAGGAATGCTTGATTAGCCTTTTCACCTGACTGAATTTTTAATCCTAATACTTTTGGAGGTTTAAGGCATTAATAGAACAATTTGTTATTGTTATTTCTGTTTTGCTCCTTTAATGGAGCTTAATACCTGTATTAATATAGCTTCATGTAACATGACATGCGTGGGATGTTTTTTACCATTGAAATAGTTTCCATCAACAGACTATGTTGGTATAATACTATGAGAACTAAAAAGAAGTTGAATTTTATGTATGATTCCAGTATTAGTAACTAACTTTAAACTAGACCTAATTCAGGAAAGATTTACTTAGAAAACATATTTTTAAACTTTTTTCTCCTCTCAAAACAGACCAAAATTCTTGATTTTTAAAGTGTTTTTATGTAAACCAAAAAAAAAAAGTCAAAATATATTTCCTTTCTATTAGTATCAATAACACATGCCATATCTTCAAGGAAGCAATCAGTTTTCAATAAGGGAAAATGGTAATGATTTAGTACTAATTCATGGAAATACAGGTTGCTTTTTTAAGGGAAAAAATATTAACATAAAATGATAATAAATCATGTTTCAAGATCATAGTGATTAAAAATACCACTAATTACTCGAATATCTTGCTCCGAGATGCATGCTATTTAAAGAGCAGTGCTTAACTCCAGCTGACTGTGTATGCAAACTCCTACAGCAACCAAGAGGTTGAAATAAACGTTCTCCAATTAAAAGTTCCAAAATACAATGTATGCTGGGTACAGTTTGCCCTACAAAACTGTATTAATCCTAAGAATACAGTTTGCTTTCAGATTAAAATCTTACAATAAAGTTTTATTTCCCTTTGTGACTAGCTCCTTTATTTTTAACCTCCAATGTAAACTGTGTTAGGTTGGTGTATGTATGTAGTCACTTAAAAAACCCCTCTACATCCCTCCCCCACCTGTTCTTTTCCCAATGTAACAGGCTCATGCAGCATTATTCAGGTATTCACAGTAACAAGCTCATCTAGCATTGCTAAAGCTTAGCATCCTGCCATACATTTTCATACAGTGCACAAAGAAGTCTGTCTCAAAGCACATTTAGTCTCATGACAAAAGAAAGGTAAAGGTACACGCAGAGAGTTTAACCACTGCACTTCTCATCACTGACCAAACTCTTCAGCCTACCTATCTGGCACAGCCGTATCCCAGCTTCCCCTCTGCAGGTACAGTCTGCAGCACTGCTTTCTGCTTAGGCCAGCTGTAGTCATCAGGTACTGCACTTGCAAAACCGATGTACTCACACTTTTAGAAGATATCAGAGACTAAATGAAAGCCTGCCAGAGGCAGTTTGAGGATTAGTCTTCAACATCACCTGTCTATAGCAAACTAATTACAATGCTCAGGGCAGCATGCTAATAATTAATTTTGAAGACCAACCTCCTCTAAGTTCTTAAAACATTTTCTTACTTTGAAGAGCCAGAAAGGCAGGTGCAGAGTAAAATTTACTATAAATCCATTTGAATGAACTTTTTATTTTTTATAGGCCAATATGCCCACCAAACCTCTGCCTGAGGGACTCTAATACCTTACTTGTCAGATCAAGGCAGGGAGCTTCCCCAAGGCTATACTGGCCCAGCATCTCTGTCCCTTTACCTGAGCTTCCATCCGTCCAAATAAAGACAGAAAATACCAACTTCTCTGTCTCTGAGGTTTGCTCCATGGCACCCACCTCTTTCAGAGGAGGCTCCTAGGAAGAAAACATGATCCAAACCCCAAAGCTTTAGGACACCTGAATGTCTCTCAGGTGATGTAGAATACTATACTAAAACAAGGTGAGCCCAGGTATGGTTCCTAGTTTGAGATGATTGCATTGCAAACTACTAATTCAGCACTCCTGCACTGATAAATTTTCATCAGGAAAGGAGGTGGTGTTCTTCGATTACTCAAATGAAAGACGATTAATGACTACTTGGGAATCTAACATCTGTTCTTTTTTTTTGCCTTATTCCAATAGCAGAACATTTCACAAGCATTAGTGTCTAGCTAGAACCTTTAGCTGCATCCCAGCTTTTTAATAGAAAATAAAATCAAACTTAGAAATAAAAAAAAAGAGGTAAGTGGAAAGTAGGAAAGCACCTGGGTTTTTGCTTTGTTAGATATTTGCTGTAGAAACAATCTGCTCAATTTTAACAAGAGTTGACATCATCAAGAACATTCCCTGCCATCGATTCACAACTAGCTGTTCTTCACTGTATTTTCTCTTTTTAAAGAATTTTCATGCAAAAGAAAGATTTTAAAAAGAAAAGGCTTCTAATAAATTATAAAGGAAGTATAAAAGTCCTCAAAATGGAAATACTGAGGAACTGTAATTGGGCTGTGGAGATACTCTGTTATCTAACCCCTGATGTGGGTTTGGTTATTTTGTTTTGCTTTTAATTTCTGAATAGCAAGTTTCAGTTCTGTTGAATGCCAGCCAAAAATCCAAGGTGGTATAAAACATTTAAAAAACATTACTTTTTAACAATGCTGAGAAACAGAATGGTACCATTTTAATAGCCATATGTCATAAAGACTATTTTTATTTAGGAAAATCTATTTTAATTTAAACATCATACGCCCATGAGCTATAACAAACAATATTTTTCTACCATATGCTCTGAATTATTGCAGAGAAAACTGTTACTTCTCCTCCCCCTCCTTTAGAAGTCTGAACATACATGTGTGTTTATGCGTGTGTGTCTGTTTATGCTGAAGGAAGGAAACCACTAAACTCCATTAGTTAATGTAATGGCAAAAGACCAAAAAAGAGGTCTTCCCTTGGGGTTATTTTTTATCCCATATCTTTTGCTAGTCCATTTTCCATATAATCCCCTTCTTGCAACAGCTCTCCACAGCAAACTGGTAGTGGTAACAGCCATCAACCCAGATGATGTGGAAAGTTGCTATAATTTCTTTCATCTGCTGTTCTCCTGAATTCACACATCGTATGGTTTGAAGGAAAGTTCACTTTACCAGGTGCTCAGAAACTGAAATGTGTGCTTGCATTTGCAGGCACTTACCTGCCTGGTACTGGAAGGAAAATTACATCTTTCCTTTACTCTAAATCTTTGAGCAGCATCACTAAGAATGATTTTTGAAGACCAACTTTTATTCCACATCTTTAAGAACATGCAGAACATCAATGAAAAAAAATGTATGCATGGGCTCTGTTAGGTGCTTTAAAATTCGTATTTAATTATTTATTAAAAACATGTGAATAGCTATCAATTATGAAATTTGGTTTTAATTCCTTAGAGTTTTTTTTAAGGCTTTTAAAATATAACATATAGAAGATAGGGGGCTGACTTAATGGTTACATCAGATGTTCATAACCATGACTTTACAAGACTCCCATTTTAAATTGCAGATGGCAAACATTGCTCACACTGGACTGCCCTGTGAGCTGCAAAGGATCACTGTGAATGAAAAAAAAAATTAAAATAAGGCTTTTCTGTAACTGCTAAAGATAAAGCAAACATTTCATACGTGCATGTCACTTGAAGCAAAGAGAAAGCCACTCTATGCTTAGGATGGAATTTCTTTATTTAAAGACATTGGTCCTTGAAATAGTGAAATATATTCAACTAAACTCATCATGCAATTTAGAGAAGACTAAAAGGAAACAGTGTAATTTACCTTAAAATGATCAAAATGCTTATTAAGACAGTTATGAAAAGCAATATCATTATTCATCATCTGTTTTACAGAATTCAACTAACAATCATATATATTACTGTACTCAGAGTTGGGATATATTTAAAATTGAGTCTTATACTGGCAAAATTACCTCATCTGTAAAAAAACCTCCAAAACACACAAACAAAAATCTCTAATTAACTTTGTTTCACAGCAGTACACCAGAGAAGATGGGAAACAAAACAGAAGTCATAGTTAGGAATTAAATTCTGTTTTCTACCAGATGTAGATAGTGATGGGGCTCACTGGGGGCTCCTATGAGCATGAACTATGTAACTGCAGTGCAAAGCTATTTTCTGCGAGCACAACCGTTGTGAGCAGGGAACAAGCCCGTGGTGTGCCAGAGCACTGGGGTACACTGGCAGTATGGCCATGGGACCAGTGGAACCCAACTTCCCAGCAGCAGCGGAGCCTTATAGCCTTTCCACAAACAGGCATTGTACTTGCCACAAGCAGACCACTATCATCTGATCCACCAACCCTGGTATAACTTTGTACAGCCCTTGTCTGTTAAACCCTTGTTACCTTAGAGGAAGGTTGTGAAGTTCTGCATATTGCTTGTATTTATGATTATTACTTAAAACTAATTTAGATCTGTACCCACCAAATGCACAACATCAACTGAGCCAAACTCTAGCCACACTCCTATGTAAAACGGACCAAACAGTAAAACTTTCCTCTGCATTTAGCTTTTAGTGAACTTCTGATCAGGGACCTTGTCCAGAATCCCACAAGTACTGAAGCCCATTCCTTTCCAAGTAGTAGCTCCTGTAACACTCTGCAAACACAAATGCAATAGCTCTAGGTTTGGCCCCCAAAGGACCCATATGTTGGGGGTATCTATTTTGGGTAAGTTCAAAGGTCAAATTGTTCTGCTTACTATCGGTTTCTGCAGCATTAAAAAGCATATTAGAAAGGATATCTTATCTTCCTAATCTCTCTCTCTGTATCCAGTTTGGTACTGCTTACATGAAACTCTTCAGAATTATTATTAGACATAAACTAAACCTGCTCCTCTAAACTAAACATCTTTGAACTTCAGTCAGTCCCCCTCAGACAAATAAGCTGTTTTGAAAATTATTTCCAGGGCGATGCCTGTTGCCATAGAGATGACATTAAGTGAAAAGGACAAAAAATATAGAGGGTGATAAACTGCATGGTTGGATGACACACTTGACTTCCAAGTCTGTGTTCAAATGAGGCATACATGCCAAGATTTTTTATGAAAGACAAAATTAAAATGTATCACTATCAAGCTGTAACTGACAAGGTATTGTGTGGTGGCTGTTAACATAATGCTCCATATATTTATTGTTTGTCATTTTTCTGGCCCTGATAAAGGTCTTTTAGAGCTGTAAATCATACCATTAAATCTGCCACTAGAAACAGAGGCTGTTTGGAGAATGAAAAGAAAGCACAGAACTGAATCACTACTTACAGGTTTCTGCTTCATGACAGACCTTAACTATCACATCAGAGATGACATTTATTCTTTGAATTTGGCACATTTTCAAAAGTCAGACTGTTGGTTTATGACCTAACTTGAGAAAAAATTCTTTTGAAGACTAGCCTGTTTACTGCAGCAATGGTACAGACACAATACACAACTAAGTACATAGGTCCTAAGACAGTATGAGTTTTTCACAGGTTTAAAAATATTGATTCACTCACAACAAACATTTCTATTTTCAAAATTAACCTTATCTCCACATTTTGTTTATGAAGAGTCTAACATATTATTGTGATGAAGAGTCTAACATATTATTGTGATCTTGGTTGGTATTACTCGTAATAAAACTACTTAGCTTCTTGCATGAACACTTCGATGAACATTCTCCAAACATAATCCGAGACACCTAAAACTGGCAACTGACACGATACAAAAATAGACAGAGGTCTGACATAAAAAGTATGATGTATGGCACACAGAAGAATACTTTCTCAATACTGTCAATATGGAAACTGTCTGACTACTCCAGGGCACAACACAGATCACAATCCATGTGACCTAGGCACCACATCCTGTCTTAACATCGGGCTGTAGCAAATGATACAAGTAAACAAAAAAAGAGAACAGCAACAACAGTAAAACCCCTGTATAAAACAATACAAGCACAAAGTGATCTTTCCTCTTCAAGAAAGATAAACACTACACAGTACTCATTTCACATAGTTTGAAAGAGAAGCACATGATATAAACGCAATACATAGAGCATGATCACAGTGAAGCACAAGTCAAAGATGAAGCATAGTGTCTGGGTATAGTATGTACTTCATATCAACTAGAGACAAATATACAATCATTTAATGTAACTGTGCTGTAGCTCACTCTGAGAGCTCCACAGAAAGTTACTAGTAAAATCCCAGTTTCATTTTCCTGAAAACAAGATTGATAGTTAGCATATCACTATCAATAGTTTAACTAAGATGATGCTTTTGTTACAATACATACTGCCAAAATGGTGCACAGATGATAAGAACTGCAGCAGGCATAGTAGAATAGACAGCTGTGTGCTTAGTAATCAGAAACCTTCTGAACTTCTGACTAGAACCAGGTACCCTTTGGATTTACTCTTATTAATGACACTTTATAATGTTTGGGTTATTTGTTTTTTTATATTTTATGTTAAAATAAAAAAAAACAAACCAACAGCCTACTGCAGCACGAAGCCACGTGAATACATCCTCCTTGTGAATCAATGACCTTCAATTAATAAGCAGAAAGGTAAGGAGGTGTAGATTACATAATTTAGAGTATCTCAGGTTCAGTTATTTACAAAAGAAATTGAATGTTCACATTTCATTCAAAATTCTCTATAGACAAAACAATTTTCTTCATAGAATAATATTAAATAGTTTTCAATGAATTGGGAAATATGATCACTCAATCACCTGCATTTCCTTTACTTTCCCAGGCTATTAGAAAGGTTTTCTTTTTCTTTTAGTCCTTAAAATTCTTCTGGAATATAATCCTAGAGTCACCTTAAGTGTAATTAATACTAAGTTTTTATTTTAAAGGCAAGCAACAAGGGGGAAGAGAGCTATTAAACCATTTTTGCTGGTGTTTGTATGTATCAGATATTTTTCCCACAATTATTTTCCCATTTTAGAGAAGAAAAAGCATTACAGTTTACTGAAAAATTAAGATCTATAGGAGAAATGTGGAAAGCAAAGTGCAGAGGGAAATATGCTACTAAAAATTAGCCACTTATTCTAAATAACGCTTATTCTATAAACCAGAAGGTACTTTACTAAAATTGAAGAAAGGGACTGAACTGGTCAAAGGTAAAATCTCTTGTAAACACAAAGCCTAGAGAGAAGAAAACACCACTTTTAGGGAAGAGCCCCTTGCTCACTGTTAGAGGCAACACTGATACAACATTCTGTTACCTTTGTGACGTGTGATACAACTGAAAGATACATTGAAAGATTTTGCAATAAGTGACATAATAGCTACCTCAAGAAGTTGATAGTAACCAACAATATAAAGGAAAAAACTTAAAGTGACCCCTGGAATTAAACAATTCTGACTGAGTTGTGTCATTCAACTATTTGAGCCACAAAACTTCCTCCTACCATGTGGCTAAGGAGAGAATCTGTGTATTTATGTCCTGTTTTGAACCAAATGCTAGTGTGAGTGAAAGTCAGCTCTCAAACAGTCTAGGCAAAACATCTGTGTACATCCCAAGCCCCACTTAAACTCTCATCTTGAAATAAATTACTGCAAATGAAATAAATTTTAACCAAACTTTAAACAACATATAAAAGTAATAATAATTAAAATTGTAAATAAGCCTACTTTGCTGTAGATCTGAAAGGGGCCAGTAGTTCTCAAACAGCTTCTGAAATCTCACCTCTTTTGTAGTCTAATTGGTTACATCAGTAAATTGCTGGGTGAGTACTTTAAAAGGATGCAGAACAGGAATAGAAATACAGTTTTATGAGAAGTGAGGTGTGAGGACATTAAATGCATTCACTACATCAGAATGTTTTTAATCCTTCTGACCAATTAAGTAAAAGGCATCTTAGAGCAAGTAAATGTAATAGTCCTGATGCTGACTGTAATAACAGATATGGCAAATGTGATAAAATGTGAAAATTTCTTCAGTGAAATTTCTTGAATGCTTCTCCAAAGCACATTAGAGGAAAGAAGGAACAGACCAGTCCAAAACAGAGCAGCTCGAATATTGTCTTAAAAATCAGTCAAGCCGAATTTATAAATTTATTTAAAGAAAAACTACATTGTTGACTTTACTGCCTACTTCTGAATTAAATATTCTCTACTTTGGATATTATGTGAACTTATTTCAGACTAAACCTATAAATTATACTTATTTAGACTCCGTATTTAAATCTCAGAAATCCCAGAACTTGCCTACAGCCAATGCCATGGACTGGACTTATCAAAATCATTGTAAGCGTATTTAACCTTGTTGAAATAACTACCTAATTTATGCCCACTTTAAAGAACTTCCCCCCACACCCCACTAATTAAACTTCCTACAGTATTTCTAAGTTCCTAATTTAACTATGTGAATTAATTAGATCCCAGTTCTACTCCCAAATTCCTTTAATACCACTTCCTCTCCCTTCAGTTGCCCCACATGGAAAAGAAAGAATATGTACTTTCCTTTACAGAGCAATCTGAGATCTATTAAAAGAAAACACTATATAAGCTCCTCATATTCAGAAATAAAAAAAAAAAAAACAAAACAGTGATTTTTTAGTGTTTACAATAAATACTTGGTCAGTAAGGTTGAGACATTCGTGGTAACTTTAAAAAAAAACAGAAACAGCAGAACAGCACATTTGGGATTTGTAAACATCAAATTCAGAGTATAAATGAAGCATAACAAGCTTCCAAAGATGCTTATGGAATAGACACTAGGCCTAGTTTACAAAATAATGATTGTTCAGCTAGTTTGTTTTTAAGATGAGAATTAACTCAGGAATTTGACTAACTTTATTTTGAATTAACTAAAAAACAGCAGGGGATCCCCTTCAGAGATGGTCTATGAAATAATTCAGTAACCTAAAAATGATTCCTGTGTCACTGATCAGCAGGAGACATGTTTGGACAAACCTGAGATGGATCAGTGTCAAGCATCAAGTCCAACATCTCCAAGTTTGTGATAATCTAGTTTGGTCAAAAAATTTATATTTAAACTTTTAAGCTCACCACACCAGTAGTCATGGTGTTCTGGCTTTGCTACTTAATAGCTATTTGTATAAGTGAATAAATATTTATTGTCCTATGTATATGTGGAACATATACTGGTGAAATACATCCTTAAAGAAGAACTCAATCACATATGCTCTTTACTGAGTTTGTGATTGCTATTAATATAGATCGTAAAAATGAAAAACCTTAATTTTAATTTATACATGAATAGTATATGTATTGCTTTTAGGGTTTTGGCACTTAACAACAACAAATTTAATGAAATAACAATTTGCACTGATAACCAGTTATGACATAAGAATAATGAAGTATAATGTCTTAAATGTATACAGTATTTAATGCAAGATCTGGTATAACTTTATGAATATGAAAAACTTTATCTTATGAAAAAGACATTTACTCTATAAAATCTTTCAGAATTTGTAGTATAGATGGAACTGCAAAAAAAAAAAAACCTGAGAAAACGAATTTCTACACTTGTAACAAACAAATAAATGGAAATTTCAAAATTATAATGAAAAAAGAAGTGCTTATTCAGTTCATTTATCACATTTTGTCAAAAATGGTCCTTTTTACTGAAAATTATAAATTATCTGTAGTACAAAAAGTATATTCCACCAGATTCTTAGTAAATGTCCTCTAGGTGGTCCATAATATTTTCCCAAATAACACTGAAGCTAAATAATATAAAAGAAGGAGGAAAAAAAGAAGGGAGGAGGAAAAAAGAAAAAAAAGTAAAAAAAAAGAGAAAAAGAAAAAGAAAAGCATGGTTATAGAAAGGAAAAAACTCAGGGCTCTTGAGAACATATAATCTCCATTTGCACCAAAGCATTACAAAATAATTCTCATGGAAATTAATGGCAGCAGTGAAAGACCTAAATAAGCGTTGGGCTAAGTCTGGGTATTTACAAAATACCTTTATTCACTAAGCATACATCTCAAGGTACACAAAGTAAATAAGGAGGATGGCTAGAAATAAAAAAAAAAAAAAAGAAAATATTTTGTGTACAAGAACTTTGAAAGTAAAATCCTGCTGTGATTTCCAAAGGGACAGAACTAATTTCCTTACTAGCAGCTGGTATGGTGCTGTGTTTTGGAAATGCGATGACAATAACTGATAACACAGAAACTTTGTAGTTGTTGCCAAGCAGTCAACAACTTTTCAGCTTCTCATACTCCCCTGTCAATGAGGAGGCAGAGAAACACCCCAAAAGCTGGGGGGAACAAACAGCCAGGATAGCTGACCTAAATTGAGTGAAAGGATATTTCTATCATGTGACATCATGCTCTGTATTCAATTATGGCTTGGTTAGGAAGCAGAGTAGCTCAAGAATTGGCTGAATATCAGTTCCTTGGGTGGTGAGAAATTGTGTATTACTTTTTTTGTTTATTCTTTTATCACTATCATTATTCTTTGCTTTTTTTTTTCCCCAATTCTCTCCTATATACCACAGGAAGGGGAGGGTGAACAAATGACTGTGGTTGTTTTAGCTGCCTGCAAGATCAAATCATAATACATCCTCTTGGTTTATGATACAGTTGATTCCTTAAAACAAGCAGAATGGAAATGATTTGCCATGACCGAATTACAGATAAAAATCTACATGTACTACTCATCTCTAAAACTGGCTTCTTTGCTATTGCATGTGTGCATATGAAAATAACAAACACATATAGCTATAAACAGATATCTGAAAATGAATAGATTCTCTTCATCAACAAAAGAAAAGTATATAAAAATATCTGCTTATATTATGGTCAGAACATTGATTTTTAAATGTTATATATTCCTCCGGTAGCATAGTACATTTACACTGTAGTTAAGTCCTACAGAAGAAAGCATGTCTAAAACCAGTACAAATTCAGGAACCCCTAAAACTAATAAAAGAACAATTGTGGGGTTTTAGAACAAGTTATAATAGTCAGCAAGATACACGAGTACAGAAATGTTTTTAAACTTAAACGACTACCTCTATTCACTGCCTGTTTAGTCATGCTCGCATTCAGCTCTTGCCATCAATAGGAACAATACACATCTAGTTTTCCTTAGAAGAGAGGAAAAATTATACTTTTGAAGGAAATTTACTGGACCACCACTAGCTTTTGAATTGGAGAGGCCTTTGGCCATCAAAACCATTAAAGAATAATGATAAAGCCTGCTGGAGACTGGGACTTTCAGGTTTACGTTCTGTCTCATATCAAACACAGATAAGTGGTCCCCTGTAATTTTTATGACTACAGTGTCAAAAGTCTTCCATCCAAATTGCAATAAATATTGTAATGAAGTCTGGAAGTAAGGCCATTTCTACTTGCTCGGGGCTGAGAATTAAGATTCTAGCCTGTTTCTAGTTAGACAGTCATTAGAAAGATCTAACGTCCATGGTAAATGGTTTCCTGTTTTGAGTACTTAAAACCAGTTTTAGTAAAATTGACTTCCTGAACATTTTCTTATATATTCTCCAATATATGAATTTGAGTTTTATCTTTTTTTATAATGGTGGGTTCTTCATAGATTGTCCTCTAAGTGAATATACTTACTTAAACTAAGAGCTCCACTCTGAAGCGAGCTATCTATTCTTACATATTTTTATGTTGATCTAAAGCATGGAATATCAAAATACAGCACAGTGCAGAAACATAAAACAGTGTGATTTATTCTCCTTTACTTTCTCTAAAAGAAAAACAGTTGAGATTTATCCTTTTCCCCCTTTTAATTTCACTCATCATTTCAATTCAGAGATATACATTTACATTACTTTTTTTTTTTTTTAAATTTGGTTCAAAGGGATTTGCAGATGCATTTTCATTAAGATTTCAAACCAAGGTTCACTGTCTATGAATTACACTTAAACTTTTACATTAAATACTGACAAAAATTGTGAACATTGGCTTTATCCAATAGAATTAATTTATAATTCATACATACATAGTTCCCATAACACTTTGTGTTGATTCTTCCAAAGGAAATGGTGGCAGATTTTTTCAAGGAACTAAGCTACTTGTTACTGTAAGCAATAACATTTGCCTATGAAAAAATATAAAACAAATTCAGCCTCAGTTTAAAACACCTCAAGTGATAGCCTTGAAGTTTTGTTCCAACTCCCCTGGTCATCCCCAAATTCCTAAAATCATGTGTACTGGCATTCTGGAAAAATCCTAACAGAGTATATTTCATGCTTGTTAAGTCAGGAAATCTGACTGTGATCCTTCATTCATATGCTCTGACCACATTGGTGGACAATGCCCTCCCTTCTGGATGTTGCATTCCTGTGCATAGCACTCATGCAATACTGTAAATAAAACCATGTATACGTAGTAAATAGATTTAATTACTTATTTTGCTATACTTGTTCAAACAAAAATAGTGCATTTAGATCTGTATTTGATAGAATAAATATTCTTTTTTTATGTTCCTTTGACAAAAGCTGTGAATTATTAATTTCTCCCATTGTATTCACTGAGCAACAATAATTGCAAATAAATGCTGAAGTTAATGAAAAAATTAAGGAAAAGGGTTTCTTTATGAGAATTAATGAAACATTTCCACAAAATCTTTTCATAGACCAATAATGTCTCATAATTCTTTATGAAGCAGCACCTCCATCTTCAAAGCTCACTAATTATAAAAAAATGAACACAATGAAAGGTTTTGGGTGCTACCTGAAATCTGAACATTGGTTCATCTAAGCACTTGGGAACATTCTTCATTAAACATGATTAGTTCATTGATGCCACTTTCACCTTAGCTTCAATCTCTTACCTTTTATCAGCAGATTCACATGTACTAGTGCTTAGGTAGTTAACTGTTTCTTTTTAGGTTTGGGATGTGCTGGGGTTTTTTTGGTTGGTTGTTGGGGTTTGGCAAACACATACATTTGGAAACACTGCCTCTTTCATTGGATTTATAAATACTTGAGAAGGTATATATGTATGGTTTTTCATCCAAATTTGGATAACATTTGATAGCACACCAACTTAAAAAATAAATCAAATGTACTTTATTGAGAAATTTTAAACGGATGCCATTGCCATTGATGACACATTTAAGTGTTATTTCCTCTAGTACATTAGAAACATGAGTGATGAGTTCTTTTATATATTAATATCATGCTCCAAGTCCCTGAGAACTTCTACTACCTTTATTTCTTCCAATCTTCACTAGTTCTATTGATTCCTTTATACTAAAGGAATACAGCTTTATTTAGCCAGAGATCTTTACTAAATATAGTTATGCTGATTTTTGCTTGCTCAATGTATCTTTTGGTGCATTCTATAATAGAATTTGCAAAAATAAAAGTTCTTAAACAAACTAATCAACTAGAAAGTTTATGTTGTCTTTAAATATTATCAACAGGCATCATTGCTTGCTATTACAATTCAAGGACAATCAATGCTATACTGATGCCATTAATAAAAAAATGAGTCAATAGACACAATCTTTTAATATAAGCCTAATTATGAGAGTCTCTTTGCATGAAACTAGAAATATTGAAAATGTTGACATTGGAGATGTGCCCTTGAACCAAAAGCCAAGTATGAGTCAATAATCTATTATGATTTTCATTTTGCAGAAGTAGTGCATTATTTCAAAAGGTCTCAAAAATCAATTTAGCGTTTAGTATATCTGTGTAATAATGACATCCTAATTAAAAATCCCAATCTGAATAGCAGAAAGGATAATGTTTAATCTCTAATCAATGAGCACTGAGGGAAGAAGTTATAGGTGCAATAACCTTTCTTAATGAGGTTTATTGTTTTTTTCATATATTACATTTTCCTTCATATTTCTGAATACACTCTTAAACTCTGCAAAGATATGTATGCAAACACCCAGTAAATCAGTAAATATTAGCACAAGTTAAAGAAAAAAAAATGAAGGGGAAAAAGATATATCCATCTCTTCATGGATTGAGCTGCTATTAATACATTGGGAACTTAACAGGTATTTTTTTAACACAGAAGTTTCCCAAACTGACAAACCACCTCCAAGTTAATTTAATGTGCTCACTTATACTTCCCTACATCCCTGTCATGCCATTTATAGGACGAAGTACATATGAAATCCTTTACATTTATCAGTAAAGGCGGCATTATATTGGAGAATTATTTCTGAATTACTCTTAACAATTTGAAATTGCAGATTCTGAATAGCTACCAAAATCTCTCACAAATGCAATGAATGCATTTCCTTACAAGTGTTCATGGGTGCACTGGATAGCTGCTCAATTACATGTATGTCAAATGATTATCTGAGAGCTCAATTTCATCTCTATTATCTGTCCCCCATCTCATCTTTCAGTTATATATACTACTGAAGTGTTAAATGCATTTTTGAACCTGTTACTACTTCAGTTAATTTCCCACTAAGAGGTGTTGGAGTAACAGATGTCATAATTATTCAATTATTATGCTGATTTTACATTCATTCTTTCAAGGCTTTGTATAAGATGGGCCCACTGGACATCAATTTCAGGAGCTGTGCAATCTTATAACAGCTTCACACGGGAGCAAAGACTCATATATGAAACTACTGCAGAGGCCTGTCAACTTTTTATCTAATAAATACTCAGACTGGTTCAAACACCCGGAATTCAAGTATACAGCCACATTTTCTATTCTGTGGCTTTTTAAGAAAGCACTGATTACTGTATCAAGCATTATACATTTTTTTAAATAAGAAAAAAACCCTATAAAAACCTAACGGTTGCAATACAGTCTGTTTTGAACATTGTTAATAAACAATTGCTACTGGTGAGTTGCTAAGGGGCTCGTGTAATGTCATCCATACACGCTGAAAGACCATTCATGATGACCTTTCTTGCACTGAAACCAGATATTGTTCACAGAAGTTTTTAAAACTTTTAAAACTGTTTTAAAGATCTGTGCTACTGAACACACCAGTAATAGGGTAACAGAGATAATGAGGGCTCACAGAACCCTACAAGAGAGAATGAAGACTCTTCCTATATCACTTCAAGTAGTACAGCACAACCTCTCACTAGGCTTGCTTGGAGATATATATGGAAATAGAAGATGATGACAAAGAAAAAAAAAAGCAAGCGGTAACCAGGTGGCATTACAGCCTCTTCTGTATCAGGCACTGAGAAAGATGAAATAGTGTTTATATACTTCTGAGTACTTTGGGAGAACAATAAAAACATGCTTAATCCTACATGCAAAATATACCTTTATAGTAATCCTTTCAATGAAAAACAAACAACTCACTTTGTAACAATGCACATGTTTTAAATTCGATGTAGAGCTGATCTGCATATTTAATTTTCTGTTTTAAATGTATACCAGATCCCTGACTCTATGCCTCAAGGTCACTGAAAATCTCAGACATTTTAGGATTTTTGTTAAAACATGGGACAGTCATATGTAGTAAACAATAGGAATAAGGGATTTGTTATAGAAAAGGAAAGCAACATTAGTCCCCAGGCTGCAGATGAAAAGGATGCAAACCAGACCAAAAGCTACTAGTTGAGGTTTGGAATAGATCTTCCGCCTCTTTCCTTCCCCTCTACCAATCTGGGACACTAGAACTACTCTCAATATGTGTATGCATATGAATCGTGTCTTGTTCTTATTTTCTGAAATACTGATTAACTTCTATATGCAAGAAGCTTTTATGCCTCAGAAATGACTATTTTTATAAGCTATACCCTTAGGGTGTAGTACAGTATAATCTATACTTATGTGCTTTTTCATGTAATGTGCTTGTAGCCAAAATGTGAGAGCAGCTATGAGAAAATTAAACAGAACAAGAGCTGCCATGTGCTCCACAATTAAAGGAAACACTAAGTAGCGGCAATGGGAATTAAACAGGACACTGTGTTATGCCAAATACCAAATGTGAAACCAAAATATCTGCCAAGCCTCCCCTATTTGTTACAGTTTTTCCATATTTAGGTAAATTCATGTAATTATGTACCCTGCAGTGGTAATGGGACTGTGCTTTAGTCCTTTTGCAGCATATGCTGTTGGCACAAATATCCTTTTTGAGGGGAAAAAAAAATAAAAAAAATCAAACTTGGCCAAGATTACATATGTTGATTTTATATTGGCATCCTGACTGCGCCTAACAGCTGGTCCTAAATGTAATGAAACTGTGTTGGTTTTATTCAGTTAAACAACTTTGCAGACTCTTTAAGCATATGTATTTCTTATAGCTCCCTATGTTTTTGAATCTGCTTTGATCAGAGCCATCAACAGTTGCACTACTTTTTTAGCATTTGAAATGGATCTGTGAACCAAATAAGTAGTATATTTAAGATTTATTTTCTTCTTACACACTATGACCCTAGTTTTGAAGAACAGTGATCACATCACAAATCTCTCATGAGTTTTTCATACATGTGCTTAACAGAAGGTGTGAAATGAGCATGTTCCTGCCTGATATTTTTTCCACAATCACTAAGGTGTTTAACAGGTTTCACAGTCACTAAGATCTTAAAAACTTTTTCCTTTATTTGCATGTGTGAAAGACACTGTGGAAAAAGCACCTTTTCTTTTTTCTTTTTTTAAAGTAGCTGAACAGTGGGTGATTTTGTTGGAAGCACTGCAACATGTATATGAAATACTTTCCATGACAGAGAGAAAACAGATGGAGTACTCCTGCCATATACCAAAGATAAGTCAGGCCACCTCCAGCCAGAGAAACCTGCAATTACAATGTATCTCCTAATCCAAGGCAGTTGTTGATATGCACAAATGCTGAAATAAACCAAATATTACTGAACATTTTTAGAAGTCCCTTGAAAGCATTAATGGCTATTGAAACTGAAGACAGATTCTCAACTGCTGTCTCATAATCATAAACAACTACATCCTGCAAACACAAGAACATATCCAGAAAGAACAGTCACAAACCAGAGTTTAAATATGCTAAGATCACATGAAATGTATCATCATTGTGAATAATCTGTAAAACTATAATTTATTCAAATGTCTAAGTATACATTCTGCCACTTATAAACAAAAATTTTAAAATTACAAGTTCTAAATGCAAAAAATGAGAACAACACAGCAATATCTGTATCCCCTAAAACAGGAGTTATTGAAACATCAGTAAACAACGTTGTTAGTGAAGATTCCATTGTAAGGACAGACATTTTACACAAGTTCTAGTGTTCCAGTTATCTATCAACGCTGTCTTATTTGTACATTCAGCATAAGATTTCAGGTTCTTTAAGAGGATGGGGATGGATTGAGAATTATCACTGTTCAATTAAAGCAGACAAGGAAGATTGCTAATGCTTCCCAAGGGAACTGCTGTTGTCTGTACAGGTGTGTCTCAACAGCATACACATGGAAGGTTCACATTTCTAAGAAAGTTTCTTCTGAAGCCTTGATATCCTGCATAAAGCAGAACATCTAGCCTCACTGTATAGCATTTTTAGAAGAACACTTTATTTTTATTATTATTACCGTTATCATAATTATTATTACCATGGTTATTATCATTATTATTATTATTATTAAAAAAATAATTTTCATGGTAGGTCCTAACAAAAGTTGGTTATACCTTGTTGTCTTCCTCTAATAGGTTCAGACAACACTGTTATTCAATCTCACATTCTAGTCTCCTGAATAACTTAAGGGAACAAACCAGTTTAACAATATAATACAAATATTTATTTTCCTCAAAACAGTGAGATTAAGGTGCATTAACTGTCTCCCCTGTCCCCATTCCACAAAAGGAAAACTGAGATGGATCCAAAGACTGAGATAGCCTAGATTGACCTCATCTTAGCTCTACATGTTTTGGAGTGTTAAGACAGAAGTCAGTCTTTTTCTCATGTAAGGCAAACCCACACTTCCAAATGACTGATGTCCTTCAAAGGACAGTGACATTCAGTGAAATCCTATCTTCTAAAATGATTTTTTTGTTGGTACAAATTCCTCTGTATAAACATTCTACCTATCTTAATAACTGGTTGAGCAGTTTTAGAGCTTGTTATAATAGTACAACCACAGGCATTCACTGGTAAGGAAAATACAGCGTTTACCAGTAGTCTACTACAAAGTTTTCAGATTTAAGAGATAACTGATGTCTTTACATCCAGACAACAAATTAAGCAGCCTCAAGATTACAGAGTGTATAAATAACAGTTTCTGTGACTGAAGATACATATTCTGAATAAAGCCAGCTATGTACCTTCTCCTTAAGTGTCTGTAACAGTAAAAATATATTGAAAAACATAAGTGAACGAAGCAAACATTTGCTTTCCTAAGCAGATACAGAATAGTCTGATATATTTTAAAATTTTTTTCTTTATATTTCTTTTATATTTTTAAATCATTTAACATTATCTAGGACATTATGATGACTAAGGAAATGAAAAAATACAGGAGCACTTTGGCTTCTTTCAAAGCAGAATGAACTTGGGTAGAAGTACTTCATCAGAGCTTTTAAAG
>VXBZ01011780.1:615796-649840 GCA_013399135.1 Heliornis fulica
ACTGGAATGGGACAATAAGAATTCAAGGAAATAAAAAAAAAAGCAAGAAAAAGTGTGAAAGATTTATCAGAAGTAACTACAGGAGATTCTTTTTAACTACCTCTTCCACTGGCAAATGACACCAATGCAACATTTATTTTAGGAGACACATGAAACATTGTGTATGTTCATAAAGAATTTTATATGTATTTTTATATATTTTTATGTATCATATACATGTGTGTGTCTGTGCATATATTTGTATATACAGACTATTGTGTAAATGATCAAAGTCTGTACCTTCCCCATCAGAAATGTTCACACTCTTCATCTTTATGACTGCACAGACCTATTACTCCTTAGGTAACTACTGTACAAGAGCTGTGTCTGGTGTAAAATTAATTTTTATGTATCTAATAGTATATTGTCTCATTTTACAGAAAAGTGTTATATGTCTTTTTATAAAAACCTATAGTTTTATCTTATTCTGCAAATTGTTTGCCTTTGAACATTTGCATTGCCCACCATTTTTATGAAAGGTGTTTCCATTATCTTCAGTGGAAATATTTTTAACCTGAGGTCTGATACAAGTGACTATTCATTTAACTTACTTAATATGGCATATCTACCTATATTCAGTGTCCATCTGACAAAAGTCTTACTTGTGGCAGAAATTGGTGGGTGGGTGGGTGTTGTGTATGTGAAAGAAGCAGGTGAGTGAAATTTCACCAAACATCTTGGCAAAACTGTGACTCATTTAGGGGAAAATGAAAATTGTAACATAATCCCACAGTACCAGAGCTACCAATGAGATACCAATGTTTTTTGTATAAAACTTTGAATCAGGACTGTTTTGATGTTACTCTATCTTTTCCACATAAACATAAATAATGGACTCCTGTTCTTAATTTAGTTTAACAGTCTTCTATGCATGTCCCCCCACCACAAAAAAAAAAAAATAAAAAAATCAACGTACTACCACCAGCCTTAAAATTTGATCCAACATTTTAGAAGCCATTGCTGTTCCCATGACACCTAACCAAGTTCAACAATTTATAGGAGCAAGGTACAGATTCTTCCCATAATGAAAATATTAAAAACAGGAGAAAATATATAATTTATTAATACTTTTAAGAAAATGGATTGACAACTGAATCAAAATTGGTTTTAGAGTTTTGATTTAAATATGAAGAACACATGACAATTATTCAAATAGCTTACTCGTCTGCACCCATTCAGAATACCCATGCTAAGGTCAGAACTTCTGAAACACTCAGCTTGTGACCTTAACCTGAGTAACAAAACCATCATATCTTATCATTGGTTAAGATAGTGAACCCAAAAAGGACTACTCCAGACGGAAGGTAACAGCATATCATGACCTAGTCTTATCCAGTATAATGGATATTAAAAGAAAAATTTAGATGAATTTTTGAAATGAATAAAAATACCATCCCTGATACCTTCCCAAGTTTTGTAGAACACTGAAAATAACACAGAAAAAATGAGATTTTTAAACTATCTGGCTTAGCAATAAGAACAAAGTCTTCTGTTCCCACTTAATCTAAAATATTAAAAATTAGCAGTAATTTATATTAATTATGTAGCTTTCCTCCATTGTTTAGATTCAGAAATTGAGTTATTAATATTGTAGAATTTCTGTTAAAAGATAATCAGTGTATCTGAAAATTTCACTTTTCCAGCCAACCGAATCCTGCAAACACTAAGAGATCCAAATTGGTCACATTACAGGAAAAACACATCAATTTCTGCGTGTGTCCTGATCAGTAACCAACTTTTATAAATAAAGAAATCTAACAAACCCCCAAAAACAAAACAAAACAAACCCAAAACAAAACAACCACCCCCCCCCAAACTCCAAAAATCAGACCTCAACTTTTAACCTAGCAAATTCTTAAAGTCCATTAAAAATGTTACTACAAGCGCATCCAACTCCATTTGCAAAAACAAACACAAAGTGGTTGGTAAGACCTTGGATGTGCCATTTCTGCAAACTTATAATTGTTTTTGTTTTCAATTTTCAACTGCTTCTACATTTATATACACTTACTCTTTGACAGCTTGTCTTAATACATTAAGTATACACAAAACTTATGCAAGAACATTCAGCAAGCAACATAGATTTCTGCATCCTAAGAATTTGGTAGGAAGCAGAAAACATTCAAGCACATTTTAAAGTGATTATGATATCCCTGACATCATGTTGTCCTCCTTCAGTGCAAGCAGTGACAAACCAGTTTCATGTGGTCTTGCTGTGTGTACCAGCAATGCCCAGAGTGACGACACCAGAAGTGTACCACAGTCAAATCTTGTGAGTCTGTTAAACACACATGCTTGAATAACAAGGTAGTGCCCTATTCCACCACTCTTACTAATGAGGTAAATTCTTTTGTGTATTGATTTTAATTAGTTTACTTGTGGAAAAAAGTCCTACATAGCATGATTAAGGGCAGCATTATGGCCCTGGGTTAAGGACCAAACTGACTTTAAAGTCTAACATAATATACAAATTGTCAGTATCATAAAATCTAATTTTACATTCATATATGAACACATGTTTTACTAGGGGATTTCTTTTTGTGTTTTAACTTCAATGCTCTGTTTGAAAGTTTAAAACAGTACACTGAATATATTAGACTGAACCTTAGTGAAAAAAAGAAAAAAAGATGCTAAGAATTAACACAGGACAGACCACTGAAATACTAATTGGAATACGGTGACAAGGAAATTCATAAAAGTATTTACAACTGAGAAGTTTACAAGATTGCCTGTAGCAGGCAGGAATTCAATGATACATACAGTAGGAATTACCTGCACTGAATATAAAATTAGACCTTCATTTCACTGATGCACTGATTCACAGCCTGCTACTGCAATTCTTCTGATTGTGTAGCTATTACATATATATGTTATTCTAAGCCGCGTTTATTAGGGTAGAATAGGTTACCCACATAAACTACAGAAAGGACATATCACTAGAGATTAGGTTTATACATTAGTGACTAAGCATTTTTAGAGCACATATCACCTAAAATAGATTTACACTTAGGTAGTAACAGTTACTTTGTTTGAAAAAGAACAAGTAATTTTTTATAACTAAAGTAATTCTGACTTTTTAGTTGTCAAATGAAACATTTTTTCATTTTGTTCTACAAGGCTCTAATCATTCATCCTTGTAGGTGCACTTCAAAAGCTTTGAGAATCTTACATTTGATTTCTGGGAAGTATTTTCTCGTTAACATCTAACATATGTACCCTGTAGGCATGATTCACACAAGTCTCTGGAATTCTAAGGAAATGATGATCAGTCACGGAAATGTGTAAAGATTCAAGAACTCTGGCAATTTTCACATCAAATGTTGTCAGCGAGTTACTATTATAAAAGTACTTTTCTCACCATATCACTGAAAAAATGCTATGTACCATGCAGCTCCGAGAAAAGTTACACATTTAATGAACTCCACCACCCAAAGGTATATTTCCTCGAAGTTGATAACTGAATCCATTACATTCAGAAAAATGCTAATTGTAAGTAAGAGATGCTCAGTATGTCCTGAATAAAGTTTGTGTCTTGATGAAGGAAGCAGGGTGGAGAGGGGAACAGCTAGCCAATCAGCAGGCAAAACATGTGCCTAAACGTCCTTGCTCCTAATTAATCACAGCAACTGTGCTACAGCAACAGTCTAAATGTCAACAATATATTTTTTTTTAATAACATCTTCAGAAAAGCCAACTCGTACATCTAACAATAATGTATTTATTTAGGTAATTGTTTGGGGATTTTATTCAAAAATTCAAAACAATTCCTTGAATCACTAAAGAGCTGGTAAAAATTAAAAGTAATGAGCTCGTTTCAATAAAAATTTATGAGACTGGTTTCATGCTGACAAAGTGGGTTCTGCAGGCAGGACCCCTCCACCTGCCTGCCAGAAAAAGAAAAATCCTCTATTTCAAAATATTTTAAAATCTTTTAATGAGGTATTAAAATACAGCTACAATGGTATCGGTAAACTGAAAGTATTCTGTGCGTCTTTGAGATCACCAATGAGTTTTTACAGTTCAAAAGAATTTTCTGAAGAAACAAAACCCAATACTTGTCAGCAGTAATTACTAGAGATGGAAAATTCTCTTGGGGCTGTATTAACAATATGCATAACAAGTGATGTCACAATGTAAAAAATGATATCATTTTATTATAGTAGAAGATGCAATAAATAAAAAAGAAATTAAGATAAAGAATCTAACTCACATGGACCAAAGTGAGAGTACTTGGTCATTTTCCTCATGATTGGACACAGGCAGTCTTAAAATGTAGAAATAAGCATCCTGAGCTCTGATAAAGGACTAGCATATTCATAAATATTATGCAATCACACACAAAATATTCAATTCATACAATTATCTAAGAATGTGAGAAACAAAATAAATCAATAAACCAGACAAAGCCACAGGAATCACTTTAAATCTGTGCTCCTGAAAGTATCCACCGGTACAAACCCATTAATTCTAACTATTTTCCAATTAGTGCAAAATATCTGTTTACATTTTGTAATGATATGCATTACGTATAAAAACAAACAGTAACATTCCTAATTAGATGTTTTTAACAGAATTCCATAGCTTTAAATTGTCAATATGAAACACTGGAAAAATAAAAAATAAACTATTTCAACTCAGTTTAAGGTTTAGCTATCTCAAAAAATATGAAGGTTGCATACACTGTTGTACAAAAAGTGACCTGAACTCAGCAACCTCAAACACTACATTCATCTATGCAAGAACTGGTGTAAAAAAAAGAAATAAAAAAAAATAATATGTTTTAGCTATATAGTATGATTAACAGCCAGTGTATAGTAAGAGTTGTATACCGTTTGTAACCCAACTCTGAGTGTGTCAAGTTGCCATTAAACAGCTATTAACCAGTTCAAGCAGGCAGAAAGAGACATGTTGGTGGTGGAATTCCCCATAATGAAG
This sequence comes from Heliornis fulica, assembly GCA_013399135.1. NCBI lineage: Eukaryota > Metazoa > Chordata > Aves > Gruiformes > Heliornithidae > Heliornis > Heliornis fulica. The sequence goes on from VXBZ01011780.1 coordinate 620,771, forward strand.
CCCAAATAGGGGAGAAGATCACTTCTGTCCCCTGGATAAACTCCAAGCACAAGTGATGGGCAGAGAGGAAGAGTTTTCTGCAAAGATAAAAGATGATCTAATCCTTAGAGGAGGAACTTAGAGGTAGCTTTATTTAGCCAACTGTACTGAAGAAATTGTAGAAAGTGGCAATATAGGTCAAAGCCTCACTAAAACCAACTTTTATATATCAGAAGTAGAAACCCTAAGGAATTTCCTCTCATAGTAAAAAACTACAAACACTTTAGTTGTAAGTTTTTGCAAATAAGAAACTATCTTGTGAAAGAACCCTTCAGAACCTTTCACACAAATACTTCATAACAACAGTGCTTCTTTTTCTAAGTGACTTTATACTTCCACATCACTGATGCAGATACCAATGCTAATCTGGCAATGGGATGTTTCATCAGTTGAGGTATTGTATAAGAAAGTCAAAATATTTATATGTTCTGAAAAAAAAAACCCCAAACAAAAGTAAAGCATATCAGCCATTCTCTAAGCCAGTTCCTGCTCCACACACTCTCTTTACAGATTTACAATAATAAAAGGTTAGTTGAAAAATTTTCAAAAGTTATTAACAGGAAAAATGGGCAATATAGGAATAATTGTAATGGTGAAGGAATCCATTCACAGATCTGAGGTGTTCCTTACTACACTGTTACTTAGTAAAGTGACTTAAAAAAAGGGTTAAGGCATCTGATAAATAAGCTATCTTTGTTTCCAGGAATTACTTTACATATTAATATATAAAAGAAAAACAGGCTAGTGTTTAGAAAACTGATGGATATCAAATGTCCTTTAAAGCCTACACTGTAAATCTTAGAAGGGCATGGAAAAATAAGTGCTACGTTAAAAGGTATTAAGAAAATTATGAAGCTTAATGTGAAATGGCTGTAGGGTAGATACTATTTATATTCATATCCTTGCAAAAGTAATACGTGTATTAAAAATGTGCCCGTTGTAAAACCAGAAGCTATTCTGAAACCATCTTGCACATTAAGAAAGTTACTTTCTTCACCACTTGGTCCCTGCTCCTTTTTCTACAGGGAGTTTTGATTTCTACTAAATTCAGAATCAGGCTTTCAAAGTGCTGAATGTTGCCAACTGATTAATGGAACTCGTTTGCTTATATGTTCACAGTAGGAAGTGCAGTAAAAGATGGCTTAAACCAACTGAGAGGTAATATGAAATTGAGATTTCATTTGCTCTCTGAAAAGATTGGCTATAAGTTAAGCTTCTTATTCTTCTATTAGATAAGCAGGTATTCAAACAGATTTAAACACATTATATTAAAATATGTATTAATGTATACAACAGATATTCAGAAAAAAATAGGGAAATATTATCATCTTAAGTAAAACAAAACTGAACTACCCCACTACCAAATCAATTTATTCTAGTAAAGTGGGACTTTTAGTATTACACTGTTTTTCTTCTTTGTACTGTTGTTGACACTCTCAGAACCATCTTCAAAGTACCGTACTCTTTTGTGTGGTGTAAAACCAGTATGCTTCCAATTTTGCCATCAATCATCTTTAATAGCATATGCTATTAATGTAATTTTGTTATTGAAGATTCCTAAATCTATTCAGTGGTTTGCACAAGACAATTACGTTTTTGTTATATGCATGCAGGCAATCAGATAGCGCCTTTTTAAATTAGAGCAATTAAACATGGTCATTATAAATGGTAGATTATTAAAAAATAATGAAGTGTCAATATGACATTCTTTGATTTAAAATAAAATGGTAACAGAACGGAGAGATGCATTTTAATTATTTCATTTCAAAAGTATACTTGAAAAATCTGCTTTATGAAAGCTTGCTGCTGTTGGGAAATGCTCTCCATAGTTTTTACAGTGCTATGAATGTTTTTACAGACATTTCCTAAAGTCTTGAAAATCCAAACATTTTATAACACAGAAGAGTCCTCTATGCATTATCTAGAAAAAATAATTATGAAATACAGTCACTTTTTCAGTAGATTGAGTTTTTTTCTAACCACACTAAAATCTAAAGTAAAAAAATCAACACTGGTATGGTAAGATCTGTCCAGTCCATAAATTAAAAAATATTTGACATCTTTGTATGCCAATAGAAATTTAACAAATTATGATTATTTTTGCCATAAGTTCAACAACTACATAATTTTGACAGACCCCTTCTATCTCTGTCTTTCCTCTTGCTTCAGCTGTTTACTCCCTGTCCACCTTTGTGATATCAAAGCCACTTGGTTCAGGGAGGAATTTAAGCATATGCAGTATTCTTCTATCCTATAGACACTCAGGTAGAGTTTAAGGGAATTTATTTGTAAACATAGCACTTTCTTACTTTTGTTCCTTCTAGAGAGAAGTAACCTAAGTGAAAAATGTGGTTTTTTTTTTTTTTTCAAACTTACATCCAAATTCAAAATGCAGTTATTAAACTTGTAAAACTGGAGTCTGAGATCCTTTTATTTACATCTTTGGTTTTAGGAAGGAATACTTTCTGCACAAAGTCTACCTTACATACTTGAATAAAATAGAGACAACAGATTTACTTTAGAAACACCTCAAGAAGTTTCCTACCAAATGAAGGTTTATACCTATAAATACACTAAGAAAACCATAAAGCAATGAAAGAAGACATACATTCAATGTTATTTACTACAGCACTGAATACGAATACGACATGACTGAAAGAATTGCTAGCTGTGATTCCTAAGAACAGTAGTTAAGGGTAATAAAGATTGCCCTACACTTTCTTTCTTGAGTTTTGCTATAGCTGATAGACAGTCTGCCTGGTGTTGATATATGCATTTTCTTCTCTGACTTGGACTTCCATATCTCCACCCCAAGGGCAGGCATTAAGGGCAGAAAAAAATCACCCTCACAGTATTTCTCCATGTTCTGTTGCTTATGCTTGAACACAGTGGTCACAGCACTGAGCTTGACTGAGTTCAAGAAGCATCTGGACAATGCACTCAGCCCCATGCTCTGACTTGGCTGGTCCTATACAGAGCCAGGAGTTGGACTCGATGATCCTTATGGGTCCCTTCCAAATCAGGATACCCTAAGATTCCATGATAACACTACAATCAGGACAAGCAGGGCTAAAGGCATCATACGAACACCCTTCGGGGTAAACATCAACTCTCTTATTTCACTTTCATTGTATACATTCTTCAGATATTGACAGTTCTTATTCAGAGCTAGTATGAAATTCTTCCGAGACTTAGTAGGAATTTTTCTCAGGTCTGCTTTATGCTCAGCAAAAAAATCTAGAGAACTGAACACAGAACAAGCAAATTATATATAAAAGACTCTGAAAGAATGTATACCTTAAATACAGACATGCTGGTAAGCATATAGACATATTTGCATATAATAATCTAATACAGCGCATGTTAATGAACTGTGATTTACTGCCAGATGTTTCCATGCCATTTCATTGAGACAACTTCTTGTTGGGAACAAAATGAATGACTAATATAGCTTTAATAATAGCTTAAAAATAAAAACTTGGTACAACAACTTTGCACAGAAAAAAAGCATGTGAAATGTATCCTCTTGTGGAAAAGCTAAGCATGTCTCCTATCTCAGACCAGTGTGGTTGGTTTGACTTGTTTCTTTGAGCAAAGCAGGTAAGGAGCAGAACAGGACTGCAGTAAAACAACAGAGAAAGAAATCTGCTCTGGGAAAGCGGTGAACTTAAAAACTGCTTTCAACTGTGAAAATGAGAATATTAGATTCTCAACCATGTGGACTACACAAAGTAGTTTTAGCTGGCACAAATTATACAGAAAAGCAACAGTGTAAGAAATATATCTATGTAGAATATCAAATAGGGTGCTTCTATCCAAGCACCTCTCTGAACTTTGGGGTCAGTAATTCTCTACACGTAGTTGTGAATATATCCTGGTACATTTTGGTAAGCAATGCTTAATCCACTTTATGGACAAAAGATGGATACCTGACCTTATTAGCAGCAAGCCTAAAACTAGCTTGTATTTACCTTTTAGCTTAAAACTCCAGTCCTATTTTCAGGGCAAATTTTGTCAAAGAAAATTATACAACACAACTACCTTTTTCTGCATTGCTTTGAGATATCAAGGAAGTAAGGCAAAAAAAAAAACCAAAATGAAAAAAGATTCATCACCTATAGTAATGGATGTTTCAGATCAATTTAACCTGAACTAATATATTTTCTTAATGACAAATCAATGTCAAAAATAATGAAACAACTTAAGATTAAGTCTTTGCTCCTAAACAGGGTTATACAGTCTGCCAGTCTTGTATTATTTATTGCATGTGAATATTATTAGATCTTTTTTACAGTAGAGAATAGATAGAAGCCAATTATTTTTCTGCATTCTTTTAAGAATTACATATTTAAACAGGAAAAAAATAGCCCTTACTTCAACTAATAGAATTTTGAAACTAAGCTAGAAATAAACTACATGAATATATTACCAGTTTTATTTTAACAGTTTTCAAGGTATGTTGACATTTTCTTCAAATGACTTTTCTATCGAGCCCATGATTAGATTATAAGGTCAAGAATCCATCCAAATAGTTCATTTATCATAGCTTATTCCACAGCCATTTTGCCACAATGAATAAAGACTTGTCATGAGGTATTCATCTGAATCTATGGTCAAGTACTCACATGCACTTAGCACTGTGCAAACCAGCAAAGTTCTCTTTCTTATGAAAGCTTTTAAACTACAGGATGGCAGGTGGGTATTGTCAATAAGATCACAAAAGGTAACAAGGTGATCATTAAAATTTATCTCAAAATGTAATTTTCAGAGGTGTTTCCATAGCTTTATTTGGTAGACCAACAATAGCAATATTTACTTACTTTGCAGTGCAGCTAGCTGAAACAAGTGTCTACCATTTAATTTCCAACTGAGGAATTCACATTTTACTATCTCTCAGTCTTGTAATAGAAGAAAAAGCTTCAAAGCTTCCTTTTTGTGGTGGGTTTGCAATGTGGCTTCTGCAAGGAGCAGCTAGAAAGTTTACGGGTCCAACAAAGCAAATCCCAGCTGGGCCCCCGAGGCCCAATCCCAAACCCTGTTACTGACAAGGCCGGACAGGCCAATCAGCGCCGGTCACAGGCCTCTGGGAATCACATTTTAGAGAGAGAAAAATGCAAACAGCCACATTCTGCCACCAGAGAAGGGAGTGAGAAGATGGGAGAAGCTTTGCAGACACCAAGGCCAGTGAAGGGGGGAGGAGGAGGCACTGAGAGAAGATTCCCTGTGGCCCGCGGAGAATACCATGGTGAAGAGGGTGTCCNGAGAGTCATTCTATGAGTTTATAGCAGTGACCCACGCTGGGGCAGGTGGTGAAGAGCTGAGGGCCTGTGGACCCATGTGGAGAAGGTCGTGGAGGACTGTCTCCTGTGGGTGGGACCCCACACTGGTGCAGGGAAAGAGTGTGAGAGAAATACCACCCCTCAAGAAAGAAAACAAGTTACGTGAACTGACCAAAGACGAGCCTCCATTCCCTATTTCCCCCCCACACTTTCCCCCTGTGCCATCCTGGGGTGGAGAAAATCATGAATTTTAAAGTCTGCAAAGAAGGGAAAGGTTGGAGTTGGTGTTTTAAGAGCTGTTTATAATTCTCATTACCCGACTCTGGTTTCTGTGTGTGTGTAGTGTAATAAATTAGAGAGTTTTCTTGCCTTTCTTCTGTGTTGAGTCTGTTTTGCCCATGACACTCATTGCAGAATGATCTCTCCCTGTCCTTATCTCACTCCAAAGCCTCTCAACATGTATTTTCTCCCCTGTCCAGCTAAGACGGGAGTGACAGAGCGGCTTTGGTGGGAGTCTGACCTCCAGCCAGGGTCAAACCACCACACTGAAAGTAGGAGCAAAGTCAGATAACCTATCAGCAACAAGTTTGCAACAAAACTGAGCAGCCCCACTGCCTAATATCATCATACAAAACTACTGGTAAAGCACAAAAACCTAAGGCATCTTTCCAAGGGAAAATAATTTCTGTTGAATACAAGTACAGTTAAACAGAAGCACGGACAAACACACTGTTAAGACTACAAGCCAGAAAAATGATGCTTTGTTGGAATGACTTGAAGAACGCAAGTTGTGATTCACCAGGTACAGACAGGAGGATATTGGCTAGTCAAGATCTGTTATAAGTATCCATATGAAGGTTTTACATTCTTTTGGGCATATACACTTGTGTGTGTCTGTATGTATTACAAAAAGGTATTTCTTGGGGAAAAAAAGCCCTACTCAACAAAAAGCAAAAGAACTTTCCATATAAGCAATAAAAAAAACCAAAACCCATCAAAAAAACCCCAAAGCCAAACACACAAAAACCAACCTGAAAATAATCAAATGGAAAACTGCAAAATTGATCAGAGGGTTTAAACAGCAGCAGGGGCCAAGATACAAAGACTGAAAGATTAAAACAAATGAAAAGTATGCATTTAGATTGAACTGCTAATATGGGAAAAAAGCTTCAATCAATTTTTCTAAACCATAAGAATTACTAAAATTACTTTTCCAGTAAGGCAAGTTTGCATCAGTTAAAAAACAGAAAAAAATAAAAGCAACATGATGTTTGATGTTACAGCTTTCTGCATATTTAGCATTTTAATTTGGATTATAATAATTCAAGTTTGTCTACCAAGAGTATAGGAAGTTTAAATTAAAAACTAACAGAGGTTGACTGCAGTGATACTCTGCCCCATGCCATCATCAGACTGAATAGATTTGCAGTTTGCTATAAATACTATCTATCAGAATAAATAAGACTATGAGCAGTATACACAGATGGCTATTTATGTTTACTTAAGTTTGTGTTTGCTTTTTAAAAAGCCTGTATAAAACTGGTTCCTTAAGACAAAATGTACAACTACAGAATTATCTGGGATGCCAAATAATGCCTGTACCTTTCAAGCACCATGTCTTCTTAAGCGCTGGATAAAGACAAAAACACTGACTGAATTTTTTTTTTTTAATTAGGGTGGGGGAGAGAACTGCACCGAGCAGTTTGTCCATCCACAAGGGGCTGTGCTAGGGTTACCAAGCTAATTTACCTTGTGACCCAAGCTAGACTTTTGAACCCATTCCTTCAAAGGTGAAGAACTGGGTATTAAGCTTGCTCCATTTAAAAGTGCCCTACCAACATAATGAATGTTTTTAATAAGATCTACAACTCTACTGGGAAAACAGTATAAGAAAAGCCCAAGTGCTCCTTTAATGTTTAAAACTGGATAAAATATTTACAGTAACATAAGACCAAAAAAAACCAAAACCAAAAAATAATCAGAAAGCTCCTCCCTACCATAATTGCATCAAATCATTTTTATGGTAACTGATTAAAATTAATTTTTTTACTATTATTAGAAAAAAAATACAAAAGCTACATTCCGATATACAAAATTTTGTAATCTTATGTGTGAGTACATGAATCCATTTAATTATCAACGATAAAAACGGACTATATATGCTTACTAAAAATCTTATTTAATTTTAAAGACTGAGATGTTTGAGAGATAGTAAATATTTTTTCCAATTGCCGTATATGTCATCTGGAGTGTGAAGCCTTATTTTGAAATTTTTACCTTTGTTTTAGATTTTCAGATGTTTACTGTCTTTCAGGGTAATGAATGTAAGCTGCTTAGACAAAAACATTTGCTTTTGTCAGCTGCTTCCTTATCAATAGTCCATACTGTACATGTACAGCTTTCAAATCACTCCAGGTTCTAAATGAGCATTCAGGTCCTCATTCCTTACCAGCATTGCCTTAGGAAGAAAGCTTTTCCAAGAAAGTCCATGGACCTGAGAACAGAATTTTGGTTCTAAAAGTTCCTATAATGTCTAAAGTAGACTGAACAATTAAAAGTCCCAGTCAGGAACTGATCTCAAATGACTCCATTATGCTTGAAGGAATTTAGAATCTCACTATAGAAGACAGTGAGAGGAAAGAGACAGAGGCAATCTACTTGACTAAAGCCATCCTGTACTGCAGTGTGGTTCTCTGCAAATGAAGCAGCTATTCATACATTTTAGCAATTGTTTGACAACTAACAAAGCTGCTGATGTTACAAAAACCTTACAAAATCAAATTGGCTCAGGAATGGATTAATATACTAAAATGAATACCATGGTCAACTCTTTTAAAAAATGAAGTCACAGTCCATATACAAAAAGAATTTGTGCTGAAATAATTTGATTCCATTTTTGACAACATCTGGCATCCCTGGGGAGTCAGGCCTTTAAAATGACTGCTTATAGGCACTTATATGAAGTTAATCATTACCTTGAAGCAGTTTGGAAACCTGCACATTCCCAAGTAGCTATATGTGCCCAAACCTATTGGCACACTAAAGCAAGGACCCAGAAAAACCTGAGGACACACAAAATGGAAAACCCACATCTACCATACTGCAAGGCACTCCTCAAGGAAAAGGCACACAAGCTGATGCTTCTTCCAACCTCCAAATCAGCTGCTAGAAAACCACAAAGCTTTTCCTGTAGCCAGCCAAAAGTACACAGAAGCCAGTACAAGTCTGTATAATAAAAACAAGCCAGTCAAACTAGTTCTTCCAACCAGTGCTACTCATTAATTGGGATAGGAGACACAAAAATAAAACTTATTTCTCAATTGTGTGTTTTACAAAGCCAGAAGCAAGTGATGTGATTGACTAACCAGAACAAACCAAGACTATGAAATCAAGACCCCAAATCTAAGTTAAACTGTCATTTTGTGCAAGTTTCTAACTTCCTTGTGCCTCAAGCTTCCCAGATGTACAGTTTGGCGAAAATATATTGTCAATGAAAACCAGATGGATAAATAAAAACGTGAGCTCTCAAGGATAAATAAATACTTTACATTTTACTATGCAAAAGATTTCTACATTTCCTTTAAGGTAATAATTACACTATTTTTGATTTGCTTTGGAATTTGAGTATGAGCAAAAAATTCCTACAAAGAAGCTTACCATTGCTAGCCACCTTTCATTCCTTCATAAAAATATGAAGAGCGTATATATGGCAGTGCAAAGCAACCAAACGCCTTTTCATGGATTACACTACTTTGCTGTAGCTTTAAGCTTTATGTACTTGGTTACAAATTACCATCTGTACCATGTATGTTAATAGCTAGATGATAGTATTCATACATAGAGACAACCACATTCCATCTGCTGTGCAGTTAGGCCACACATAACTCAGTCCCACCTTTAGACAAAACAACTGCTGTTTACTCAGACTGACAATGAAATTAAATGATTGATGTCACAAGCAGCTACCATCTAACATTCAACCAAATGTGCACTTAGCATTTAGGCATCACCTGTTCCAAGCATAAAATAAAATGGTCTTTTTTCACAGTAATTATTTGTAGGGAATAAGTCTGACACTTCACCCAAAGCTCAGTACAAAATTTATTTCAAGTAACCACCTGAGAAAGTTGCCCTCCAACCCTCACCTCCTTATTTCACATATTACTTAAGCTGTGCGTTTAGCAGGTATATTTTCAGGAAAAAAAAACAAACCCTTGCCTCCTGTGCACTAACAACATTCAAATGTTCAGAACATTACCTGAAAAGTAGTTAAATTTACCGGAACACAACCAACTCCCATTTGTAAACAATGCAGATTCCAATATTAAAATAAAAGTTCATTTTTTAATAATTACAAGAGATCTGATATTGATGCACACCAACTAGCTGTCAACTTCTGGAATCAAATTAAGTCCCTTTAAGTTTTCAATGCATTCTTGGAAAGCAATCAAAGGCCTCTCTTTCCATAAGTTTGTTATTTATAGAAAAGCATTTGATGCATTGAAGTGTGCACTCTATGTGTAAAAAGGTGTTTATGGGTTTTAGTACAGTATAGTTACTACCCAAGCAATACCCAGCCCTTTTATAATAAAGAACCCATACTGAGAGGGTATATATATTGTACTTTTCATCAAGTGTACAGCATACAATTATATTTGCTGGTGGTCTATGATGTAAACTCCAGTCAAGTCACCTTACAGATTTGTTGTTCCACATACAACAATTAAAAAAAGTTTTGTACACATCTGAAAGTAAAGAGTAAAATTTGAAAAAATATTAATACTTTATTTCAAAGCAAACCACAAAAAGTTGCAGAATAATTTAAAAACCATACTACACTGCTTATGAATTAATATATTATTTCTGCTAGTTATGGAGTGATAGTTACACATTTTCCCACAAAAAAAAAAAAAAGTGCTAAGAGCACAGAGAACAGAACTTCATGCACAGAAATGACATGATTCCACAAAGTATAAATGGGGCAGATATAGACTTAGCAAAATTCTTACCCACAGCATAATCTCAAGCATCCATTGGGCTGTGCAGTTGACAATATTCAAAACAGAGTGGAAAAAAACCCACAACACACAGAGGAAATTGAATCTCTTCCATCACAATGAAATCCCAAGAAATTATTACCTGTTTGAAAACATTCAAAATCCAAAACTTGGTATCAATTTGTTTTCCCATACATGAATATAAATAGGTATCTAATAATTTAATATTTAAAGATTAATGTTACATTGAAAGTCAGAATGCAAAGTAAAACTCGTGCATTCACAGCCTGACCAATTTGAACCCCAACACATGATTTAAATAAATGCATCTTTTTGTTGGTTTTGGTTCTTTCTAAGAGTACAGCAGAAGAGAGAACGTTATTTAAAATCACAAATGACACAGCCCTGAGAAGCTTCCTTTTCATACTGGAATTATGCACAGGTACAGGCTCAAGGACAAGTTCTCTGAAGCGACAAGACTTTTAAAAACATGTGTTAGCATAACTAGATATCTGAATAGTACACCAGTGTCAGAAGAAAAAATTAAATTCCAATATAAACTACATCTTGCATAAACTGTGGCATATTATGGCAAAGCTAGGCACCTTACACTTTACAGATTTTGGTTCTGGCCATCATACTATAGCCACAATTGAATAAAACACTTAAGTACATTAAATGTGTGAGATGCAAAGTCCCTTTCCGACCCCCCAAAGTCAGAAACTCTGTGGCACTGATTACATTTGTACAGATCTCAAACTCTCAAACTCCTGACGGGCATGGTAAGATACCTGAGGTGCCTACTGCATCACCGAACAATCTCAATGCATTTTTGGTCCACAAGCAGCCATCTACATACCCATAAAACACACTTCCTTTGGAATTTTTTACAGTTGAGATTTAGTTACACATATTTAAGCACTTTCTTTAAATCAGGCTTTAAATGAAAACAACGTAGTTCTGAAAAGAAAGTTACGAATATAATCTTGGGTATTCTCCTTCTGAAAGGCAAATTAGTGCATTCAAAGTTAATTCACTGAAACAATTTGAAATTGGGAATAATAGAAGCTCAAAAAACTCTGACTATTTAGGCTACAAAAGCAAAAATCTTGCTTACTCTTTAGACAACATTTAAGTAACAAAATAATTTGTTACAGTATAATATACAAAATAATTTGTAACAGTATCTAATGTGTACTAACAGATTTTTAAGGATACTGTTACACATATATATGCACACACTGTAAAAATAAACCAAACTGAGAAAATGTAGTGTACAGGAAGCAAATGTCTAGGTGGACAGACAGGTAGATTAAATGGAAATGCAAGTATCAACAGCCTCACACAATCCAACAATTAAGTCAAAGTGAAATGCAGATTCAACATCTCATTACAAAAAAGAACTGTGAAGAATGTTATAAAGTCAAGTGTTTGCACAGAAATATATTTTGCTAGAAAGCAAAGTGGTAGCTCATTTGCATATTGCTTTTTGTTAGCACACAAAAGAGTCAAACTGCTAAAATTAAGATAGCAAATTGTTTGAAAACCTCATTTTTAGCAAAGTAAAGTCAGGCTGAAAACAGCCATTTTATATAGTCCCAATTTTTGCAAAGTTGATCCAGAGCACATCTTTTGAAAGCTATTTTAGTTTACACAAACCCTCTGACGATTTCAATACACGGTGACTGCTCTGATCACAAATAGTTTGATGGTTCATTAACATTAAACATAGAAGCAGTTAAACAGGGGTTTAAGTGTCTTCCTAGCTCAGGGTCAGAATTTTCAGCATCATATGAGTGACCCATCCTCACTCCAAGAAGGAAAAGTTATTTCATATTTACAAAACAGATCACTTTCTGGAAAGCTGTAATAATTTTAGATATTCTACCATGGTATAACTAATAAATACACTACATTCAAGATTTAGTGATTATTATTTATTTTTCCAGTGCAAAAATAAAGTAAGCTATGAGTCTGCACAGTGAGATTTTTAAATCAAGTGAGCATCTACTCCCTGTTTTACATGAAAAGCAGTAGGGAGGGATAGATAACACTGTTGATCTCAAAATTTGCTTAGAAACTATACATATCTTAATAGGTCATTAACATCATGATCCACATTATTATATGGGTGGAACTTTCCATAAAAGTATAGGTAAATGCTGTTATCTTAATAACTGTAGAGATTTTAATTTGATTTCCCAACATCTACTCTTTTCCCTTTACCTCTAACAGTAGCCCTCACCCAGGCTAATAAATGATGGCTCTCCTCATTCCAACATTCTGGAAGGTGTTATAAATGCTATGCATTCAATGAATTGAAGACCAGCGGAGTAGCAAAGTGCACACGCGTGTATGGAATTTGCACCAAATCATTTTTGCAAATTATCCACATACTACAACTCCATAGGGATGGATATAAGCTTTCAATCTGATACACTGTTGTTTATTTCAAGTCATTCTTCAGCTAAGCATTTAGTCAGGCAATGTTGGATTTGAGAAGCTCCTACAATCCAGCTAATACAAAATATATTGAAACAAATATTTGCAACTTGACCAGCAAAGTTATTTTCTAGGATTAATTCAATCATAAAATAAAACAATCTGTTTACAGAGTTGATTAATGATTATGTTACACTACATACATATATACTGCAAATTCAACTTTGTTTACGACTTAACAGATTACCTTTAAAAAAATGCTTGCTAGGATTTAAACATTGTTCTTGTAGAGAAATTCAGAATAAACGGACGAAGTGAAATCTGATAGAGTATGCATAATCCAACATGCTGATATTGTACACAACTTAAGCCATGTGTTTGTACAGGAGAATATATTAAACCCCATCTGTTTTAACAGTTTTTAATGTTATAAATTAGGAAAACATCAAAAATGTCAGCAGACAGCAAACACTTATTTGTTGTCTTTCAGCTCTATATTTATTAGACAAGTTTGTTATCAAACTATTCCTCCAAACATGAAAAGAACAGCAGGCCTTCTGGAAAACCAGATGGCTGCTGTGGTTTTGAAACATGTTCTGGAAGGGTTATATAGTTTACATTTTTTTCTTTTTCATAAAGGATTGTGTGGGATGTGGCATGGTTCTCAGACACAAAACTCCTGCAAAAAACCCCCAAGGGGTGTGTGGGTGGGAGAGTGAGGGACTACTTGAGGATACAAAAAGAAAGTAAAATTATCCATGTCACTGAATCTGGGAGACCTTCTCATAAGAAGAGAGAAACATTTAATATACAAAGGAAAAAAGTTACCGCTATAAAGAAAAAAGTGCTTTCAGACTGCACAGTCTTAGGCATTTCACTGCCTTTCTCTGAAACAGAAGGGGGCCCTAGACACTGAAATTAAATAGGGGAACAGAAAGAATAGCAAAACATCAGAAGAAATATGTTTGATGGAATGAATTACATGCATGTCAAGAGGAAAAAAGAAAAAGGTCAGTCTATCAAACTGAGAACATAATCATATTCCAAAAGGAAAAATGTTTAATAACATTTGACTAGTCACTAAATCAATACACAGTAGGGGGAAAGCCTAAATATATATAAAAAAAAAATGACACAGAGCCACATTATGGGAAGAATTGGAAAAAATTAAAAGAAAGAATCCATGACTACCTCTGGTGATTTGTATTTTTGCTGTTTGCTATGCCTTTTTATATCACAATCTTCTGGTTTGGGGAAGAAAAAAAGAAAAAGGTAGGACTTTGTTTTCAGAGAGAAAAGAAGTGATTGAAAAGTTGAATAGCATGTAGGATTGGGATGCACAAACTACCTGACCTAGCAAGGGGGGCATGCAAGCCATTCTTTTATAACCACAGCCCAGCACACTTCCCTGGCTCTGCCTCACCTGGAAGTCTGGTTACACTACCCAGCCTCCCCTCCCAAACCTGCTGCCAGTCCCATGACACAGCTCTGCTGACAGTTCTCTTCCCGGCTGCCAGTATCCCACCTGACACTGACATGAGTTTATACCAAGTGTGACACTGGAGGTTGCTGAGATTACAAACTGGGCCCTTGGCCAGCATATGTGGTGGAAGAACAAGACAGTGAGTATGAACTGAAACAGGGGCTGTTCTGCCTGACTAAGGAAAACATTGCTCCCATGAGGACATTGCCTAAAGGGGTTGTGTAGTCTTCATCCTTGGAATTTAAGGCTCACAGGACAAAGTCTAGAGTCTGATTGGTCCGATGCTGTAGCTGATCCTCCTTTGAATGGGAGATGGGAACAGAGATCCTGGAGGTCCATTTCAACCTGAATGATCCAATGATTATTCAGAAACCACAAAGGCTCCCAAACCTCATTTATTAAGCCAGTATATTTTTGTGACAGGGCATTATATGACACATCAGCAGATGGTCTACTAGACAGCTAATAATCGTGGATGAAAATTTAATTAAAAATAAGCTGAAACACAGTAATTGGTTTTTTTTAGAAACTAGCACACCAAGAAGTTAATCAGAATTGAGCAACGGTAAATCCTTTTAAAAATCCTTTTACTCAAGCAAAGCAAACTTTGAGCTTGGCTTCCACCAAACACCTTAAATCCTGTGCAGATACAAGTTCTGAGTGAAGAAAAAAAGGACACATTTGGGAGTCAACACTGCTTTGCCACTGCCACAAATGCATTCACTTGGATATTCTCTTTCCCGAGAGCTAAGCAGGAAGACACGAGCTCAGTTTTCATGCATGAGGTATTGCAATTGGCTGGGATGACATACAGAAAATGTGAAGCCTCTCTCATACCCATGAGTTCTGATGCCTGAGTTCACAAACAATAATTCTATTGTGCTGATGAGATTCACCTATTTGATACTCCATGTAGAACAATGTCACAACATGGAGGGAAGAGTCACATGCAAACTTAATTCACGTTTCTCAAAAGTAAGAATCAAAGTAATCAAACTAATCAGGAATTTGCCGCATACACATGGAAGGTATGAAAATTATATGGTTTCCCATCTTTCAAGGGAATTCCACTTTTTAGAAGGTGCAGTAAAATCTAACAGACATAGAAATATTTTAGGCAAATATGTTTCTCACAGAAACTGTTGAAGAAAAATTACAATTAATACTATATAAGTTTTAAATGGGAATCCCACTTAAGACTTTGCAAAAAGAAAAAAGTCTGATAACCTTTGTTCCAAAACCCTTTTTCAAGGGATAACATATGAAATCTCACACTTTGAATGAATGCTGTACAAATCTCACTGTACAGATCATAGTATTTTAACTAAGCCAAAATTAACATGCTCAGAGAACAGCTACAGTACATAAGACTGATTCAAACACCTGCATGCAAACTATATTCCCACTGACAATTTTTTATTGAAGAAGCACATTTAAATCCCAAACAACAAAATGTTTTAATTTTTTTTCCCTTATCTTTTCTCATTTTGTAAAGCTGTTATAAAAAGTATTATTTTTCTCCAAGCTATTATTAAGCAACTTTTGAATTACAGTGTTGTATTTTAGTTTTCATCACTCATCACATTTAACCGCAAATAGTAGTACATTTTCTTCACTCAAAACATATCTTTTATTGATACTGTGTCTGTGATAATGATGCAGGTGAATTTTATCATTCCTTTCACCCTACTAGTAATGAACAAATTCACTGCTTATTACTTTGGACTTGATCTCTAGCAAAACACTACTGGAACAAACAATTTGATTTGTCAACACCTTTACAAGGACTCCTCAATCAATGTCACAAATCCAAATTTAAACAGCAAAATACATTTGACTGCAAGACCTCAGACTGATTAGAGCTCCGAGTTCAGTGAATTGCACCAGACAGAACAGCAATCAGATTATTAACTCCACTTGAAAATACTCTCTGCTGCCTGGGATTAGCATGCATATTTTGATATAGATCGATAAGCAATCTCCTTTCTATAAGAAATGCCTGCAACATTCATTTGGCTGATCAAAGGTATGTATCAGCTTGTTGTGACAGCTAGCTATTGTTTCCCTCTTTCTTTACAGGAGAGTCTCTATTAAAAAAAAAAAATCCCTGGCTCTCTTTCACCTAATAGTGGAAGTCAACAGAGAGTCACAAAATTCCATCTCCTCAATACCCAAACACAATTAGTACAGAAAGGACTTTTGCCTTTTTTGAGGGAACTTCACTGACGTTCACTTCTTTCTTTCTTTCCACTCCCCCTCCCTCCCCTATTCAGACACACTGAACATTCTTTTCTAGCCTTCCAAACATGTTCATGGTTTTAGTTTACACTTCATCTACGATTTAATTAGATATAAATAGAAATTTTTCTGTCTGTATTTTGTAATTTGGATATTTCGATTTTCTATATCAACAATATATTCCTGTCTTTGCATTAAAATCAGAGCAACCCTTTCAATGCTAAGGTGTTCACACATCAAAAACTATTTCCATTTAACTTTGAGAGCTCAGATATTTTCTCCATAAGGTAACATGAACTCTTAACTCCGGATTTTTTTGGCATCTGCAGAAGAGCAGAAAAAGCAAAATTTATCTGTCATTTTTTTCCAAGAGAAAAACACAAGCACTTCATCCCTCCTCTGATTACACCTGAAAGAACCATCTCATTTGAGCTTATTATCTTTTTAATAAAAAAGATGTACTTTAAAGAAGATAAGCACAATTTGTGAAGCAAACAATCAAAAGTGAGATTCACACAAAACAAACTAAATACCATGCCTCAAGAATGAGGCCACCGGAAAGACATTGTGCATTTTGAAGTTCTAAGGAGATACTCTCCCTGATCAATATGGGAAGAGAATTCCAAAATTAAAGCTCTTCTCCAGCAGCACCTGCAATTAGTTCTTGGAGGAAAACAGTCCAAATCACAGTCATCTGTGGAAGTGAAGTCCTGCAGTGTAGGAGAGAAGATTCTCCTTTCAAATTCATTTTTTCAAGTACAAATAAGAGAGCCAAGCAGCCTTCACTGCTGATTTTATAATTTGTTTCAGTTGTTTAAAACTTTAATTGATGAGTTTCTTCACTAAATGCTTATTATAATTCAGTAGCAGTGTACTGATTTCACAAATAATTGAATTCAAGAGTCTTTCCCATTGCCAATGGCTTTACTCCTATGCCTTGTCTCAGAACAGCCTATTCAGAGTACACCAGGTCCTCTAGCACTTCTGGAAAGAGTAAACATTTTTGTTCTTAACCTGCCCTTACCTCTATGCAGAGGCAGCCCCTTCACCCTTGAGAGAGTATGTGAGAACTCATAGTTTGAATGTGGTCCATTACAGTTTCTCTGTATTTATCATAAAAAAAAAATAGTCTCTCACAATTTTCCCAATACTTTGTTCACAGTACTGCTTTTGTTCTATTACCTTGGCCTTTCCTTAGCAGAAATGAGACATAATTTTCTAATATTCTAATAATAAAATAGCTCCTTCACCACAGAATCCTCATGGAAAACCCTGAGCTAATCATGTTAACTCTTACAGTTACCAATCAATAAAACAGGATTAGGTACCTCAAAATCTTTCTAATTAGAGTTTATACTGTTTGATATGTAAAATAAACCTAGGCTTCCTAACACAACAAACGAATTAAATGAGAACAATCCTATCTGTGGATGTATAACATCCACTAACATAAACTACATTAACTACACCAGAATTTATTGTATCCTAATCCTTGTTAGACTTTTTTTCCTCAGCAATTTTCAAACATTATAATTTCTGGTATCATAAAGGAGCAGTGGAAATTGCTATGAATAATACAACATCTCTAATTATTACTTTTAATTAATTTATTCATAGTGGAGAATCTATAGACTAGAAGATACAGTAAGAGCATCCTGGATATTCCTCTTAGCTAAAGATACAAACAAAGAAAGTACATTTTAAATGGAACTAATTTCACCCATTAAATACAAATATTTAAAAAATATTTCCCAATTGAACCTTAAAAAAATAGCTACAAGAACGAAGTATTTAGTGAAGGATAAGAAGCTCTTCATTTCAGATCCATGACTAAAACTGCATATGGCAATTTATAGCATAGCAGGTGGGTTTGTTGTTGTTGTTTGTTTCCTTTGTATTTTTATTTTTATTTTCAAAGATTTTATTGTTTTTAACATTATGGAGGGGGATGAGGGGAAAGGTAGAGAATCCTACCAATACCCAGCAGAAAGTCCTGATTATTTTCAAGGAGATCTCCCTCCTCCTCCCCTTTCCCCCTCCCCCCAGAGAAAAAAATCCTTTTGGTCAAGGAAGATCAACATCCATCTCCCTTTGCATTTTACGTCAGTATGTCTAAGAAAAACGTGTCTACTGATGATAACTGAAAAGCCTAGACATCTCTTTATGACGTGAAAGATTAAATTTAAAATGATTATCCAGATTATTGAATCTCTAAGAGGATCAATGGATTTAATAATATTCTTAATGCAGAATAGGATAATTGCTTATTCTTTCTGAAATTAGTTAGAAGAACAGGTACTACTTCATCACTTTTTGCAAACCTAGGAGGTTAGAACTGATGCCAAAGTTGTTCTCATTTAACAGCCCTTCAGCAGCCAGCAATCTAAATGTAGTGAGATGCAGATAAAAGCTTCGTATTTCAGTAATCTTAGAAGGAAAGCAAAGAAATTCAAGATACAGGTTCTAAATCTTTAAGCTTCTTAACATGACATGATTTGCTTAGTGTTGTTAAGTCAAATTCAGTATCACATAGTGATTTTTATTTTGAAATTCTTCATACTGCTGTGCAAGAATGGAGAGTCATCTTATAAAACAATCTTACTCTTACAGCTATTAATAGTGACAATAATTAAATAAAGATATCATTTAAGTACCAACTTGGTAGCGTGACTCTCTTCAAAAGAAAAAATAAAATGTTAATAAAAGGTATTATAAACTTATAAAATAAACGTTTAGTATTTACTACTTAATGTACTGCTCTGCTGGGTTTTCTTAAAGGTTAATATCGACTCAAAAAACTTCGTAAGACTCTCATGGGGGAATTTTTTTTTACCATACACTTATATAATAAACTACAATGAGAAATTAAAACAAGATAAAATGTTTCTAAAGTTACTCTTAGAAATATTTACTGCTCTTCACGTGGTACAAATATGTATTTGATAAGAACAAATAACTTCAAAACACTGATGCAAAAAGCTTATGACAATTTCCTATCATTTTTGTTATACATAAAACATAAATTAATCTTCTCACTCAAAGTGTACTCTAACTGATAGTACACTTTGAAATCAATCCATAGTGGTAGAATAGCTCTTTTTACTAAAGGAACTCACAGTTGGCTGCCTTCCCAAAAGCAAGCCAAGCTTTCTGACAAGGAGCATACATTTGTCTTCACAAACAGGAAGAGATCAAGCCAACATCCCTCCCATTTCATCAGTCATTTCCCACAATTACAATGGAATAGTTTCAGTAGTAGCTGAATTCAGTCTTACATACCTAGAACCACAGTTGCATCAGACTATGCAAAAGGACGTTTAAAGCTACAACATAACCTGAGTTGCAAAAATACATATAACAAATGGTATTTTGCACTTTCAAGTATTTTACTCAGAATGTATATTACTATACTAAATCTGAATTAATTGATATCTTTCAACTTTGGCAAGACTAGGCCCTTACAGAGAATAGTCATTCTGAAGGAAATTAATCTTCATTAATCACAATGGCTGTATAATGATACAGTGCCTACATTAATTAAATTAGACATTTTATTTTTCCATTCCACATTAGCAATGTGCTTGTTTCAAGTTGAGAAATTATTTCTGCTAACTATGATTTTGGATGAACTCTCCTATTTGACTACAGCATTGGAAATTATTAGGAGATGGGAGCTCCATGTAACAAACTTACAAGGTAAGTGACAGAATCACAGGATGACTAAGGTTAAAGGAGACCTCTGGAAATCATCTGGTTCTTGAGGAGCACCAAACATAGGTGGTTCCCAGAGCCATGTCTAGACAGCTTCTTAATGTCTCAAAATTTTTTTTTAACACAACCCTCCCTATCCCTCCACAAGTATAAATAGATTTTAACTCTATTTAACTCAGAAAAAAGTGACCTTCAATGGATGAATTAAAGACTTTTTCTCCTGGTTTAGTTTTGTCCAGAGATAACCTAGCCAAACAGTCAGGAACAATCACCAGTGTTGTGTTACTTGTATCATACAGGGTTTTCAACAGTTAATCTGACATAAATAACAACAGAGATTGAAAGCTTTATGAACCAAGGCATACACCTTTTAATAAAAAGCTCATTGCACATATTATGCAACATTTCCCCCTACCCAATTTGGGCAGTCCTTTACCTGGTGTTCACCTTGAAAAAAAGCAAATTAAGTAAATTCAAGTGGTAGGATATGTTACACCACTTGAAAGGGAAACAACTTCCCCTTTTCCAGATCTTCATTAAATTTATATTTCATATTTCAGGTTAAGCATGAGCTTGTGCTAAAGCATTGACATGTCCCATTTTCTTGTAAGGCCTAAGAAAAAAACACATTTAAGAATATTTAAACACCAATGCTTTCTTTAAGAAAGGTCTGAAATCCAAACTATTGACTATTTCTCCACACAGACATCAATGACTACATTAAAGATTGGATTTCTTTTAGCAATACAGAAATGCTGTCTTTCAGTGTTCCTTCACCTGTCTAATGCAGGATGAAGAAAGCAAGGAA
Source organism: Heliornis fulica (assembly GCA_013399135.1). Classification (NCBI taxonomy): domain Eukaryota; kingdom Metazoa; phylum Chordata; class Aves; order Gruiformes; family Heliornithidae; genus Heliornis; species Heliornis fulica. The sequence continues at coordinate 641,768 of VXBZ01011780.1, forward strand.
CACTAAATCAAACACAAACGTGTATGCTCAATCACATATAGAGTCCTGCCCTTAAGCACTTATTAAAAATAGAAGCAACTTCTTTTTCAGGCAAACAAGAAACCATTACACCGAAGCAGGGAAAAAAAAAACAAACCCAAACCCCATAGCTAACTGTTCTTCTCACACAGTCAATGCAACAGAATTCTCCAGACGCTTCTTGGCTCAACTGAAAGTCTGTCCTGTAATAAATGCACGAACACAGCTAGACACAAAACATCAGAGCTCACTGACATGGATCTGGCCTTGATGTTTTGACTTGTACAAGAGCAAACCCAAATTAATTAGATGGAATGGGACAGAATTTCTTGAGTTTCAAATTAGTCTCAGTACTCTTTTTAAATACAATATTGATGGAATTATTCCACTGCTTAAATAGAGGCATTAGCAGTTTCATTGATAATTTCTTTGATTTTGGATATAAGGTACAGGATACTATTGTTTTATAGAAAGATATATTTAAACCATGATTCTGAAGAAGATTGATATTCTGAAAGGAAAACAAGATAACAAGATTAAATAATGGTAATGCTGTGACATACAAATAACAGAGGATGCTAAATTTGTACTTAAGAGATCAGAGAACATGGCATCTATTTTTTATACTCAGGGCACTATAAGTGTTCACTTAATCCCCAGTGGTCTTAAAAGAAAAAATCAAGGGGGAAAAGGAAAGACTGGCTTTAAAATGACCACTGCTCAACTGTAGTTTGTGAGAGAAAAAAGAAATTTAATCTGCTCAGGACACTTTCTCCTTATCATAGTGTGTCTTCAGAAAAAGATTTAATTACTTAAGCTTGGATATATTTGTCAGTATATGGCATGTTACTATATTGGGATTAATTCTGTGAAGCATCTTCCTTTGTCACCCGAGATTTTCCCCGAATGTATCTCATGTATAGCTAAATACCGTGTTTAGCAATGAGCCTTATGTAAGAGTCCTTCTGCTTCTGTTTCCAAAGAGCTTATACTAAAAAAAGGTGACTGATTTAACATTGGTAGGCCCTTTGAGTGTAATTCTCCTTGTTATCTTTTCACTGGTCAAGTCACAGAAGTGTGACTCTTACCTAAGTATTACATCTGCAAAGGATTATGATTAAAAACCAGTATCTCAATCTCCTTTTTTTATTATTCTATTCATGCTATTTATTACCGAACATGTACTTAAAAGCCACACTGCTAACACACAGGCTTTGATTGTATGCATATATGAACAGTATATGCAGAATTCATATCATGCTCCCTTGCGACTATGTCAAATCCAGCAAATCCAAAAGCAAAAAGATAAAGACTGAGCACAAAAGAAATCAAAATAATTCAGAATGGAACAAAGCAGAGTATCTGTGTACACAGGAACAGAGAGAAGCAGGAATGTGTTCTTCACCATATCAAAGAATTTTATCAAGGAAGAAAAGCTAAGAGTTGGTTATACACAGCATCCCTCCTGTTGCTCTGAAGAATTCTCAGTTCTGAGTAGCACCAAAGAACTGTCCATGTTATCTATCCCCTATTTCAAGTTTATTTCAAGCACCTGTTTTCTTCAGTGTGTTTGGAATGTACTTTCTCATCTAGATCTCTCTGGATAACACACTGCATCCCTGCAGAGCCCTAGCAATTTCTTTAGAGACTCTGCCTGGGCCTATGGAACCAACTATGCAAATCACATGTGCAGATAGTAACTGAGGAATTAAATTAATACATAAACTAGATCTCTTATCTGTAGTAGATTCTGAACTCCAGATGAATACAAACTACCTGTAAACTACATCAAGGTAAACTTCCTTTCTTAAACAGTTGCAAAATTACAAGCAGTACATTTGCAATCCCAGGGCTATGTGCACTGCCTTGATGTCCCACAGAGCCACCAGATTTCTGGTATTCATAGAGTCATAAAACAGATATTATACATACAAAGAAAAAAATAATCCAGTTACAAACCAACCAAGAGCTGAAGCTTTCTGAAGTAGCATACAGCTTTGCTGTGTTTAACCATATGATCAACTCTGGCATTGACTGGAACTGATGTTTAGAGCTCAGAATCACAGAATGTCAGGAGTTGGAAGGGACCTCGAAAGACCATCCAGTCCAACCCCCCTGCCCAAGCAGGATCACCTAGACTAGATCACATAGGAACGTGTCCAGATTGGTCTTGAATGTCTGTCTTTTATTCAGTTGAGGAACAACTCTTAAACCAACATAGCTGCATAATTCAGCTATCAACTACTTTTTAGAACAATTACTTTCCTCTTCATTTCAGTGTCAAAGATACTGTCTTGTCACAGGACACCTATGTACATGTTTCATTAAGGGAAGACAAAACACAGATCTGAGGAAATTAATAGCAGATCACGTCAGAGTCATCTTCCCATTCTATGCTGAACTCACTGGCAAAAAGCTCATTTGCTTCACTTTGGAAGGACAAGCAGATTTGGATTTCATTTACAGCAAGAACAAATGGCATATTAAGTCCAAAGTGGCCTTTGGCCATCTAACCGGCACTTCATCTAGTTATGTGTTACTAAAACCTTTCCTGGTATGCAAACTGTCCTTTACCATGGAAATAAAGTATTCATAAGCTAAAGCCAAAATGCCTTCCAACACCATCCAGCTTGTAAAATAACTCCCTGTAAAGAGAAAATCTAAGATAGTAAACTGGGCAGTGGCTTTCCAACTTCAAACAGCTAATAGACAGCCAGCTGTTTGCCATGCCATTAAAGTGCTCTGATAAACTCCTTATGGCAGGTGGGAGTTAGAATGTGATTTAATAACTGCCAAATGAATCATTTATGAGCAAACCTTATTTTAACTGGAATGCTTTACTTTATAATGCAAATCTTCCAACTAGATTGCAGACTAGAGCTACAAATTACAACTAGGTGTTGCAGAATAAATGATTAATATATTGTGCTCTTCAAACAATGATGGTCATTTTTATTGAAGAAGTTAAATGATACTTCCTGAATGACAATGTTCCTATATCATACAGTTGGCAGTTCATTCCAAGATGGCATAGTACAACCTACAACTTGTAAAAACCCAGTTCTCCAAAGCAGAAGAACACAAGTTGTATTAGGAGGGCTGGAGGAAATCTTTTAAAAGCAAACTAACAATAAAAACAACCCCCACTCTCAATAATCCTCTGTCTCCAGAAGGGTTTAATACAGGATTACATTTTTGTATTCAATAAATACCTATGTCTTATCTCCTGTAAGATTGTTAGCTCACAAGCTACTGAAGCTGTTTCACTACTAAAATATCTCACCAATGAGCACCCATCAGCTTCCCATAATCAGTTCTCTTTAACCTAAGCATATTAAAGAATCAATATTAAGAGGGGTAAAGAAGTGTCACCCTGTAATATTGTCTCAGGCTTCAGAGTCAGCTGAAAGCCCTGTTTCATTCATACTTGTTTATAATGGAAAGAGCATTTACTACAAATATTAAAGGGTAAAAGAACATCTTATATCTATACATTAAGGTCTTAGAGGTGGGAATGCTCAGAATAATTACAATACTACTCCAGTAAATGAGTATACTTTTAAATGCAATCCTGATTCACAGGTACCACCCACTTAATTGCTTCTTTCATAAATTCTGCAGAATCCATACATCACAAGAAAACATCAAAAAGGTTTTGCATAACAGCATTAAAATGGAATGTTTTGCTGTAATGACTCACCTGCTAAAGGTAAAGCCTCCCACTACTTGTAACTAGAGCCAGATTCATCATCTATTTTTTAGGCAGATTAAATTTATGAGAGTACAAGCAAAACATGAATGCATAAAAAGTTAGGTAGTGCTGTCTTCTATTCCTGCTAGATAAAAATCTTTCTGGAAAATGTTAGGAATTGGGTGCACATTTTCACAAGGTCTGAATCTAAGGACCTACATTAGCTACCTTCTGTGATTTGTAGCTTGCTAGAGAAATTAGATGAAGGAAAGTATGAAGATTATCTCTTACTCCTGCAGTGTAAAAATTAGGTGTGAGTTAAACTGAATCTAAGCACAAGAGAAGAGAAAAAAAACTTTTCAAGAAACAGAAATATCAAGGTGAGCAATGACAATTACCCTGAAGGACAGACACTAAAGAAACACCAGATCTACTTCTGTGACAGAGCATGATGATGGAATCTGCTAAAGCTATAGTTAGATATTAACCTACAGTTTTGAAGTCAGGCCTCAGAATTAAGGAATATATACCCATCTGCATTTCAAGAAAAAGGAAATGCTATTGCTAAAAAACAGTTTTCTAGTCTTATATATATACACTTTTGTTTCACCAAAAGATAAGTATGGAACTCAAAGGCACTGATCCCATACAAACTGAAGAGCCACAGGTATTTTGTTTATTTGGTTTTTGTTCCCATTCAAACAAGTCAGCTACTACATAAACTGCCACTTCACAAAATAACTGATCCTTTCTGCAAGTTGCCAGCAGAAAACGTTCAGTGAGGACTCTCTCTTGGAAAGCATAATATGATACATTTTCTTAAACTCTAGTAATCTTCAAAATCTATTCCACTGCATTGGCACTACTTGATGAGAAAGTGTTTTCTTCTGCCATTTTATCTTTTTGCCTTTTTAGGTTTTGGAATTTCTGGCATCCACAACATGTGCAGTAATGAACTCTGCAGTTACACTTTGCATTGTCTAAATGTTTGAGGCTCTTGCTTATTTAATAGTGTAGAGAATTAACAGTGTTTCATTTGTTTAAGTCATTAAGTAGTTGCTAATTCATAAGATTCAGAATATTTCTCCACCATTCCCTTCTGATCACCTCACTTGGGGCAGTAAGATCTAGTTTGTAAATCTACACCACCTATAAATATAATGAATCCCACTTCAAAGGAATACTAATAAAATGTAAGGAAAATTAAAACATTTCAGTCAGTTTGGAGCATTAACAAAAATCTTGCCCAACAATTGCAGAAGCTAATTTTGTACTTACACTTCTGGTTAGAGTTTGGACCGCAGTAACATCACATGCTTTGACAGAAATGACATTACAGACTATGGCTCTCCATGCATATGGTAATTGGGAGCGTCTTTGTATTCTAAATATATGGAATATTGCCTTGAAATGCTGTAAAGTTTCCTAGCATGGGACAGCTTTAACAGATTTTTGCAAGGACTTCACAATCTTTTGAAACAAGATATAAAACTAGACTAAAGCTAAAAGTACGATTTTTTCCATAACTAAGGAACATAAAAATTTCTTTAATAGTACACACACATATTTTCTAAAAAAAAAAAAGGAGTTACAATAATTTCCTAAAGCTATTATACAATCTAATCAGCTATACTTAAAAATTTATGAACTAGTCATGCTAAATAATATTATTTTGGCACCTGAGTTTAAAGTTGACATTTAGACAGCTCCACTTCATGTGTCTAATTCACATATGTAGGCTCAGAAAAAGCATAACTGTTCAGCAAATGCATGACTTCATTCAGCCATACAGAAGTTCTCTATTTAAACCTAGTATTTATGTGTGACAGAACTGAAAAGCATATCTTTGAAGAAAAACAGCAACTGAATTTGCAGACATAGCACTATCTAATCCTGGTATTGCAAAGCTGCTGACCTAATACTCCACCTGAATTAATGAGGACTGGGCCTATGTAAATCAAGCCTGCATTGTCCTCTCTGGTATATTGCAGCAATTTCAGCTTCAAGGAACAAAACCAACAACTGGATATTCCTAAGTGGCACACCTCAACTGCATCTCTGGAAATGTGATCTCACCTTGATTCTTGAATAGGAATTCAGTTGCTTAAATGTATCTTGAAATATTGCTTTCATCCTCTATTTTATTTGAAAAAATTACTTTTTACATCCACTGTATTTCTAGTCAATCTTATTCCTTGCCAGTAGGCACTTTAAGTAAAATTATGCTCCCAACTGCAACCTTTAAAATCAACAGCATTCAGGCTAATAAAAGTGGTAGAAAGCTCCTTACTCAACCTTATCAGAAACAGGTAGGAATGAGGAGGGGAAGAGACAGAAAACAAAACAAAACACAAAGTTCAGTGGGATATCTTAAAATGGTGGATTTTACTATAAGCTTCCCAAATTCAAGAAATTTATGATAACACTACTTATTTTCAAGACTGAGTCAGAGGAAGATTTCCTCTCAACATGCATTTCAAGACAGTCTCAGAAAACATCTAGAAAGCATTGTGAGGTAAATTAATGTTTCACCATTCCATGCTTTGTAGGCAACTGCAATCCAGATTCTTTAATATGTTCTCTGTCAGGTAAAAATTGCCATAGAATTGAACTTGGTTGCCTTGTGTAGACTTCTGTAAAAGCATAATCCTTGCTGCTGTTTGTCATTGTATCATTTCATTTGCAATGGCACTCACCTACATGACCTTAAAGGGTTGCAGCATCCCATATCTTGCCTATAAATACAAGGCCATGTTCAGTGCACACAGCTGTAATTCCATATGTAGGAAAGCAACAAAGGAAGTTTTAAGCATGGACAGACTTTTCTTTTATTCTTATACAAGCTACTGACTCAGATGGGACCAACCTGCTCAGCTTTTATGATGATATTTGCCAGAATTTCTCCATTACTTCTATCTATAATCTTAATTTAACAACTTTCCTATTAATTCCACAATGCAGGAATTTATTTTGCATGAGTACAAGAATCTACATAACATACTCAGAAACATCAATACGCCTTTAAGTGAATAACTAGCATTTTAGAAAGCTTTCTAAAAAATAAGCCATAAGAATTTAAAAGTGAAAAGAGTCCTCAACACACTCTGTAGGACTGGACAGATTTGGGGTGGGGGGTGGGTTAATACTCAAATGCTGTAGTGCACTCTACACGCAAACAGTAATAAAAATCTATCACTTAATCATTTACATGTTGTGTAAAACAGCAGTCTCCTTTTAGTTAAGAGCTGCTTTATGTCGTTTTCATCAATACAAATGTTGCCCAAGTGATTGTGTGGGAGAATACAAGAACAGACTGTAATAAAATTAAAAATAACTTTCTAAGGAAATAGTATTTAGAAGGATTAATTACAGAAGTTCAAACAGGAGGCCATATGCTTTCCCCTCTCTTTACTGTTGAGCATACAGTATGCCTGTAATAAAACAGGGAGGGGAAAAACACTAGTCAAAGCTAACTGATTCAAGTACTAGGTAATAATTCAATATACCATTACAATTCTGTGTGCCCAAATATAGTCTATCTAGTCATTTTACCTACATGCTAAAATTTTAATCAGCTGTGGTCATCTGTGGAATAAAATAGCTATTTCCCATTATTCTAGATATTATATAGTAGGTATTTCTCAAGTGAAAGAAATTACCATATATAGAAGTATATATAAAATAAGAAAGATGTTTATACCCACTGTGCAATCCAACCAAGAAGTCAAAATTCTTTAGACATTCATTACTATTGGTGTTACTCTCTTTTTATCCAAAAGCAATGAGACTTTTAATGTGGTAAGTTACTTATCTATTGCCATCAGTACCTTAAAAGTACATCAACACATGAAAGTTCAGCTTGAAGATACAATGAAAAGTCACTGAGGTAAGTTAACGTTACGAGATATCACAGCAGGGAATGGCACAATACAGTGTTGGAAGAGAGGAAAGTTTTGGTTCTTATCCTATACTCTCTATGAAATTAATAATAAAAAAACTTATCTTTTTGCTTGCATAAATTGATGGAGAAAAGTTGTATTAAAAAACAAGAACCAGTTGGTTCAAACAAAAATGTTTGAAATGCCCTATGCTCTGCAAGAAGGCACTGCTATCTTGCATAATTTCTAAGAAATGTTAATCTGTTCTAGAGAAAAAATAAAATAATTAAACAACTGATCAATAGCATGTTTTTCAACTGCATTTAAATGAAGGGCTAGACCCTCCCCTAGAATTATTAATATTTATTAGAATATCAGGATATCAATATCAGAATATAAGGATAGTATTTATTTCTATATTTTTATTTTATTAATATCAGGAAATTAATACAATTATATTAATAATTAAACAATTAATTGCAATTA
>VXBZ01011781.1:7427-55314 GCA_013399135.1 Heliornis fulica
CCCCAGCTCCCTCAGCCTCCTCGTAGGGCCTGTTCTCCAGACCCTTCCCAAGCTCCCTCAGCCTCCTCCTAGGGCCCAGAACTGAACACAGTACTCGAGGTGAGGCCTCACCAGTGCAGAATACAGGGGGATTATCACCTCCCTGGTCCTGCTGGTCACACTGTTCCTGATACAAGCCAGGATGCCACTGGCCAAACAGCATCTTGTTATTCCACATTTTCCTATTTCAGCTACTCCTGAAACACACAACTCAGAAATACCTCCTTTGTTAGGAAATCCTAAGAGCAAAACTAATCCCCTCAGCCTTCCTTCCCCTCCACAACCAGCACAGCAGCAAGCCTCACATCCTTACCCACCCACTGCTCACCTTGTGCATGACAATCTTCCGCTGAGCTGGCTCTGCCACATCGATCATCTTCTGTACCACGTAGTTGGCGTACTGATCTTTCATCATGGTGTATAAGGCACTGTGAGGGCCATCATTCATAGTGCACACCTCGTCAATCAGCATGGCACGCTCCGTACGGGAGGCGTGAGTAACGCATTTCTCCACCACGTTGCTGTAACAATATAAGGAGGATACTCTGTGAGTAGAAACATCTCTACTGGGTTTGTCATTCAACCCCGAGGAGGTCTCCTACACTGATGGACCATGCAGGGGACACACATGTGGTGGCACAGGGATTCAGCAGTGTGAGGTGGAAGGGTCCGTGGATGTGAGGATCTGAGCGGGAATTTGGGTAAAGGGACAGTTTGGGTTTTATTTCACCCAAATTTGGGCAACCCCATAATGATGCTGTGTTTGAGGTCAGCATCTGCTCACAGTGTGAGCTGATAGAGCCAATGGGCTGGTCTTTGTTTGGTTTTCTCAGTACTGGAGCTTTGATGGGAACAGAGGTCCAAGGCTGAAATGACAGGGAAATATGATTTGGGACCAAAAGATCTCAGCAAAGGCAGAGAACTTCCAACATTCCTGAATGTGACAGATGAGTGGCCTTGGCTCTCCAGAGAGCCAAGTTAAACAGGACATATGAAAGAGGATGGAGAGTTTTGCCAGTCTTATCTTCTGCATCCCTGACTGAATCATAAAATCCCTGAGCAGTTTGCTCAGCTCAGGGGACATCCTACACTAATTAATGTTCCATCAGAAGAAAGGTTAGGAAAAAAAGAACAAGGCAAATCAGGGAGGAAGAAACTGAAACAACAACATTAAGACCACACTCTTAATTCTTGTTGATATTACACTTCCCTTGTGCCCATAAACATTAAAGCACTTTTTTTACCAAATGTACAGAGGTGAGTGTCGAGCCTTTGAAGAGCTCAGCTTTCAAAAGACCACACACACACACAAAGGGATTTAAAAATGTGGGAAATACTGTGCATCTGGATATCCACTGAGGAACCTGGGTTTTGCTTCTACCAGTGTGCAGCTCTGGACTAACAAGCTCAGACTGCTGAGGCTCCCCTAAGAGGGTATCGTTACGCGTGTGTCTCAAAAGACTGCGAGACTTGCCACATAAAACACACAGATTCTTCTGTGAAAAGTGAGATGAAAAAGGATTGTTGCTAAATTCATTTCCCAAACTCCCTTGTGGCTTCAGAGAGCATCCCAGAGCAATGAAATGCCCTCTGGCATGTCATTATTCTAGGGGTGGTGACCACTTAAACCTACCAAAACTAAACAAAACCCCAAAACAAACCCCAATCACCACACAGAAAACTTCTTGGTCAAGTTCAGGATCATGGATCAGAGCTGCTCTTCCACATTTTCACTCTCCTCCAATATTAGGGTTAAGTGTCTGGAGGGGAAGTCTGATGAGGAGAGGCTGAAGGCCCTGGGGTTGTTGAGCCTGGAGAAGAGGAGGCTGAGGGGAGACCTCCTGGCGCTCTGGGGCTTCCTGCCGAGGGCAGCGAAGGGGCAGGCGCCGATCTCCTCTCTGTGGGGACCAGGGACAGAAGCCGAGGGAACGGCATGAAGCTGCGCCAGGGGAGGGTCAGGCTGGGGGTCAGGAAGAGGCTCTGTCCTGAGAGGGGGGTCGGGCACTGGCACAGGCTCCCCAGGGAAGTGGTCCCAGCCCCCAGCTGGGCTGAGCTCAAGCAGCGTCTGGACGATGCGCTCAGTGCCCTGCTCTGACCTGGCTGCTCCTGTGTGGAGCCAGGGGCTGGGCTGAGGATCCTCGTGGGTCTCTTCCAGCTCAACAGATTCCAGTATTATGATTCTATGATCTAAAGCCAAACTTACCTTGCCCATCACTCCTCCCACTCCACAAGCAGTTAGAAACAGCATTCTGTTGCTAAGCAAGAAGTTATTGTCCCCTGCCTACACCCCACCCCTAAAACTCTTCTGCCACTCCAGCACATGTCCATGGTCCCACAGGGCATGGGGACTTTCAGGAACAGATTCATACCTTGCAAATTTATGTTGACTCAACACGAGCACGTTGCCTCTGATCTCTGCTACAATCTTGCTCTTATCCTCAGGCCGACCATGTTCTAGTACATGCTGGATAACATAGTTCCCATACTGATCCTGTTTGAGAGACAGCACAAGCGTATGACAAAACACAGACAGGAACCACTCACATCAAACTAGTTCCCAAAGTGCATTAAGACTTATAAACTGGAACTAAGCACTGATTAAAATTGCTACTGTATAAATGATGTAAATACTTCTACAAAAATGTGCATTCTGGGGTTTTTACCAAGAGGTAAAATACAGCTTTGTACCCATTATAAAACTCCAGACAATTTCCTTCAACACAACATATCAATACTCTGCTCATTTCAAATTTCTCTGCTTTCTCCAGGCTCAAATGTACCCAACCTCACGCCCTGGAGGGCTGTGCCACCCACCCAGCTATGCCAGACTGCCCTTAGGCATGTCTATATTCTGAATGTGTGTGTATTCAGATGACAAGAGGTATTTTCCCCACTGACAGCACCACAGGCATGACCTGATGCCTCATCTCCGTGTCCAACCTCTTCCCACTTTCTACATCCTAAATGCGTGTGTGTACAGGTCAAGGATCATTTACTGTTACATCCACCCTGTCCCAACACTAGAAAAACAGGGACTGCTTTTTTTCCAGGGACTGCAAAGAAGCAGCCAGGCAGCCAGGAAGGGGGTGTGCATAAACCCAACACATTCCAAGACTCCCAGTTACTTGGTGCTTCTTTTCCCTAGAAGGAATCGGCTCTTTGAGTCAACTCGCTTCAATTCTTACTTGCTCTGTAATTCCAGGAGTGAAGCATTAGGACACACACTCACTTAAAATCCTTTTTAGAAAGGGAAATAAACTACAACATCGATTTTATCACAGCCAAGACAAACAGTGAAGGTGGGTTTCTTGTCTGCCCCATTCTTTCCCATTCCTCCTCAGGGGTAGAGTCTCAAATGACCGTAACAGGCTGTCAGGAGCATCCCTAACACAGAGCAGTAACCAAGTAACACCCCACAGCACCCACATTCCCCCTTCCCAAGCTGACCTGGACAAGCTGCTCGGTATGTTGGTGAAGCTCCTCCAAGATGGGAAGGGTCTGCTCAGGAAGACAGTGCTCGAGGATCCTCTGGATCACACGACAGCCGTACGGATGCGTAGACAGCGCAAAAACCTGTGTTCAACAAAGACAGGCAAGCACAGGCAGCAACACCTGTGTTAGTCTTCAGGAATCCTTTGGGAATCCTAGAAACCTTTAGGAATTACATGAACACGTGGTGTTTTTTCCCAGGTGTGAAGGTTAATGCTGTCTTGCAGCACAACAGCTCCAGAGAGCATCAACTGGACCTGGAGACATCTTCTCCCCACTGCCACAGGACCAGGTGGGTGAGATGCACCTCACATCCCTACCTGTGCTTCAGCCTCCCCACTCATCCAGCAAGAAAACAAATGGTAAAGCCTCTTAGCTAAAAAAAAAAGCACTCTGGGACAGCCAAGTGTTACTAGAAGCTGCATTAAAACACTGATTCTGAAGTATAAACCCAGCACACTGCTTGCCAGCTCTGTGCTTGAAGCTATGAAGGAGACTGTATGAACCAGAAAGGTTAAAAACATTCAGCAAAGGGTTTTGCTCAACTATTTGGATTTGTTTAAAAGCTTCAACTGCACAAGAAGGGACAACAAAGAACCTTCCTTCTCATTTCTAACAGATTACCACATCTGTTGGTAAGAACATGACATGTTTTATTGCTGCTGCTGCAGAGTTTTCTCTTCAAAGCACAAAGTCCTATTTGGTTGCTTAAAATTAACAAAAGTAGCAAATCCAAGCACTGAAGTTAAATTGACAGTCTGGAAGTTACTATTGAGTAAACTGTGCAGAGAAGCTAAGTGCAATTAACTGAAGAAAAATAGTCTCAAGGTGATAAGTTTAATCCTTCGTATGAAAGTTCAGCTGAAACTGGGGTGGCTGGGTCCAAGAAACACCAGTTCCACCAACCCAGTTCCCAGAGGTATTTCCACCTCACCTAACTCCCCTGTGGAAAGTCCAAAGCGAAACTCTAACCATCAAATCTGCTGAGCAAGTTTCCAACTGGGATACTCCTTGTTTTGACCCAGTTGAGCCAGTCCCCACCACCACAGCTCTTCAAGGAACAGCCAAAGTAACAAAGCTGGCTCCCGAGAGAGTAACTCCTGGCAATCCTCACACCCCTGTGGCAAATCCCTCAATACTTCAAAGTCCCCCTCCAAAGTCAATTAAGCTGAATTTGGAAACGCCCAAACCAGCACTTTTTTAAGGGAAGACAAGCTGACTACAGGCAGATTAAAGCCAGCTACACACTTGATATCCAGGGCAGCAGTTGAGGAGAGATTGGCAAGGGAAAACAAGGAGTGGGAAGCACAAGTAAGTGTCCTTTCTAGCCAAAGCTCATGTTCTCCCCCAGCCCTCAAAGCTTTCCTCACAGAGAGGATCGTAATCAAAGTGTATCCATCACAAAACTCCACCACCCCTCTGGCCAACCTGGGCCAGTGATCCACTATCTTCATATTAAAGAACTTTCTCCTAGTACCCAACCTAAATCTCCCCTTTTCTAGTTTTAAACCATCACTCCTCGTCCTATTGCTCCCCGTGGAAGTGCCCTTGGGAAGAGTTCTCTCCCAGCTTTCTTATTGTCACCTTTCAGGGACAGGAAGGCTGCTATAAGATGCCCCTGGAGCCTTCTCTTCTCCAGGATGAACAAGTCCAATTCTCTCAGCCTGTCCCTATAGGAGAGGTGCTCCAGCCTTTGGATCATTTTTGTGGCCTCCTCTAGATGCACTTCAAGAGCTCCATCCATGTCTTCCTTGTGCTGAGGGCTCCAGAGCTGGACAAAGTGTTCCAGATGAGGTCTCCCCAGAGCAGAGCAGAGGGGACAACCCCCTCTCTCAAACTTCTGGTGATGTAGCCCAGGATGTGGTTGGCCTTCTGGGCTGCAGATACACACTGGTGGCTCATCATGGCTTTCTGAATACATTACAACTACCTTCACTCTATTCAAAGCAACATATAAGAACACAAAGAATGAGAGTCAGCATCTTGGTTAAGGCCTTACCTGTCCCTTAAATGCATCAATGATAAACTGCAGGGACTGAGGCTGCACACACTCGATACACTTCTGCACCACGTGGTTACCGTTCTGGTCCTTGACGCACTTGAGGACGTGGCCGTCCAGCTCCCGTACCATCTCATTCTATTAGGAGGAGAGAGACAAACAGAAAGCACCACCAAGACTCACTGCTGATAATGAAAAGCAAGTTTTCACTGCCAGGCATGGTAACAAATAAAGGGAAGATCTTTAACAAACAAAAAAGGAAGGATGCTCTGATGTATTTTAAGCTGGAAGTTTTCCAGCGGCCAAGTGCTGAGGTGAAGGCTGCTCTGCTGCAGAAGCCACCACTCTTACAAAATGAAGATGAAGAACTCGCTTCATTAAACATGAGTGTCCTCTTACAAGTGACAGATTCGAAGTTTGCTGGTGCACAATCTGGATGTGCATCCCCCACCCCCTCCTCTGCTCCCCTTGGAAAGAAATCTAAAATGCCCAAACTTCAGAAACCTTTCAGGTATCAGCTGAATGTCATTAAAACGAGATCAGCACTGGGATAAGAACCTACTAGTATTTTACTCAGGCAATGTAATATTGTATGGTAATTAAGGAAACAAAGATAAGATTCAGACATGACTAAAGAACACACACACACGTTAGAAGACACTCAAATAGGAAACAGAGAATGTCAGTTTGGGGGGAATTTAATAAGGCTACAATATTGGACAGGTTTGGTTTTGCTACTGATAGAAATCCAGACATTTCAGGAGTGCAACCTACTCAAAACTACCATTCTAGTAGTAGGCAGTAATTCCTCAGACCAGTAATGCCAGGGTTGGGGCCAGAAGCCACCTACCTCCCTGAGGCAAGAGCTTAGCCCAGGCTTGATCCAAAGGCAAAGTGCACTGGCAAAGCTTCTTTCTGCCTTTTAATTCAACAACCCACACTGAGACTCTGGTACAACAATTCCTAACATCTTCCTTAGCTACCTTGCCTAGTGTAATATTCATCTTAATTCATTGTTCATTAAACCCTAGAGGAACTCGTTTATTAATGAGCTTTGACTCTGGCTATCATCCACATCTCTCCAGCGCCAGGCCGGGCTCGGGGGGAACTGGCAGCTCCGTGTACATCTCGCTGCAGGAAAGCAGAGTATTGACCCACATATCAAAGCAGTGATAGCTCAGTGAATATTAAAGGCAAAAGCTGCAGTACTGCTTCCTTTGAGGGATTTAAAAATAAGTATCTTCTAATTCAGCATCATTCAGAGTTTCCCCTCATCTGTTATCTGATCTCAGGGAATTAATGGAGAGCCACCCTCACCGGTTAAGGGGAACGAGGAGACGGTGACAAGACCCAGGGATGGCATCACATACTTCTCATGCACATGAAAGGTAACAAACATGCCACAAACCAAACCAAAACAAAAAAACACCAGCCACCAGAGGAACAGAAGGTCGCAGTTCGGGTCACCAAACGTTAAACATCAAGAAGAAAGTTAAAATTGAAACTTACAATTACCTGCTGGTCTGGGGGAATAAACTCCAGGGCCTTCTGGATCACCCTGCAGCCGTACATCTGCAGAGCCAGGGACAGGACGTGCCCACGGATGCGTTCTGCCAAGGCCAACTTCTGCTCCAGGCTGCCAAACTGGGAAGAGGAAACGAATCACTATGAGCACAAAACCCCTCACGTGGCTGTGTCATGGCAGCCCTCCCACACCATCACACTGAGGCATTGGACCAGGAGCACTGTGCCTACTGAATGGAGAGAAAATACCAGCCCTGTGTGACAGATGCGAGCGAGCACAAGCCAGGCGTCTGGTCCGTGTCTGTCGGGCAAGCCCGACACACCCGTGACAAACTCCAGAGTCAAAGGTGCTGGAGCCACAGGGTGACATGTGACAGTTCACTAACCCTTCCCAGGGCTGCTATTAGACTCAGAGTGCTTTGCAGGAGGAGAGATAGGCGTCTGCCCAGCCTCCTGCATGCGAACACAATGCTTTCTCTTCCAGCAGACTCTGTTCCCTGGAAAGGTTTCTCATTTGCACCTAAAAACAGGAGCTCAGCCCAGCATCCTTACAAAGTCTTGCTGGACCAACATCTCCTTGATATGATATGATATTTGTTCCTATTCCTTCTGCACCTCAAAAGTGCTGCTTTTCAGCTGAATCTTTAGGGGTAAAACCCATCAGTCACCGCAAGAGCACGATGCAGCAGGAGAAGATGACACTGGTGTGGACTGATACCATCGTTACCAGCTGATGAGCAGAGCTCCTGCGAGCCCACCCACTACCTCAGGCAACCAAGGATCCCAGCAAGAACTTGTCAAGAGGGGAATGCAGACTTACTTCAAAGAACTTCTGGATGACATAATTTCCAAAGACATCGACCATCAACTGGTAAGCTGCCTGGAGGATCTCGTTGAACACGAGCTGACGTTCTGCTGGAGTAGCACGCTCCAGTTTCAGCTGAATAAACCTGAAAATTTGGCATATAAAGCAGCTGTTAACACCAACTCATTCAAAAGCTCCACACTCTGAACTCTCACAAAGCACAAATCTTCAGGACACAGCCACCCTGTTCAGCTATCTGAGACCTCAGGGTGGTTGCAGCCATGAGGTCCATGGCCACACATCGCTGTCGGTATCCCAAAATCTCCTCATTCTAAACCAAGTGGATCCTAATGGACTAACAGAGCAAGGTCTCACATCCTGGCAGATCTTTATGAGTCAAGCTTTGCCAGTAAGACTAGCAAGCAAATGACAAGACAAGCAAGCTCCTCTGCAGAGCAGGGACCTCCTGCTGTCTGAAGATGTCCATGGTAAAGGGGCTGGAGGACCTTTCCTATGAGGACAGGCTGAGAGATTTGGGGCTGTTCAGCCTGGAGAAGAGGAGGCTCCAGGGAGACCTTCTAGCGCTCTGCCAGGACCTCAAGGGGGCCTACAAGAAAGATGGGGAGAGGCTGTTCAGTAGGGCCTGTTGTGACAGGACAAGGGGTGATGGTTTTAAAATAGAGGGAGGGAGATTCAGATTGGATATTAGGAAAAAGTTCTTTACTGTGAGACTTGTGGAGCACTGGAACAGGTTGCCCAGGGAGGTGGTGGATGCCCCTGGATCCCTGGAGACGTTCAAGGCCAGGTTGGATGAGGCCCTGAGCAACGTGATCTAGTTGTGGGTGTCCCTGCTTCTTGCAGGGGGGTTGGACTGGATGACCTCTGGGAGTCGCTTCTAACCCTGATCATTCTATGATTCTATGGTCTTAACAAAGGAGAGTCAGAGCATTACACTACTGCACTGACTTTTCCCTGTTCTGCTCCTTCACGTTGGGATGTCTTTATCCAACCTTAATGATTCTGTGATCCTGACATGATGCTAACAGCAAACAAACCACCTCAAAGAGCAGCTGTCCCAAAAGCTACCCCCAGCACAGGGTTCGGAATCCCACCTGGATCCGTGCTGATCTTGGGAAAACTCCATGATGTGGCCAGCGATCTCCCTCAGCTGCAGATTGGGGTACCGGTTGTTACGAAAGTCTTCAAGCAGCCTGCTTCGGCCCGAGGGCATAACATCGGACATGCCGTAGCGCAGGCGGGAGGAGGGGAAGAGCGTGCTGCTGGGGCTGAAGAGGCTGGAGGCACTGCTCGCGCTGCGGTACTTGGCTTCGGCACCAGGGGCAGCAGAGATGTAACGGCCGCTCCCGTTTGTGAGCCCTCCTGCAGGTCAAAAACAAGGGGATTTCACAAGATTAAATAGAAAGCAGAGGGGTTGATTTACAACTTGCACATGTTGGCCTTTTCCACTGAGATGTGTTTGTGACGTGGGTCAACTCAGCTATGCTGGATACACTGCCCTCAGAATAGTTTTGGTGGGGATGTGGTTCAGCCACCATCCCTCAGATCGGCGCTGCTGTGGAAAAAGTCGGGAAAAGCTCTTGATTTCAGCAGAGAACAGACTGGAACAACTTCTGTTCCTCACTGTCTCAAAACTAAGGCACACGAGAATGCCACCACTCTCATCTTGTCACCAGTTTGCTGTTTTAACTGTCTCATCCTCCAGCCTTAGGGGGTTTCTCACCTGTCTTGCTGCCGTGGCAAGGAGAGATTGAAAAGGAACATACTGGGAACAGAATTAATATGAAATTAGCTAAGAAAAAGGCAGCAAGAAGCAAATATGAACATTTTGGATATTAAAAAAACCCCAACCAAAACCCAGAACACTAATAAATACAGGTAAGCAACAATAAATCAATACCAATTTTAAAAATCCTTGTGCTTTCACCCACATTAAGACAGCTGCCGAGCTGCCCTGTACCAGGGGCGTGTGGAGCAATCCACAAGTGGTGATATGAACCAAAGAACCCTTCAAACTCCGTTTCCTTGCCTGTAACTTTTTGATATTTGCTTCCAGCTACAGCTGAGGACTCTTCCCTTTCTTGTAGGGCTCGGGAACCCTCTACTGGTCACAGCCAAAAGATGCCTTGAGCGAGTATGGGTTTTGCTGGGGATGGGACACAAAGTCCTCCCAAGAAAAATGGTCTTATTGCACGGGGATGTGCCACCTGCAAAGCCAATGTGAGGCAGAGGGGAAGCCACCTAAAAAAAAGAGCAGCTCAAAGAAGGATTTGGAAGAGAAAGACCTTCAGGGCAAATATTGGTGGGACTGTCTGCAATGAGAGCTGACTAGATATATGACAGCATCTGAAATAAAATTGTTAAGTGAAATAATAGTAAAGAAAGAGCAGTGGAAACTGCAGTCCCCTGCCAGGAATGCCTGAAGGCAACTCCTGTGCAGCAAACTCTGTATGAGAATGAAACATTTGATAGTGGCCTGATTAATTAAATTCCAGTTTCTGAGTTGGTTCTGACATCCTGGAGCTGGTGCCAAACGTCCGGACTGAGATGATCACATCTTTCTTAGGGGCCTTGGCAGTCATCTTCCTATCTGCTCTTCATCATCGAGCCCCTTTGACACATCCTGGGCTGCTGGAATGCCCAGGATGCTCAAAGGAACAGCAAAGGGCCTCTGAAGAGCTCAGTTGCCACTTCTCTTAAAGTCAGGAGCCACAGCAAGGTGTGAAGCGGAAAACTGGTTCCTGATCTTCTGCAAAGGGCTGTAAGAGGAAGCACTGGCTCTTATTACCTAAGCCTTATCTCTGAGTTAAAAGGAAAAGCAGCTTTATACAAAATCTTTCCTTTTCCTGAGAGGAAGAAAAAAAAAAAAAAAAAGAAGAAATAGTATCTTTTTGGAGATTGGAAACATACCAGAGATTTATACCCCTACATTTCTTCAGATGGAAATGCTGATTGCAGGGCAACATACCCAGAATTAAGAGACAGTGGTGGAACGGGAAAGGTTTCCTACATGAAGTAAAAAGCACTTCTGAGACCTTCCTTCACCTGTGAACAACCAAGGGTCAGAGACCTTAGAGTTATTTTACTCCAATGTATGGCTGGGAACACAGTGACAATCAGATCCAACTCCAAACCAAACTCCAACTTGGGGGTCTCAGCTCTAACTACAACAGAACAACCCCGCATTCAAACACCACGCTCCTGAAGCTGTTGGGGACTCTAAGGTGGGGTAAAGGAGCAAACACCCCAAGGAAGGGGCAGACCTCTCACAAGATTTTGGCATGGAGAGTTTCTCCTGGGTCCTTGGCCCCAAAAAACTTCAACAGGGTGTGTGCAAACTGTGCAGAGACACCTCACTGTGCCAACACCATGCTGCCCGTGCAGAGCACACGGCATCCACACAGGAGTGTGAACCCTCACAGTGCACTGGGGCTGTACAGGAGGGACAGCTGTGGTCTGGTTCTGTCTCTGAACACATCGACCCTATGCTCTTAAAAAGTGTCTGGGATACATCAGGAAAAGCCTGTGTGTGGAGAGG
This sequence comes from Heliornis fulica, assembly GCA_013399135.1. Taxonomy (NCBI): domain Eukaryota; kingdom Metazoa; phylum Chordata; class Aves; order Gruiformes; family Heliornithidae; genus Heliornis; species Heliornis fulica. The sequence goes on from VXBZ01011781.1 coordinate 18,840, forward strand.
ACAAAGCACACGGACTCCAGGGCAGACACATTACTCAGACTCACGCTGCAGCAGCTTGAGGGTTCCCTGTTTTGAACTAGTTAAGTCATCTTGGTGCTTGCTGGGACACTGGAGACAGGTGTTAACCTGAAAAAATTACTGATTTGGGGGAAAGGAAAAGGACAATGAAAGGATGAGTCAAAAAGAAAACACAAGGGAAGAAACACAAAGGCTGCTGCCTGAAAACAAAGCACTGCTTAAGCAAGCTTCCAGGGGACTTTTATAGGGCCTTCAAATTGCTCTGGAGGCAGGAGCACGGTGTGAGAAATCCCAGAACAATGGGAGAAAGAGGAAGATGAAGAGGTGGCTCTGTGTGAAAGCAGGCAGTGAAGGTGTCCCTGTTGCTCTCCCTATGGCAGCTCAGGACCAAGGCTGTGCCTGCCCAGCCCAGGGGACCCCATGCTGCCTGCCCGGCACTGGGAAGGCCACCAAGACCCTCATGTCACCATCCCAACGTGCCACCCCATGCAGCCTGGCACCATGTGTCCCACCAGCCACCACAGGAGATGCAGCCCCTCCCAATCAGTCAGGGTAACTGGTTACCAGCTCCCTAAACAGTTTTCCCCCCAAAATCTTTAATAAATTAAATTCCCACATGCGTGTTTCAGCTTCCTCAGGCTGACTGCGGTACGAGGCAGCCCTCTTTCAAACAGCTCCTGCAAGAACATCACACAATTAAAATAATTACTGCTGCAAATCCCAATCCCCATTCCAAACTGGGAAAACCCAGAGCCAGACACATTTGGCCCCAGGCTGCAGCATTTCTATGGGACCACAAGTAGCTGCACACACAAAAACTGTTTCTGGGACCACACAGACTGATGTAAAGTGTAACCTGGCCAAAATTAAACTTCATAGTTTAAAAAAAAAAAACCCACTTTTTAGTAATTTATAATGCTGTAATTCTATCTGTACTGCAGAAGAGGGTCCCTGCTGCCTTCAGCAGCCTCAAGTGAGTATTTGTTTACGCCAGCTACGCACAGTTGTGTGTGTAGCATACACCTCTGAGTTCAGAGCACGTATTTAGCTCAGCCTGCCTCCTCCAGCAGCTCCTTCACATCCAAACTGGCTGTACAGTTATTTCAGGTACTTGTGATTGCCCAGACACTTCACAAGGTCACTTTACACCACCAGAAAAAAAGCCTCACTTGATAAATACACCCTATTTCTCACAGCTATGAGCTTTGAGAAAGCCAGAAGAGCTGGTGCTGAATCTTTATGCACACCAACCCAACAAGAGATCGACTTGAGCATCCACGAGACGTGACAAAGTCAAGCTTGCAACTTCCACAGCTTTTAACCACAGATTAGTTGATGGTGAGTCACATTTGATGCCAACTTCTGATGTCACTGTGTCACCCTGAAATCCAAGACACTCTGAGTGACTCTCCTTGGCTGCCTCCCCCCACGTAACACAGTGGTAGGACGCTGTTTGAACCCAACTGCTCTGATTTCCCTTTTGGCACACAACACTGCTGGGTGTTCCCATCTGTCCTTTCCTTTTCAGATACTGAGAAATACTCCTCATCCTCGTTATCACCAACTACTACTGACAGCACTCCAAACCAGGAGTCAGCCTCAAGCTTCTTATAAGGAAAAACAATTGCCTGTGCTCTTTATATAGCATTAAACTTATTCTATAACTAAAGGAAACTGCAACTACATTTAAAGTTGTCTGCTGTTACAGGTCAAAAAGAAACTTTAAAATAAAATAAAATATCCTTCTAAGGTTTTCCAGGTGAAATCCACACAAAGGCAGAGCTATTCTGTGAGAGATAATTTTTTTTCTTGCAGCATTCCCAAGCATGAAACCTGGCTACAAGGATAGGAATATTTTGCCAAAATGGGAAGACCCACACAAACTGCTCCAGGACACAGCCCATTTATGTAAATGGTAACTCTGCTTTTTTATCCTGGAGTTTGCAGTTTGTTCTCAAAGAGATTAACCTTTCTCTGATCCAGTTTTTAAGATTCATTCTTTTGTTTGCCTGCAGGGGCGACAGACTTTTTCTAGTGCCAGGTTTGGGATCTGGTTAGTCTTCAGCATTAATTTATTGTAGCTATTTAGCTGTCAGCTTAAGGACTGTACAGCTGCATAAATAAAGCCAAACCCCTTCCAATTCTATTAAAGCTCCAAACAAGGGAAGATGGTAAATCCAAAGTTGATTTTGAGAAGTTGTATTTATTGTTATTCCACGCTAACCTTTAGCCAGCATCAAATTTATCTCACACACATGTAATAAACGTGATAAATATGGTATTTGATGAGTGTGCAGATGCATGGAAAACTGTTCTGATGACTCAAAGTTTTGCTAAATCCAGACAGATGTGTCATGGAACCAAAACAAAGCAATCTTTTTGAGCAAGTACTAAATTATCTGGTGTGGATGCAACAACCACCTTGTCTGTCTGTAAGGCCTGCAAACGATCACTTCAGGAAGCTCAGATGAGTATTGCTTTATTATTTAATATTTGCTTTATTGATTTTAAAAAATTACTTTCCTGTATGTAGGAGCTCTGGGTCATCTAGACTCTCTTCCAGAAGAGTTAGCTTGTGTAAAGTAATGCATCTTACCAAAATGAGGAAAGCCTCTCCCATGCACTAATAATGTGCTTTTGGTAAGGTCACATTAATGGGAAATTTTCAAAAGCAAATTTTCAAAATTCTCAGCTAAAAAAGTGAAGTGCTGCTCCTGATTGATGCTGCATGTTTTGTTTAAAAGAAGAAACTGTATTCTGAGCTCGTTAGTTTACTACTGAAAGCTTAAGGGGCATCTGAAAACACCTGACAAGTCTAAGGACCAGCCCTCCATATCCATTTTGTTCAAGATTTACAAGCACTTGGTGCTGTTAACCAAGATCCACACAACAAAACAGCTTGTTTCTCAAACACTTGGAAATGTTATCCATAATTTAGAGATGAGGAAACAAGGTAGCAATACCAAAACCTTCCTGTGTAACAGCTGAGCTACTGCAAGAGACAAACACCTAACACATGTGCTACAACTCCTGCTTCTGTGTTTCTCCTACTACTGCTTCTGCAAAAGCCAGGACCCTGCCCTGGGAGTGAGGGCAGCATGAATGTCACCTGCCAGGCAGCTGGTCTGTGGCATTTCCAGGCCAAGGGAGAGCAGAGCTGTCACCTGCTGTGCTGGGGCAGTGGCACCTCTTACCCAGGTTTAAACTTGAAGATGATCCATGTGAAGATAAGGAAGGTGGTGGAGTCTGGGAGTGGCCAGGTCCTTGGCTGGGCAGAGGCATTCCCACAGGTCCAGGAGAGGAAGAAAACCCAAGGCCGTTATAAAAACTGTGTCCTATAGGTGTCAAGCTGCTGGATGTCCTCTTGTACAGGTCACTGCTCCCGGTGAGGGAGTCTCGGCGGGAGCCACTGCCCGTGTTGGAGTTGGCAACTGTGAAAGAGGGAGAGGGTGAAATGGTGTCACCTCAGCAAGCTGCCACCACAACCAGAGAGACCTACAAACACCCTGCACCAGGCTGCTGTTTTCCTCAGGGTGTGCCATGGCCCAAATGAAATGCGTTAATTAAACCCACACTGTTAATGATAAAGCAGAAATAACCTTGGTTTAAACAATTAGCTCTCTTTGTATTTATGGTTTTGTGGGGTTTTTAACCAATAAAACACTTTGAGAAACACAGCCCCAAATAACCTATGAGCAGAAAGATGAAGATTAAAAACCTACCAAAAGGAAGCAGCAGAACTGACTGACAAATGCATGGGCTGTTGGATACCAACATGGAACACTTTGCTTCTGGACCCTCAGAAGGTCTGCATACCTCAAAGCTCTACTCCCCTAAGCACACTGCTACATTTAACAGAAGGTATTAATTAGATCACCCTGCAAGCCTTGCCTCCTGTTTACTCTTTGGCCATTAAACCAAATTCAACAGGAGATTTTTATCTATTCATGTTTACTTAAGAGCATGTGCAGCTTTGGGTACATTTACTTGAAATCCTTGTGCTCACCTTTTATTAATTAGAAAACAGGTTCTGTTTGCACCATGCTTTATTGATATGGAAATCAGAATTCAATCTAACACATAAAACCAACTGTTTTTTGAAGAGTTGTCCTGATAGTCAAATACAAATTTTTTCAATGCACCACCAAATTGAGGGGGGAAAAAGATCAATATTATATTAAAAAAATATTGTCTAATAAATAGTGGAATTGTTAACTGCCATGAACTAATCATTTTTCATGACTGCAGACAAGTTCTACAAGCAAGAGCCTCACATTTTTATTTTATTGATTGAGGGAAAACAAGTTTGTGCACCTTGGCACTGAACAAACTAGTAATTGAATTTCATTAGTTAAATAAACTGAAGTGAGAGGAGCTAATGCTGTGTTTACCTGCATCCAAAAAGGCTCAGACTCTCAGGCTGGGTTTAAGAAAAATATTTAGAATAATTTCTATTTAAAACTGATGCAGTGACAGTATGTCCCTCAGTGTTCTCTGACAGAGCAGGTTCAAAAAGCATGTTTTAACTTGCCCTTCACACTGATGCAAGCAGGAAAGTTCAGGACATAATTACTACCTCTGAGACTAAGCAGTAATTAAAATAATTGTTCAACTTCAAAAAAACAAACCTAAAGAATGAAAAACCCAACCCACAGACATCTTTCTGAAAAAAAAAAAAAAAAATTGGTCTCCAATTACTCAACAAACAAATGCAAACAAACCTTGTACACAGCATTTTTTGCAAGCATGGTAAGTGCCTTTTTCTGGTGTATGATAAAAACAGCTCCCAGAATAAAGCATGGAAACCATCTCAGACCAGCTTTTTTGAACTCCTGAACAGTTATTTCACCATTATTCTGAGCTCAGGGTTAGTACATGGGTGGACACTGCTCTGGAGCTTGTTCACCCAAAATCTCCTGAGCTGGAAGGGACCCACGAGGATCCTCAGCCCAACCCCTGGCTCCACACAGGAGCAGCCAGGTCAGAGCAGGGCACTGAGCGCATCGTCCAGACGCTGCTTGAGCTCAGCCCAGCTGGGGGCTGGGACCACTTCCCTGGGGAGCCTGTGCCAGTGCCCGACCCCCCTCTCAGGACAGAGCCTCTTCCTGACCCCCAGCCTGACCCTCCCCTGGCGCAGCTTCATGCCGTTCCCTCGGCTTCTGTCCCTGGTCCCCACAGAGAGGAGATCGGCGCCTGCCCCTTCGCTGCCCTGGGCAGGAAGCCACAGAGCACCAGGAGGTCTCTCCTCAGGCTCCTCTTCTCCAGGCTAAACAACCCCAGGGCCTTCAGCCTCTCCTCATCAGACTTCCCCATCCTTTTTGGTCTCTTCTGGACACTCTCCCATAGTTTTATGTCCCTGCTGCACTGTGGTGCCCAGTACAAGAGGAAGAGCTCAGCAGCTCTGTACATCGAAGTCAGGTCCAGCTGCTCACAAACCCACTAGCTCACACAGGGTCATCTGATTCTTTTTATTCTTTTGTCCCCCCCATCATGAAGAAGCTGCTGTTCTTACCTGCTGTCCCAAACCCTCCCAGCGCAGACCCCAGCGTGGCACCAAGAGAGCTGCTGCTTCCGAATCCCAGGGAAGTGTTGGCAGGCTGGGCAGAGCCCTGGGAAAAAAGCGAGCTGCTCTGGGAATTGCTGCTTAGAGAGTTGTTGCCATAAAATGAGCTGGATGCCAGGTTGTTGGTGGGCTGCTGCTGGGGCTGGGGTTGGGGCTGCTGAGTTCCTAGAGGGCGAAATGGTCCGTTTGTCGTTCCTGCCAGGCCACCCGCCGCACCGTTGGCCGAAGCCGCAGCCGCAGCAACCGCTGGGGAGAAAGTAATTGGGGGCACAGGCTGAAAAAAAATCACTTCTCACAGCAGTTTTAGAAGTTAAAACTTAGCAGGTTCCTTTTATCTACTATATATTTTTTCCTTTCCTCTCAGGATGAAATCCTCCCTTTCTCATCAAACTCTGCATAAAGTCTCTTCACTTTATATCAAGCTCCACGAGTCTTGCACAGAGCCCCCTGAATATCAACAATGCCCAGCTGTTAATACCACTGCTTGCATTATTAGAGCCACACAGATCAAACACACAGAAACATTCCCTTTCTCCCAAGATCTAAGATCCAAATCAATACAGCCACACTGCAATGCCCAATTAAGAAACACAAGTTTTGAAATAAGCAAAATTGTTCTTTAGCACACAAAAAGCAATCCTGCACTGCTAAGAACATCAAAACCAAGTGTTTTTTGTTTTGCAGCCAGTTCCAAAGTAAAAGAAAAAGCAAAATAAACAAGAGCTACAAGGAAACAATTACCAGGCCCATTTCATAATCTAACACTGGCAGACTGCTTACATGCACAGATTTTGGCTGAAAAAAAATCATTTTAAAGCCTTGAACTCCCAAAGAACCCTAATAAAACCCCAAACACCTCCCAGCAAAGGCCAGGCATGTAACATTTTATGTGAAGTGATTATTTGGGAGCTCAACACTAGCTAAGCCCATTTATTACATGGGAAACTAGATACCAGCAGACAAAGTTAAATAACCATAGCAAAACTCTGCAAAATCCTAGAGTTAATGCAACATTACCTCTCTGAGGCTGTTCCAGAGGCTCAGCCCACTGTGAGCACAATGAATGTTCTCAACAGTGATCCCTGCAAGGGATCTCTCTCAGTGAGGGCAAGTGTGTCATCATGGCCAGCTGAGCCCAGAGGGTTTCAGGTCCACCCCACACTGGGGATGGAGGAGGTTTTCCACTGGGGACTCACCTGCTTGTGCTGCGGAGGAGCTGATGATGACTGGAGCGGGAGCTACCAGCCGTACAGGGGCCCCCAGCCCGTTCCTGGCCCCTGCATTCACCACAAGAGCACCTGTTTGGTCATAGTAAGCAGCAGGAGCCAACACAGGGTAACCTGCAAAGGCAAATTCCAGGTGCATAGGTAAGGTAAGAGGTAACGCAACACACGGCACATCAAGCGTCTTCAGACAAGTCCAGTGCAATAAGGTTTTAAAGGGGAATCTGGGGGGAGCCACAACAGCTCTGCTTCAACCAAGGCAACCCCAAAAACAACAACAGCTCTGCTTCAACCAAAGCAAAAAATTCCCAACATAAGCACCTAATCCATATTAACAGTCTACAACTTTGCACTAGTAAGACTTACAGATAGAGACGACTCTACTCCCTTCCTACTATACCAGCAATGCTCTCAGTGTAATTCAGTTTTATGGATTAAAAAAAAATAGTCTTGGAGCAGAAAATAAACCATGTTTTAGTATTTTATTATTACAATGTGTGCAGGACCTTTTCAGATATGTGAGCATGCTGCACTTCCAGCTCTCCTGCTGTATGTTGGAGCTGTTCAGCATGTGCACACAGAACCTGAAAACTATGTATACTGAAGGTATGGATCATAAAGCATTATGTAATCTATTTAAATACTCTTAAATATTATGTTGACACATAAAGCAACAAACTAAGTACTATGGTGCTATATAGGTGCCTCACTATATCAACAGTTAAGTAAACTTTTGGGGAAAAACTGTGGAAAAAAGTGGTTCTCCAAGGTGGGGTCACAAAGAGAATGTGCTCTGGGAATATCAGCTTTGCAAATACAACCCCCAAATCCCAACAGCAGATTTAAGGACACCTGCAGACTGCTTGGGAACATGGATGTTACAGTCCACTTCATAATTTAACACAGCAACATCCCTCTCAAACTGTTAAACCTGGCCATGTAACAACCACGTGACACATCCAGCAAGGAGACCTGAGGTCGAAATGCTCCTGTTCTCTCACATTTGACCAGCAGGACATAATTGCACATCCTTCAGAAACATACTTACCATTGACCTTTGCTGTTACAGTAATATTCAGTATAACTGAACATCAAAAGCATTTGTACCAGAGTCTCAAGGAGTCAGAATTGCTACAGCAGCTCCTCTCTCACAGAATTATAAATTAGAATAAAAGTCTCTTTCCTTTTGTTTCCTTTTTTTTTGGTTTTGTCACTTTGCCTGGAAGAAATCACCAAGTCCCTATCCTGTAAAAGTCAAGCACCTTGCAGGGCTGGAGCCAAGGCTAATGAACAGGCCTAGGATCACTCAGGTTTTAAAATAAAGATCACGTAAGTTAGCATGATCCATGGGAAAATGTGAAAGTGACTTTCAGGAGGAGCCATCAATTTCCTGGACTACAGAAGCAGCTGATGCCCCCATACAGCAACATGGCTGATAACATATTTTTTGCTCATCTGTGACACAGAGACCTAAACCCTGATTTAACTGAGGCCCTGCCTAGGTAGTTGGGTTCACATCTAACAGCCTCTTGAAAATGCCTTGTACACCCACAGACTAAAACCAAAGAAAACCCCAAATTCCTGCTGAATGCCAAGCAAACATGACACCACACAGAAACACGAGATATCATTTTCTTAGCTCTCCTTTGGCACTGGAGAGGTTCTGGGTCTCTGAAAGGTCCTACCTGGCATTCCTGCTGCCAGCCCTTGTCCAAAGGCAAGGGCAGAATTGACGGCTGCAGCAGCCACCAGTGGATCAGTCTGCTGTCCCTGCTGGTTCTGATTTGGGGTCAAAGGACGCTGACTGGCTCCTCCACGGAGAACCTGGAGAAGACAGAGGAACATCGATCTGTTTATTCGGGAGAGAAAGTCGCAATCACCAGAGACAGGAGCATCATCGGTGCAAGAACATCAGCAGCAAGCTGGTGTAAGTTCTCACACACAACAGCAGCTTTGTCACAACCTGTGTATGACCACCCATCCCTTGACTCAGGACAGGGCTGCCTCTGCCACCACAAACCTCCACACAACTGCCAGGGGCGAGTGCGCAGACCAGTTAAACACCACATCCCCTCTGGGACTTACTGGGCATCATCTGGAAATTCTTTATCATCTGACCTTTCGTTTCTAGACACACCTCCAGTACACATACTTCACTACAAGTGGTTGCAAGCCCTCTCCCTGAGTCCAGTAAGATCTGGTCTCAGCCACAAAAGCACTGCTGAAAGCCCACTTGAGAGCTGAGGGTGGTGACACGAAGGTGACATGGGTTTTTCCAAGCCAACAGCCCCTGCAGAAGACAGCAGCCCAGTGACATGACACTTACTCATTGGAAATAATGACCAAAGATCACACACTGTCCTTTACACGCAGCTCTCGTGGTTTAAGCACATGTTACTCTCAAAAGGGAAGATGGTGAACTGACCTTTCCTGTAATTACCTGTGACAGGCTTTGTTTGCAAAAGCCTTTTACTCAAAGCAGTGATGCAAGAGTCTGCACCCACCAGCAAGGTCAGCTTATTAAAAAAGCCATTCTTCAGTTCTCAGTCTGCCTTGCTGTAAGAAGTGACATCCCATGTGTCACCTGATAAAGTTATTAAGGGAAAAAAATGACTTTGGATGCTGAGGGACTGGGAGAGGATCCTGAAGTTAACCAATTTCAACGTGCTTCCCGGAGCTTCACCGTGCTGGGTAAGCACACACCGTGCAAGGGTGCTGCATGGAATATCTGTGAGGGCTGGCAAGGCCCCTGGAAGTGAAATGTTGGCAGGTTTTATAATTAAGATGTTGTGAGCATCACAAATCACCTGTCCGTTATCAGCGCACCGTTTCCTGAGTGCGTGACCAGCACTTCTCTGGAGCATCCAGCTCTGGAGCCCTCAGCACCAGAAGGACATGGAGCTGTTGGAGAGGGTCCAGAGGAGGGCTACAAAAATGATCCAAGGGCTGGAGCATCTCTGCTATGAGGACAGGCTGGGAGAGTTGGGGTTGTTCAGCCTGGAGAAGAGGAGGCTGTGGGGAGGCCTGNCCTCTAGGGGTCCCTTCCAACCCAAAACATTCTATGATTCTAAATTAATCCAAACCCCCACACTGTATCCTCTTACCAACAGGGGGGGTTTGCATTAAGAACAATACCCAGGACCCCCACTTGTAGAGCAGAGGTAATGAGAAAATATCATAAACACGACTGATGACTGATGCTCTTTAACAGCCTAAGCTGGTGCTGAAGCACTCTCCACACACACCTTCCATGCAGGGAAAGGCTCCAGTCTGAATGCCAAGGCATAAATGGCTTTAACACACTCTCAATGCTGTTCCACAAGTGTGAACAGGTCTGTGGAACACATCCTGGCTGACCTGGCAGGTTTGGTGATTAACTCTGTCAGGGGCAGTGTCCTCCTCCTGATGGCTGCTCATCAGTGTGAGGCATCACTGCCTTTGTATCTGAAAAGGCCTACTAATACTACCAAAGACTGGGGTTTGCTTTGATTTTCAAACCAGAAGCTAATAAAATTCAACTCCTAATTGCCACCTTCTATAATTGTGCTCCCAAACCCACGAGGGCTGGAAAGGAAGGCTCAGTGTTACTACAAGAAAGGAGCCACTTCTCTTTTTGGTAGGATAACCTTGGAAAAATGTTTAGTGTGGCTTTTAATTGCAGTAAAGGAAGAAAATTATTGCTTCCTATTAATTCTTGTACCAGTCTCTCAGTTTCCACCTGCTGCTCCAGCAGTTGCCAGGTTCACATTTGTGCCATCTGCATCAGAGGTACAACTGTGATTAAATACCAGAGCTTTAAAATGCTTATTTGAAGTTCAGAAAATTAACCTACTTTAATTCCAAAAATAAAGAATGGAAATAAAAATTAAAAAAAAAGACCAGAAGAATAAATTACACAGTAATTCATCACCAAGATGCACAACAATTTTCAACAGAAGAAAGACTGTGTGCTACATAATCCAATGTCTCCAAATTGTATAAGGAAAAGCCCCCCTTATCAGCCCCAGTGTGACCTCCTCATTTTTGGGGTTTTGTTGGTTTTTTTAAAAGCAAACACCACTTAAATGACAGATATCTGTCTCAATATTTCTCTGAAAATGAGAGAGAAATGAGAGAGAAACTGAATAGAGCATATGAAAACCCTTTGCTAACTCAATTTTGTCCCTTTAGATGCCAAATTCTCCAACTTTTTGTGCAGACTACAGCACAGCAGCTGCACGGTTTGCCTTGGAAAAACAGCAAATTCAGTGTTTTCACATTCATCTTCCATCTCCAAACCCCCAGACAGACACCAAACCAATTCATCCTGCTGTTGTTCTGACCCTTTTAAAGCTGGTCTTCATCCCAAAACTAGCATCCTATACTGGACAGCACTGAAGACAAGACCACACCACTTAGTGACACTTAGTGTTTGACATGCACTTTCATCATCCCCACTGCCTTCAAACCACAGTGATCAGCAGACAATAGATTGCAAGATGATGCCCACTTGCACACCAAGAGCATGTGTTTTGTTCTGCACCACTCAGCAGCATTCACAAACTGATTAGTTTGTTTGCCCTTCCAAAGCATTAACATGCAATAATTCACCACTCCAAACTTCCATACCCTTCATGTGCATGATGCATAAATGGCAGAAGAGAGGGTACAGATGTTCCTCCTCTTTATTTTTTTTTAAGAGGAGCAAAATGCTCTTCTCTTTACTTAAAATTGAGAGTCAGGAGTGATCATTGAAAAAAATAATTATAATCTGGGATTCTTCAAAGCTGCTGTGTTCCCTGTAAATTACTCAACATGCAAAGCATCCAACCCCATACCTGCTGCTGGCCCTGCTGGGTTTGCTGAGTGGTCTGCTGATTTGCAGAATTAGTGGCGGCAGCGGCGGCGGCAGCCTGTTGCTGGAAGAGACTGGCAGGATAAACTCCCCAGGGAGTAACTCCATAGTACTGGTGAGGGACAACCGCTGGACCTACAATGTGAAAGGAATCAGTGAGCTTCTGTAGTGTTACACAGCAAAGGGTCAAAAAATATGTGCTCCTCATATTTGGTTTGACAAATCCTATTTGAAGATGATCTGCTTTAAATCCTTTGCAAATACGGTGGGATAGCGGCATTTGTGTTATTCATTTTTAAAAAGCTTTGAAGTCGGGCCCAAAATTTCATCTTTACTTGCTTTTACCTTATCAGATGAAGTAAAATTCTGCTACCAGTCATCCTGCTGATATTCCATGTTTTTATTATTGTGTCTGAATTTTAGAGTGAAGAAACAAATTTTTATCTCTAACCAAAAGGAGCTTTTTTTAAGCAGAGATGGAAGGCGTCTCTTCTAGTTCGCAGCTCAGTCACATCTATCATTTAGCTCCCCAATAAATTAAAAAAAAAAAAACAACCCTCTTTGCATCTGTATAGCATCAATTCTCAAGTGTTTAAATGCTATTTTTCTAGCTACATGGTCCTACTTTGCATTTGCAAACCACAAAAGAAGCTGTACCATCCTGTATCTTGTCACATCCCCCCAACTTAAGAGGCTTAAAAGGAAAAAAAAAAAAGCAATCTGGGAGAGCACCAGGAAAAGCATAGCTTTTGAAGATTCACTGTGGTTTACCAAGTCTCAGGGACTGCACACTTAATTCCATGATAGGGGAATGGCAGCCTATACCCTTAAATAATTCTAGCTGGCATAATGCTGAGGAAGCGGCGAGTACGCTGAACACTGGTGTCCCTCCCACCGAATAACAGGCATGTGAATTCAATAATGGTTTTTAATAAGTCTGCTCTGTATCTTTTGGAAAGGTCAGCAGAAAAACTGAAGTGTTGCCTTGGCTTTTCAAATACACCACTTATCCCCTGGGCTCGTTCCCCAGAGCAGGAGGAAGTTACGGCGTGACTGGTAAGGGAGAGGAGCAGGATCGTATCTGACACTGCAGAATAAACAAGTCTTTATGAATTTGAACCACACACTTGCTCTCAGACTGAGTAAAACCAGCTTCTGTTTTAAGAGAGATGGTCAGGACTGGAGTTTGAATCGATTCACTTCAGGGTGGCTGTTTGTTAGGTCTTACAGCAAAAGCCTGAATGGGAACAAGCGTAACACACACGAGCAGAAGAGCTGAAAAGGAGACTGAAATTATTTCCCCAAAAGCGAGGGGTGACACTGAAAAGGGAGAGACAAAAAGATGCTGCTGAGTGTACACTTGGGTGTGACAAAGGGGGAAACATGTGGGAACTTTCCTTTCAGTTTTGTTTTTAAATGCAGCCATGTGTCTGTCTCAAATCAGGTGCTGCATAACACAAAAGCATCTGTGGGGCAACAGGGCAGATCTGGGGCTGGACGAGCTGCTGCTCCTGTAATCAACAGTGCCGACTGCAGAGATTCAGCAATGCCTCAAGACAGTCATTTCATACTGAATGTCAACTATTACATTCCCATTTCAAAAGTGTAACAGCTACTCTCTTACTATTTTGCTTCTAACCACTGTACTTCCCCAAATCTAGCATTTGGCAGTGCCACTAACACAGGCCCAGCTCTACGTACAGCAGGGAGCTGTTACAAGCAGCGTGCTAATGCCAGGCATGTCTGCAACGGTCAGATTTGCATGTCACACTAAAGCTCTGCCACAAAATCCACCCTTACTGGATTTACTGTGTATCAGCAGTCAGAGAAGGTGACTTCTGTGTCATACTGATTTGTCTTGGAGCAGCAACCGCTCGTTTCTTACCTTCCAACCTGGAAATTCATGAGCAGCGGCAGCTGAAATTAAAGAACCTTCAGAAAACCAGTCCCACAGTGGTACTGCCTGTCTTGACCCAAGCACTTGTAGACAGGCAGCTACTGGGTGGACTGGAACCTGCTTATCTTCAGTCACTGCAGGTGAGATGGCAGCTGCTCAGGTGGTTCTGCACTCAACATGAAAACAGTTGCAACCGCTGTGTTTTATGCAAGTCATCAGCCTGTGGCTGCCCTTTGGCTGCTGGGAAGTGGCTGCAGTGCCCTCTGTCTGGGCACAATGTGGCATCTCTCTGGGCTATTTTAATCTCAGTTCTAATTATCAAGCAAGCATAGTCTGGATTATTTTTTTTTCCCCCTAGTTAGAGGTTGCTCATCAGATCCACAAAAGCCTTAGGTGTTTAAAAGAAGCAGAGACACAAAGTCTTTGAAGTTTGCAGGCAGCTGAGCTGTAAAGAGCTGCGAGTCTGGCTCAGCTCATTTGAGCACACGGTGAGGCTCATTACCGAACAGTGTTCTCAGTGAGGGCAAGTGTGTCATCATCGCCAGACACGGAAACACACGCAGCGATTCCTTACGGCAGGAGACACTGCACCTGCTTTCACACTTATCAGAGATACACATACATGAGAAAATAAAAGCTCTTTGAGTGTCTTTGAAATCAAATATTCCCACTACTGTGTCTCACACGTTGACCATAGACACGAGAAAGATTCCTTTCAAGAAACATTAGCAAAATCAGCTGTAAGTGTGTTCATAACAAATTTTTTTTTGTTTTTAATCTCAGCCTTCACACTCAAACCTCTGCAAGCAGAAGCCATACCTGCTCTCTGCAGGAACTGCCAGCCCCTCTTTCCAAGGATGAGGATTTAGCAACCATCAGGTTCAACAGCCTCAAGAACCTCACGTCTGAAACGTGAGGCTGCAAACAGCAACTTCATCACACACTATCGACTCGTGAGCTGACCACGGTGCCATTAGTGGGACAGCAACCAGAGAGATCCATGAAGTGGTGTCTTTCTAGGGATGGGGGTGAGACACAGCTGAACTCACAGCTCTGGTGCAGCCCCACGCTGTGCCTGCAGCCAGCGCAGAGCCAAGGAGGAGAGGCAGCCATGACACCATGCCCAAGCAGCCACGTGGATCCAGCTGCTGGTGCTCCCCCCAGATCCCAGTCCTAGGTGGTGTGCATGCATCCAAACCTGTCTTCAGCTCTGAGCAGGCTCTGGTCAGGACACAGCTCAGCACCAAGGCTGCTAAGAAACCCAAGCTTGAGCAGCACACTGCAGACACAGCCAAACTGACTCTACCCTCAGCCTGAGAGCGCTGCATTTTTCCCATATGCAAATTATTCCAGCAGCCACTTCTCTACAAAGAAAAGCTTTCTTTCCTACCTGTAACACACCACCTCAGAGGGAATCAACATTTCCCAGCTTGTCTTATATCTTTTTTCTTTTCTCTGAGTGACATCTTTCTCAAACGACTGAAGGCAATTCCACAACACGTTTTAAAGATGGCCATATCTGAACTCACAAGTGGTTTTGTCTTGAGTGTAGGAAGCCCTTCCCTCTGCATTCAAATTTGTTCTTTAAAATGCTACTATTGTTGGGAGAAGAGTGTGTTATCATCAGTCTGACAGTCTTACAATCAGGGAAAAGCTGCTGTAACGGCAGAGTCTTAATTGACAGAATTATCTCCGCCATAAAACATGCAAAACAAAGTTTCCTCTCTGCTCTAAGAGTAAACCATGAGCAATAAACTACCAACAACTCTAAACTCATTTCTTCCATCTCATAAACTTCTCTGGGTCCTCCCAATTTAACACCTCCATACGGACTGGGGAGGCTTTCTGACTTCATACAACAATCTATAAACATCTGAATAGCCCCACACCCCTTCAGCCCTGCGCTGAAGGCTTTCAGAACTGCTCAGGTCCTGACAGAAAAGGTGTTTTTCCTAAAACATCAATGAGGAGGGAGGTTTGTATATTGCCAGTTGTAGCTACTAGAGACCAAAGCCAGGTCAAGTCACTCATTTCTCGGTGGTGGAACACTACACGTGTGCATTACAGTGCGTCCCACATTGTTTTTGTTTTGCACCAGTGACTCATAAAGTTTAAAAATTATTCAAGGAGAAATCCTGACATCAATCTCAGGGATGCTTTCTGGATCCTTGGCTATGTTATTTCCCACTTCAAATGTCTAAGACCCCTCCCAACTGGATATTCAGGCAGCTGCAATAATGCTGAGGGGAAAAAATTGTCGCAAACATGCTGGTATTTCCTAGAGATCTGGCAGCAGTTACACTAAGTCATTCTGTGAAACTGAGGTGTTGACCTCCTGCTCTAGTGAAATTCAGTTTCTGAAGAATGAGCACCCACTTTAGCAGCACTGAGGTAATAGAGACCACCTAGAATCCTCTTTCTCCACCATTTGTTTATAAAGCACCTCCTCTGAGTACTGCAATTACCAGTGTGCTGGCACCTCTTCCACACTATGTCCTGACTGAAGCCTCATATTTGCCACCAAGAGTTCAGGTCAATCATTCACTGCCACACATTCATCATCACATGATATTTATTGACTCCTGGACTATCAGAAATATCCTTGTACTCTAGCTCTTGGCTTTCTTCCATTTAATCACAGCATCTTTTTTTGCCAACAACGTGTTGTTACCTAAACTTAATCTTGCACTATTATTATGCAATCAGCATACAAAAACCTCAACAGACAAAAAGTCAGAAGCCCATCTTCAAATGTTAATCATGAGTCTTCACATACTTCTATATGACCCACTAAAACCATCATCCAACTGGGCGATGGTTGCTGAAATTGCTCCTTTCAGTGATGACCAGTGACAGAACAAGGGGCAATGGGTCCACGCTGGAGCAGAGGAGGTTCCATGGGAACATAAGGAAAAACTCTTTCCCTGGGAGGGTGACAGAGCCCTGGGACAGGCTGCCCAGAGAGGTTGTGGAGTCTCCTTCTCTGGAGACATTCAAGACCAATCTGGACACATTCCTGTGTGATTGAATCGAGGTGACCCTGCTCTGGCAGGGGGTTGAACTGGATGATCTTTCGAGGTCTCTCTCAACTCCTGACATTCTGTGATTCTCTGTGAAATCCCATTTCAGAAACTGACCCAATACTGGCTCAAAGCTTAAAAGCTAAGCAGGGGGATCTAAGACCCTGTCATATACCAAACCACAACCCTGTCTGGCAGAGTGCTGTACTCACATGCAGCCAAAGTTTTATGGGTTTGATTTGGTATGAGCTATCCCACAGTGGAAGAGGTTTGCAGTTGAGTGTACAAGTTAAGCGGAGTGTGGAAACAGCACTCAGGCTCCACTAAAGATCACCACTACTCTGAACTAAGCAGCCTTTTTTTAAATGTAGAAGGCTTCCTCTCCTGATGGCTTATGGAAAGAAAAACATGGTTATAAAGATGTTTTTCTCCAAATACATTCTTCTTTTGTTCTCAATGCTTAGCTAAGAACTTTCTGCCCTACACAGCAAAAGTTCGACATACAATGTGTTCTTCACACTGCCTGATAAGCTGTTTCACCGAGCTGTCATCTCAAGATACAACAATTTTGGCTATGACAGTTGGCAAGAATTTGGAAAGTGATATATGAATGTTTGGGAGAAAGATCTCTCAGGAAGACAAAGGCACCATCTTTGCCTGCCATCTGGAAAGCCGCATATTCACAGCATAAGCCTCAGCAGATACGTGATGTTTGTACCTAGAGAACCTAAAAAGCAGAACTTCTTAACAGACTCTAGCAAAAGGACAAGATATCATTCACAGGATGTGCTACAGTAAATCAACTGAAGAGCAACGAGATACAAACTTTCCTGGCAGGAAAACACATCTTCCATCTTTCTAGCGTTTAATATTTCCACAGGTATCTCTCACCACTGTCAGTTACCAAATCACCCCAAACATGTAGCAACATTTATGTCTGTTTCATTTCAGATTCACTGGGGTTGTTTATCCTCAACGGAGAGAGCCCACAGCAAGTGTTAGACAAGAATTATTGCATTTAATCTAAACAAAATAGGGTTTTTGCAAGACAAACTCTGTTTCAGTTGACTGATCTACAATTACCACCCCACAGAAATTACAATGTACTAATACTTAATTGCCAAAATAACCCATCCAGGAGCAGCTTTGGTACAGAAAGTGGTCACAAACACACAGACAACTCGAAGTGTCTCACCTAGTGTTGCAGCTGCTGCAAGTCCGGCTGCGTATGGATCCGTTCCCGGTGGAGCGGCGCTGATGATGTATGGATTGGGGACAAAGGCAGCAGGAGCTAAACCTGCTGAAAACACACCTGTCAGTAAAAACAAACTTAACTAGAGCTGATGCCCTACCAAAATCCCTCTGGCTGGTGAACACAAAAGCTCAGGTTGCTTTAGTATTTTCAAGATTTTTACAGGGTGCTTTCTATAGGGAGTGAGCATCTGCTGCATGTCCCAGGCTGAAGTGAACGATCTGCAGAGGATATGATTTACACAGACAAACCTCATCCCAAGGCTACAAAGCCCTGTAACAGTTGGGCTTGATGATCTTAAAGGTCTTTTCCAACCTAAACAATCTGATAAGGAAAGCTTAAGAGGTAAATTAGTCTGTATACAGTCCCCATATATGCTCAGCACAGACACCCATTACTGTTCAGGTGACTACAAGCACCAGCCAGATATTAACATTACCCAACTGCTTGTACCTACTCTGTATTTCCTACAGGAGGTTAGTCACAAACCAGTTCACCCTACTTGCCAAGTTTTGTGCCCACTACACAATCCTCATTTCTTTAAGGAATTAGTTTGGAGCTCACAAGTGTGCAGGCACCATCGCAGGGCACCTACTACCACTGCATTCGGAGCAGGCATTACCCCTGCACAGGAGCAGTTTAATCATTACAGAAATTACCAGGGGGTGGGAGAGGGATGTGGAGGGAAGGTGAAGGGGAGCAAGTTGAAAAGCTAAATAATTTTAATTCAGGTCTAGTGCTGAACTCCACAAAGAAGTGGAGTCCCAGCACATCCGTTGGGCATTTGGGTAAGAACTACCACAGATTGATTGTTGGGCTCACCAGGAGACAACTGGAATCATCCATGAGTAGCCCTTATACAGTTCTTTTTTTCTACACACAGGACTGAGAGTTTTCTTCCCAGGTAATCTATATAACAATGTTTGCATAAATTACATCTTTAAATCAAAGCCAGACCCCAAGCAGCCGAGTCACAGGAAGCACATTCAGGTTTACACTGAATTGTGCATTCCTCCCTCACTTCACTGTGCCACTTACCCCAATTCATGCCTCACTTGGAGAGAACAAGCACTTCAAAACGCTCATTACTGAGCAGTGCTCTCAGCCAGGCTGAGTGTGTCATTCCTGACAGACATGAATGCTCTAGAGCTTTTAAAGCATGCAAGAGAGACCTCTAGAATTTCTCAAGTAAGTCTTCAAACACTTCTGCTTTCGTGTCGATCACCAGCTGCAAAAACATATTTAGGATTCTCCAAGCCCTACCAATTCTTTTTCCCTACGTGTTCCAAGGTCTAAGAGGAGTCCAGTAGTGTATGAAAGTCCAGTATGAAATGCAAGACTTACCTATGTGAGGCTGATGGGCAGCTGCCAAGGCGTACTGCTGCTGCTGCGCCGCCGTTAGCTGCTGGACAGCGAGTGCATTCGGTCTTTGGAACAACTGAAGGGGCAAAAGCACAAACACAGTCCTTTACTCATGCACAAAAAGCATTCTCTTATTTCCTTTTAAAGCGATTCCTTCACACTAGATTTACTTTCACATCTACAGACACTGTGCTTTATTTCAATTCCTTTTGAAATCTTTCCATTTAAAAAACAACCACAAACAAACAAGCCCCTTTGAAGTCAATTGCCCATGATAATCCACCTGAAAACAAATAAAGGGATTCTGAAGCACAGCTAAACCATAGCCAGGGGTTTCTCTGCTATTCTCTGCACAATGTCTGTAAGCCTTTTCCCTCCCCCAACTCCTCCTCAGACACACAGCCCCGAGGTGCAGCCTGTGGATCACTAGGAGCTGCCTCCAACGCTTCCAGATCCCGAGTGCCACGGAGTGCAGTCACAGTTACACTGGTGGGCAACTCGCAGATGGTCTGAAGCAGCAAGTGGGATGGCAGACAGGATTTGGGAGGATAACACTTCTGAGATTATTCTGGAGCCATAAGAAGAGCCATCAGATGGGATGCCAGCCTCAGGAGCTCACAAAAAGGCTTCCTTTACCTGCTAGGAAGCTGTCTCCAGCATCTCCTACGTGAATCCAGGCACAGGGTGTAAATTCTTTATTGGCCACAGACAGAAACCAGACCCTGGGACATTTTAGTGAAGGCATCCAAAACACATACAAGTTTGCCAGCTAACAGCTCAGTACAACCTTAGGGAGCAATGGACACTGCTATTGAGAAGTCATTCTCAACAAGAAAAATAAGAGAGGATTACATTAATCTTCAAATAAAAAGTATTTTGCTCAGGGGTTGGTTTTTTTTCATCCACTCAAGTTCTTACTAAAAACTTCCCTCCCTAGGTTCCCTTTCCTCCACCTAAATGAAACACTCCCTGAATCAATCCATTAGCATCAGAGCATGGCTCAGCTCTAATTAAAACATCTGGAAATACACAAGCTGAATAGCCACTCTGAAACTATCCAGCAGCAATGTTCGTCCTCACTTACTTCCCAAAGTGATCATTTCTGAGGTGTGAACGACTTCACAAACTGCTGTGATAAATGTTTTCTCTCTCCAGTCACTTTGAAAAAAAAAATAAATATGGGCCTAAATGCTATACAATTTTCACACCTATTATCTCTGCCCTCCTTTCAGCCAAGCCAAGGGAGCTGCTTCAGCTGTCAGAAGAAGCAATAATAATTTTGCCCAAATTTTTGGCAGAAACTTGAAGCCATCAAGAAGTGCAGAATCGTTTAGAAAATTAGGGGGGCGTTTAATAGGCAAAAATTGGAGCTGGCTCTCCTGAGAGCAGGGGAGCAATTGCACTGTTTAGGCAGAAAATCTGAAGAGGATGAGCAATAGTTCACCTCTATTTTCTTTTTATACAAGCTCAGAAGGAGGGGAAAACACCAACGTGTAAGGAATCGGTATCAGATTTAAGACATGGAAACTCAGGTAATCCAGAATTGACACATCTTATGTGGGTCAAAGCTCTGGTCACAACTGGTTTTCCCCAAAATTGCTCACCCCACAGAGGACAGGATGTGTTAGGCTGGAAGGGACCTTCAAAGGACACATATTCCAACCCCCTGCAGTGAGCAGGGACATCCTGAACTACAGCAGGTTGCTCAGAGCCCCATCAAGCCTGACCTTGAATGTCTCCAGGGATGGGGACACCTCTCTGGGCAACTTGAGCCAGTGATCCACTATCTTCATACTAAAGATATTTCTCCTGATACCCAACCTAAATATCCCCTTTTGTAGTTTAAAACCATTAACCCTCATCCTATTGCTCCATGCCCTCAGGAACACAGCTTCCTTATCAGCACCTTTCAGGGACTGGAAGGCCATTATAAGGTCTCCCTAGAGCCTTCTCTTCTCCAGGCTGAACAAGCCCAACTCTCTCATCCTGTCCTCATAGGAGAGGTGTCCCAACCCTTGGATCATCTGTGTGATCTCCTCTGGAAGATGAGCCTCTCCATACATCCCAGGAGCATCATGATGCCGCTGATGGAGGAACACAGCAAATCCACAGGCAATTTGTCACCTCCCTGTCCTGACATCAGGAGGGCCATGAAACACTCCTAGCAGTCTTCCTGCCAAACACAACTTTTTTTTCTTATTATTTTTCTTTAAAAAGCATGTCATTCAAGATTACCTCATGCTTACACAAAGCTGAGTGCTTCTAAGGGGTGTAGTCTTTCGTTACTATACCATCTGTCATTAATAGCTGGATCACATGCTTTACTGACATCTTTTAGTTTAAAACACAAAAAAGAAAGCAAGCAAGGAGATTGCAGACAATGTGACCTACAGAAAACTGAACGAGGGACACTGGCTCTGTAGGGGTCTCAGAAACATCTCATTCCCTGAAAGCATTAGCAGATAATAGGGGAAAAAACTGCTTCACTGCGAGGTGTGGATATGCCTAGAAAAGCCACCCTTAATTTTATGGTCCCCTTCTGTACTAAGTTCAGCAATTCAATGTTTGAGTTTTCTTCAGCTGCAAACACCTCATAAAAACATTTAATATTCTTCTTTTTCTGCAGCCCTGAGATCTGTTTGTCCAGACTGCTGATGGTGAGCAGCAGAGGAAACAGATGGATTATCAGTTACCTGCATAAAGGGCAAAAACCCACTTATCCTCTCTGAAAATACTTTTTCTTATGCTTAGTTTACATGTGCATGACTTCCACGCCTCCCAAACACATCTCAGTGATCCATTTTGAAATCAGAAGCACTAGCAAAAGCTAGAGAATCCACAGTATTCAAGCATCAGTATGCTGCTCGTGTATTTTTGTTGTCTGCTTGCTCTCTCTGCCTCCTGTGAGCGCAGCTGACGACTGCTAAGTTTGACTTTCAGACACTCAAGTACCCACACTACCTCTGTGCATTTTTCTTTTGCTGAAATCAAGCCACAGCATCCTAAAATGCTCTCAAGTGGCTGCTGGTAGTGTTTTCCTAAAGACTCAAAGAGAAGGACTGAAAAGATGCTCCTTTACTTAAAAGGAATGGCATTAAGAAGGAAGGAGCACAGCCCCTAGGTAGAGTCCCTTCATCTGCTCAAGGAAATCACCACAAGTAGGTCTGTGCCCTCACGTCAGAGGAACCTGAAGGCTCAGCTCCACCTCAGTGAAGCTCACTTCCTCAGCCAATACTCCTGAGCTTCTTTAAAACCACGTGCAAATGCTCTGTGTGTGCTGGAAGCACTGAGCAAGGGCTGAATTCCTTCAGCCTGCAGACGACCTTCTCTTGAATCTCTATAGTTTCCCTTCCAAAGGAAGGTCAGATAAATGCTGGTATCTAAGCCATGCACTCAGGCAGTGACTCAAACCAGTGACCTCTCCCTCTGTCTGCCTTAAATCATAATTTCTGCAAGTCTGCAAACCCAGACTCAACTTACTCAGAAGAAACTCAGTGTGAGCAGCTCCAGGGTTTTGCAGCTGCAGATTTCCTACTGCCTGTAGCATATACAAGGAAGTGGGACCAACAAAAACCATTGCATTTTCAGGCTTTACTTAGCCAGATAAGCCCCTACACCACATGAGCTCTGAGAGTCATCAACTCTATGTGTTTAGGAAGTGTTATTAAAGTCTCAATGCACTGACTCCATCTGCTGACAGCAAAGACCTATATCCCAAAAAACAAAGAGCAAAAAGTAAGAACTCCAATAACAGTTTCTTGTCATCTTATCTGGAAACCCACTGGTTATGAAAATAAAAATTATATATCACTATTAAATTGTGGGGAAAAAAAGAAGGCTCCTTAGCAGGTGTATTAACTGGAACTTACACAGCAAGGCTGAAGTTACAACAACATATGTGTAGAGCATCACAGACTATCAGAAATCACATTCAGAGCAATAACCTGCAAAGGACATTGTTTCAGGAGTTCATTCACTCTCCTGACTTTTCAGAAGGTGAGGCTATTTCCCTCTCTTGCACATCTAGACAAATGAAGCATCACTTACAATGTGGGGGGAAACACATCGAGGGAATCCTGAGAAACCAGAACCTCACAGTCTGTATTACCCAGTTATGGGAACACTGTAAGATTACATTTCTGCAAGCCAGTTTCTTCTGCAATATAAACATCTGACATCTCTAATCAGATTACACGTGGTTAAGATCTTCCCTACTTAATATTGCTTTTAGCTGTACTTGC
Source organism: Heliornis fulica (assembly GCA_013399135.1). Lineage (NCBI taxonomy): Eukaryota > Metazoa > Chordata > Aves > Gruiformes > Heliornithidae > Heliornis > Heliornis fulica. The sequence goes on from VXBZ01011781.1 coordinate 42,250, forward strand.
TTGTAATCCCTCCAAAGTATATGACGCTTCCCAATGGACTGAGAAAGACACTTGTACAGATTAGATCCTCTTGCTCAGCACACAGTTCCTCCTGACAAATGAACAGAGAGGTCTACTCTGCCAAAAGACAGATGTCCTTCATGCAGGCTCTAACTGGCAGACACAGTCCCAAGAAACACTGGCTGTGTCTTAAGGAGACGGGTACAACTGAGCCAAGATACACTGTGTTTACACCAGCAAGCACTGAGAGGTTGCCAGTGGCAGAAGAGTGAATCCTTATCTGTCACACAGCCCTTACACTTACACAGCCTGTTGCTTGTGTTTATGGAGCTGTAAGTAGTTATTACAACAAAGCTGAAGCTGCAAATTAACAGTCCTTATGAGAGCCTGCTCATTCTTGGTCTGACCAGGGAGGGGGTGGCAGGGAAGCATGGCAGACTGAGTGGGCACGCTGCTGGGCCCTCTGCTCCCCACCAAAACCCAACGTTCAAAGAGACAAGAGAACTGCAGCTTCACAGGCACCCCAGCAAAAGGCTGGTTACATGGAAATGATGTGGATGTTGCCTATTATGCTTCAAAGAAAAAACCCACCACCCAGGGCTGCCTACAGGGCCAGAGCTGGAAAGCTGTAGTGCACTTCTGTTGGAAATCAGCCTTAATTTGAGTTTTAATTTCCACTAGCTAGGTGTAAAACCTGCCCAATTTTAACTTCTTATTTAACAGTCTGGAAGAAACAAATACAAACTACTTGAACTTGCAAATGTATATATGTGTTAATGTAAATAGAAAACACTGAGAAAAACCTGCAAATTACAGGCTTTACACTGCCACAGCTATTGTCTCATATCTAACGGGTCTTTAAAAAGTAGTCAACTTATTTAGCTCTGAAGTATCACATTAAAAACACACACATTTGAAATTAATTCTTAGATTTAAGGTCCTACACCAGAATAAGACAAAGACTTGAAACTAGGTTAGGTTTTTTTTTCCATTTTGAACTATGCAGCTGCTATTTAGCTTAATCATTAAAAAAAAATCCATCATTAACCTCCCAAACACACCATATAATAAACCAACCGATTAAGCTGTAAGATATTTACACTGCTTTTAAGACTGTGATAACTTGGTGAAGGTGGGCCTTCAGGACAAACTTGGCAAGAGCTTTTCCTCAATACAGACTGCCAAGGGGCTGTTTCACTACAAAAGATCAGATATTTCAGGAAACCCAGGGCTAGTTCTATGCTCCTGCAATCAGCTACAACAAAGGATTTTATTCTTCTTTGAGGGATATCATAGTTACAGAAGGAAGGCAATAAAAGTTTACAATCATTACCTGAACGAGCAGGAACAGGAGTGCATTACAAGTGGATCATTGGATGTAGGCCCAGCATTCAAGAGCAGCCAACAACAATGCAAGGACTTGGGTTACTTGGCTGGCTTGAGGGGCTTGGACCGCTCGCGTGGGAGCAACGGTCAAACAAACCCGCTGGACCAAGATAATGTTTTGTAGTACTGGTCTCCAACCTCAGGTTTTAAGCCATGCTCAAGGAGGAACAAGCCAGTTTAAATGTATTTCTTGGGTCTGCTCTGATTCAGCACTGCAGAGATCCCAAAGCAGGGCTGCAACACTGAGGCTGAGCATCAGACCTTCAGGGTAGTTAAGGGCTCAAGGGTGGGTTGTTTGGGTTTGAGGTTTTGGGTTTAGAGGTTTTTTACTAATTTAACTCTTCTCCAATGGAAACTTACTCAAGCTACAAGTGATTAATACACAGAAATGTGCTGGTGGTAACTGCTGGTTATAACAGGTCCCTAATACTGCTGCTCAGATGGCCACGTTAAGCAGCTCTCGAGGAGGAGGAGGATACATGTCGCACTCTACAAATGGCAGGGAGGTGATGAAACCATTCCAAGTCTTCCTCCATCCCTCTGACCAGGACAAGAGCCTGAGGTCACACTAACACCATGACTACTCTCCTGGAGGAAGTAGAGCAGAAGGAGAGGACCAATGGCCGACACTTTACCTGCTGTTGGGAATTGTAATCGAAGAGCCCCACGGTGGCTGCAGCCGAGTCGACAGGTACTTGAGTGCCAGAATAATCAAACTGAAGAGGCTCCATGCCAACGTGCTCCATGGGATCCAGAGGGACACTCTGGGACTCGATGTTGGAGAAATCCTCCACTGGCTTGGCACCGTTGGTACTCGCCAGCTGGGCTAAGCCCTCTGATCCATTCTGGTTTGGACCCAGAAGATCTACTTCACTAGCAGAGTTCTGGCAATTTCCAGGTGTACGGCTATGGAGAAAGAAGAGAGACTTTGCATTAAGCACAACCAGTTAACATGGAATCAATTAATGCAAACAGACACTACTGCTCACCAGAACTGCTGGTAAATGCTGTAGTAAAGGGGCAAAGTAAAGGAAGGTCTGAAAGAGTTTCCTAGATGATGTCTAGGGAACAGTGTATGTATTTAAAAAACAAAACACACCACAAAAACCCTACAAAAAAAAAAAAACAACCTAAAAATGCCACCCACAAAATCCACAAGACTGTGCCATGTGTGTCTCCCCCCAAAGACCTGTTACAATGCAAGTGAAAAAAAAAATTTCAAGTTTCTTGTTTTCTCCTCCACTGAGGAGTCAGCCATAAGGAGACAGGATTTCAGAAATGCCAAAGTTATTTTGTTCCATAAAGCTATTTGGTAATGATTAACTATGTCATGCTCTGTCACTGTCTCTCACTTGAAACCTTTCTCGAGTAGCTACCGTGGTTTCCTTGTTATCTAACAAAAGCACTGGACTCAAATGGAAAATGGCTCATCCCAGCATAAGGGCTGGCAGTGTGTGCCTTGGAATGTTTGTTTGATTGTTTTGCTACATGTCAACACAGGGCACCACACACAGGTAAGCCAGCAAGAAATACAAATGCATCCATTACATCCACAGCCTCAATTTCAGCAGGCTTTCACTTCTGAAGAGCTACAAGGAACAAGTCCAAAATCTCTAAGTATAACTTAGTCTAAGTATAGCTTAGACTTCAGTAAGGACATATTTAGTAATTCCACACTAGTATTTTAAAAACAGGTGTGAAAATAAGATTTCAATACACAGAACTAGTTCTGTATAGGTGAGAGATACTCAGTGTTGTGTCCACCCCCCACCTTCTCACAGTGCTCCCTGTGCACTAACAGCCTCATGACACTGTTTCAACAAGTCAAACGCTTTTTTTGCTACAGCATGGAAAGTCTTTCCAAAAACATTAAGTGTGCTGTTGATTAATAATTAACTGATGGGTACACATACCTGAAGTCTTTGACATCTGCGTCGATTCCATTCTGCACAGGCAAACCATTTGTTTTATCCATCACATCCCCCTCCTCCTTCAGATCTCCTAATTTATCGCCATCAAATGTGCCCTTATTTTTCTTATCCCCTTTCTCATTCTCATCATTCTCTGCATCCCTTGGCCCCTAGGCAAAAGAGACATTAATAAGCTTAGTTTTCAGATCATTTTTGCCTTTTTCCCAATATCAAATCAAAGAAACGTGTCACAAAGTCACTTGCAAACATTAGCTCTTACAAATAAAAATATAAAAAAGCAAAACAGTCAATCATAATCAAAGAAATAAGGGAATTAGTTCTTACACCTCCAAGAAAGATTTTATCTATGTTTTTATTCAGTTTCTCCCATTTAGTAGAGAAGCATTCAGGGTCTGACCCTTCAGGCCCTAAAAATCTCACCCCAACGTAATTTGAAAGAATACTTATCCAAATCCTCTTTTCAGATGGGACTTAAGGACTTCAGAATTAACTCATGAGCTTATAAATATGACAGCATGTACTGAAGGGGTATAAACTGAATTAGTGCCTCTCCAAAAAGTCACTGACTCTGTATCAGAGATGCAGTAACTGACTGGAAAGCAATCACGTTCTGCTCAAGTCCATGCACCTCGTCTTGGGGGGCACCACTGTGATTTCCACAGTGAACTCCACGGTACAGCTCATTTAAGAGCACTTGAGTCAATCACTAGCTCCATCATTGGTTCCTATAATCCTAAAGCACATGTTTTAGGGGGAAAAGGAAGGAAGGATAAAGGAAGGGGGGAAAAAAAGAAAAAAAAAGAGAAAAAAGGGATTTCTGTTGTGTAGAGCATTTACAAGTGGTATTACATCTGCAGCATCCCTGCCCTTAATGTCTCCATTTTATTTCACTTGGGAGAAGAATAAAGGGTGATTATGCCAGGGGCAGAGTTTTGAACAACAAAAGGGAGAGGAAAAACAACATAATTTATGATAAAAACCAGCAAGGGGCATATAAACATATTTATCAGAAACAGCTTTGGTGCTGTCACAGAGACAGGCATTCAAACCCTGCCTTCCACTTCATTTGAGGGAAAAAATACTCTGTATATAACAGGGCATTTGAACCCTGTATCAACTAACTCATTTTTCCATTCTTTCTGTTTGGAGTGGGGGGGAGTTTTCCTCACCCATATTGGGGATGGGGTGAAGACTATCTTCAAAGCAATCATCTTCTGATGTTTCTTCCTAAGTAAAATAAAATCCTGTTTCCTTAATATTAAATGGCAGCCTTGGCAATGCCAATTATTGACCCAAATTTGGAGTCCAGTTCTCACCCACGCAAAGTGATATCCACCAGTGAGATCCTTCATTTCAGAACTGGAATCCTGACTATCCACACTGAGGAGCAGCCACCTCTCTAACCCCTAATTCAGATGATAAATTGGCTCCTTCCACTGATCATTCATTTCTCAGAAGTCATCTTTCTTAGGCTCAGGGTTCAACAAGGTTATCAGGTGCCCACTAACGAGGGACAAAACTAAGAGGCTGGATGAAGGAAACCACACATCAGCTCCCTGAAGAGATGAGCACAGCAGTCCCACAGTAACAAACCTACACATCTCTCAAGTTTTTTGACAATTCCTGAGCTAGCACCTGGCTGATGAGGTAGAGCTGAGGTGCAGCCCCTTTTTTCCCCACTATAGTGATGGAGCTTAATTACGCTTCTCTCCCTACATCCTTAGGTTCGAGGCAGCAACACTTGTGCTCCCATCCCACCCCACAAAGCCCAGTGATTAATCAAATTTCTCCACAGGAAGAATTTTCACCCCAGCTGAGGTGGTTTTTGTAGCTACATCACGTTTCTAGCATCGGTACATGGAGCTTTTTGTTCTTAGACAGCAACAAAGCAGCAGCACACTCACTCAAGAACCACGGGTATGTTTGCATACTTTTCCAACAACAGGCTAATATGGGGTGTTACTGCCAGTGTGCTTATCTGTAGAAGCAGGGAATGTCAGCAACCTTCACATCCTTTACACCCAGATCCCACACTGCATCCCTTAAGTCAAGAACAACAGTTAAACTGCAAGCCTGCTCGGTTTAAGGAAGATCACGAAACTAATGCAAATAAAAGAAAGAAATATCTGCCTTCAGGAATGGATTAACAAACAAACAAACCAAGCAGCAAATGGAGAAAATAACATAATGGGAACTCAAATGTCAGAATCAGGCACACTTACAAATCCTCCTTTCCTTAGGCAGGAATCTCCAGGAGATGAGCTCAACACATACTCCACCATGCTAACTCCAAGTCCTCCACTCTCTGACCGTGGTGAAAGCACTGAGTTGACTTCACTATTCACATGAAACCCCTGACCAGGTCTTCTCTGAACCATAATTGGTTGGGAAACAGAGTGATCTGGAACAAAAACATGTGTAATTCTCGTAAGTAGATCCAGCTATTCAAAGGAGGCAAGTAATTAAATACGTACTCTACAGTGTCTTTATTGTACTAAGAAGTGCCAACTTTTTGGTGTAATCTGTAAACCTACAAGCAATAAAGTCTAAAATAATAAAATTTCAGAATCTTAAGTCTCCAAAAGTTGCAATTAAAAATTAAAAGAAAAAAAATCTATGTTTTAGTAAAACTCTTGCATTGGTACAGTGAAAAAACAGTTTTGGTTTGTAATTTAAAACATCACCCTGCCATTACACCAGCCTATATATTTCTTTTCTGGGTCATATGAGTTGCCATACTCTTGAATGTCATGATCAGAATTTCTCTTGGCTGCTATTTCCTTAGGAAAAAAATAAAAAAAAGAGTTTGGGAGAACTTAAATCTCTTCTCCCTCATTCCTCATCCTCCTGCCCTGCCCCATCCCTCCATCACCCCTGCAGCACGAGGGCCTGAGATCCAAGCAGAACACACTAAGGACAGATGTCTCCAAGTCCTTGTGAGCTCTGCAAGCACTGCTGGCTGGGCAGCTGAAGGTGACCTTACATCCCCAACCAGGGAAGGGAAGAAGTTCTCTGCTTCTGGCTGGTCAGACTGGTGAGCCAGTGAGTCAATGGCAGTTGGAGTAGTTGCCAGGGGATGTTGGAGGGCCAGGCAATGATCCTGATGCTGTAGTTTCCTAAGCATAAGCTGTCAAGAGAAGCAATTCTGTTCTGCCATTGCTCCTGGCTACCCTTCCCTGCTCTCTCCCTTGAGCATCTATCTAGGTGGCCACAAAGTGATGCAGACTGGGCAGACTTTTCAGCTAACAAGAAGCTGGTGTTAACTCAGCTCATTTCCCCACAGCAGGTTTCATTACTCTGCTGCAATACTACTTGTACCACGAGAGGGGAAGGAAGGAGCGGCCTGCATCAGGCAGGATGGCTTCTTTTTGCTCTGCTGGCTTTAAGTGCTTTAAATCTACAACTTTGAGGCAGAGTAGTGAAGAGCCAAAGCCATCTGGGCAGACTGCAGTGCATAGTGTGGACACAGACAAAGGAAAAGGGATGGAGAGAAGGGCACCTTACAGAAAACCAGGCTTTGTTAGTTCCACTGCTCCTGGAAAAAACTCATCTTCTGGCCAAGGACACTTCTACACCCCACCTCCAAGCTGTGCTCCTCGCTCTGGAGCTGCAACCATGAGCAAGTGCTCAGCCCACAGCTGTTCTTTCAGCTTATCCAAGAGAGAGGGGAAACTGTGACTGCCCTGACTCACAGCCACCACTTCAGACCAGGGCTCAGGACTGAAGGCTGGAAGGTGCACAAGGTTAACTGGGACTAAACAAAGGAAGAGATGAGACAAAGGGCTTTGACTCATGGAGATTTGTGATCAGCCAGGGTAGGAGGTTACCTCCTGCAGATGTCTACCCTGCCTGTCTGGGGGATGGAACCAACCCAAGAGTCTCCTTCCCAGCTCCTGGTCTTCAGGGTCTGGCCCAGCTCTTTAATCCACCCTCTGGGTCAGTTCATCGAATGCAGCCCAGGCAGGGGCTGCTAAGAATGCTGGATGCAGCCAGGCAAGACACAGCTGGGGGCAGCAGCCCCCCAAAATCTCCCCAGTTGGTACCCAGACAGACTGCAGCATTCAACTGAGCAGATGGTGAGAAGCTTTATCCCCTTTTTTACAGCAATTTGGAAATTTTAACAATAAAAAAATGCCCTTATCGCTATCCCAATACTTTTGCTCTAATGATGGGTACTTTCAGCAGGGGAAAAAAGAAACAAAACCCAGACAACAGTGAAGTTCCTCTAAATCACATCCCCCCCTGGAGCTGTAGTGTGTGCAGCCATTTGGGAACTACACAAAATGCTCAGCAGTGTTTAAGGAGCATATTCATTACATAAAGAAAGCACAGAAAATAAAAAGTAAAAGGTTAGCATTTCAAATTCAGCACATGCATGTGATTTGTTTTTTATTTTGGGCCATTTAGCTAAAACCAACCTGAACACTCTCCCCATAAAATTCAAATTAATGGCCAGTGACTGTGCCAAGAATAGAATTCTTGGTGGGTAAACTTCAACACTACTAATTCAAAACATCCATTTATTTATTTTTCCTTTCTTTAAACTGGGTTTGGGTTTGTTGGATCAGTATTTTTTAACAATGTGGGTAGGTTGTGGGGTTTGATTTACTGATTTTATTCTCTAATACCTTTGTTAAAACTTCACATAATCCATCCCCAGGCAGAAAACACATCAGAAAGTTTAAATTGAAATTTTCATGGCAATCTGAGATTTTTTAAGTGGTTAGGCGTAAGGGTACACATGTTCACATCAGACAGACCTTTATGAACTAGAGATAGCTTTTAACTCTATCACAAAGCAATGTGGGGCTTTATATTAGTTTCATATTATTCAAACCAGGTATTTTTAAGAACCTTTGAAATGCTGTATCACCCAGACTGGCCAACAATTCTGAGTAGATGCACATTTCTGTATTCAACCCCCAAACTAAATTAAGTAAATAATTGAGCTACCTGATGTTCCCCAAGCACTGTCTCTCCACTGATCTCCCAGAAATATCCCTTTTGGTCCATCTTTGCTGGAATCATCAGATTCCCAAAACTTTTTACCCGGCAACAGCTGCTGCAATTAAAACAAAAAACAAAAAAACAAAGCATGATTAAAATAAGTATAAAATGCAAACATAAACAATAAGCGTCTCCCTTCTCAACATGAATCAATCATTGAACACAAACTGATACATGCTTTATAATCCAAATATTTACATACTCCTCGGGTGAAAGCCATACAGCAACTGGGGTAATGATTCAATCTCTGCAATCCTCTTACATTCTTAAATGCTTTATGAAGCCCACACACGTAAGCACACACATACAATTTACATTCTCCAGCCTCTCAGCATGAGAGCTACTCACAGTATTAACAGAAATACTTTCCAGAATTATTAACAGAAATATCCTCCACCTGAGCTGCAAAGATACCTCTAGAGCTACCCAGCCTTTCCAGAGCAAACTCTTGCCTTCAAATCCTGAGGTTCTGATGCTGGCAGGGAAGGGATAGCTCAAGAGGTGCCAAGAGCTCTCACTTCTTGCTTATTTAATGGCCACTGAGGACTCTCTGTGCTACAGAGGTTATTTATAAACACTAATAAGAACGAGAAGCTCTGGGCCACCGCACCTGCCACGTGTGTGTTGTTCCCACTGGATGAAAAGAAGGAGCTTACACACTTGGTGGGTATGAGACAAAGTCATCCTTGGCATGAGCAAACCCAAGGAACTGTTCTGAAGTTCAGAAGATGGCAGGAAGAACGATGTGCCCTATTTTGCAGGTGTATTTTGAAGACACCAGCTTCACTGAGGAAACACCTGCTGCATGGCATCTACATATGGCAAGGGGAATTCTGAGCCCTGCTTAAGTGCCTTAGATGTCAAGCATACACTCTTCAAATTAAATCTTCTGGCTGAATGAGACATATGCAATTCAGGCAGGAAACAACAGTACATTCATAGCAAATTAACAAAATAAATGAGCCTTGCTTGCTGAAGTTGGAATAAAACTAAAGGAACTGGAAGATTAACAGCTACTTGCATCTGTTTGAAATTACCAGAGAACAAACAGGAATCATCAGATTAATCCCTATATATCAGATGTGTTGATAACTGTATACTCCAGCAGCAGCAGTGTGAATTTAAAGATATGGTGTAACAGGGTAAAGAGGCTTCTGGGTGAAGAAGAAGTCAGTGTAAATTTGGTTTAAGAGCTCTCAGGTTGCAGTACACTCTGATTTAAGGTGGACAATCCGAAAAATTATACTCAATGTTTTAACTTAAGGAAGATGGGTTTACTCAAACACATCATGAAGCAGGTCTGCATGTAGGAGATAAACCTGAGGTTCAGAATTAGATAACTGGACAGATTACACAGAAGACAGGTATTACAATGACAGCAGCATTAATTTTACCCCACACCCAAAAAGCAGAATTCCTTAAAAATTCTAAAAATAAATGAAGCCCAGAATGGAACACCACAGATAAGAGAACAATGGCATTCAGCTGTTTAACACTCCAGCTTGCTGCTGACTGCAAGTAATCTTGCGCCTTTTGCACCGAGATCAGTAAAGAATAAGATCACTCTATGGCTTAAACTTGACAGTCACCTACAAGGGAAAAGGAAATAGACTCAATCCCATTGGGAAAAACCCTTGTGTAGGTACAAGATGGAGTGCAGGCTCGGTGCCTGGGCAGACTCAGGAGCAGCAGCACTGCCACTTTTGGGGCTCTCAGCCCAACCTCAGGCTGGACATGGGTTTACAGCAGCAGCCAGATGCTCCCAGAGCCTTGGCTTGGGGCTGCTGCTGGTGAGCCTGGAGAAGAGCTGGCACAAGGGCATTTTCCAGCCAAACCAAAACCTTTATGCACACACCTGCACACTGTCTGTACAAGCACACTGGAATGTAAACCAGAGCAATCCTCACCTACAGAGGTTAAATCAACTCTCAAACTAACACAGACCAGATCAACCCTTAGGATGACATGCAGCAGGAGCACTCCTCTCGTGCCAGACACGCCGAGAGCTCCAGCACACACGGCACCATTTCTGAACCAGGCAGGAGCCTCCTCCAAGGCTGGAGACACCACACACGTGTGCTGTTTGCTGACAAGACTTATTTACAGACTGAAGGTTGCTCAATTAAATTGCAGTTTTTCTTTTACTGAAAGTACACACTTGAATAACTTGCTCCCCACCTCCCCTTCCAACTTGCAATAGCTTTTCTACTAATTCAAAAGCAAAAGCATTCAGATTAGTTTTCAGACCAAGGATGAGATTAGTTCCTTCACCATCTCTGCTCAAAGACAACGTGGTGTTCTCTGAAGTCCTTCCAAGATAGGTGCATATCAGCCCTCCCCATACACACAGACTCAGGACCTGGGCTGTCCCTAGGGCAGGAGAAGCAGCTAGAGAAGTGAGAGCCACACAGGACTTGTAGCCACTCTGCTTCATGATGTTCATTACAGATGCAAAGTCTAGAATCACAGGCTGGTTTGGGTTGGCAGGGACCTTCAATGGCCATCTGCCATGAGAACAGACATCTTTGCAGCATCTTTCTGGGTGCCCCAAGCCCCATCCAACCTGGCCTTGAAGCCTACCATGGATCCAGGGGCAGCCCCAGCTTCCCCAGGCACCCTGTGCCAGGGTCTTCCCTCTCCTTCTATGGGAAGGATTGTTTCCTTGTATCCAAGATGTTTCTCTTGAGACAAAGAAGAAAAAAGACATCCCTTACCCTACAGCCACATATTTGTTCAAAACACTGCCTTTCAGTATCAGAAGGGAGCTTCTATTTCCCCCAGTTCTTCAACACTTGGCACAAGATCCATGCCTACAGACTCCACATCCTGCACACAGTCTGTCCATGCAAGGCCATTTATTTACAAACAGTAACCACCCCATTCTGGTTTCAGTCTTTTTCAACAGCACCACATTTCCACCCAAACCTCTCAAAAAGGTTAAAACTTTGAAGGAAGCATTTTAATTGAAGTGCTAGGATGCTGCTAAGGTTTTTTAACTCTCAAACCCCTGAGCAGTTAGAAAACAGGGCTTTCCCCAGCTGCCACTACTTCAAGAAGCATCATGAGATCTCAACACTGTCATTCCCTTTTTAGAAGCATGTTGGTGACTTTAAGATATATCACTGCATTGTAAGCACAGCGTAGGACTGCTTGGGATGGTCTCAGCTGAACAATAACAACAGTGGGGAGACCTTCACTGTGCTCCCCTTTTATGTAATCCAAAAGCAACCCAAGACAGCTGTAAGGACAAGCAACTCCCAGCAGCAAAACTAATTTCAAAACACACAGCACAACCTGTTCCTCCATCTACACCATGGGGTGACATTAAGGAGGTGAAAGCCAAGTCAGTGCTCTCTAATATTTACAAACACAAATCAGGCACAGTACCATTTTTTTAAGCTTCTGTCATCCCCATATTTCTTAAAATGCAGCTTTTCCACTCCCACTGCTGCAATCCCAGCAAAAATAACTATTCTTGAAGCGATAGGGACCAATTAAAGTTTTAGCTAGAACCAAACACTTTCATTTCCTTTGATGATATGCTCTGCCCTGCACTCACACCTCAAGTAACAGCTGAGAGGGGGCACAGTCTTGTAGGAAGGAGACAGGAGTGAGCAGGACAGAATATTTATTTCTTGAGGAAAGAGCAATTTCTAGTTTACAAGGCAATTAATAAGCTCCTGAGTTTCCAAAAGGCTAGTAAGTTTTCCTGATATGCATGGGAAAGCAACAGGGAATTCTAAATTTAGGAAGTCTGATTCTATTTTAAGGTAATAAGGCAAAATGGAACTCAAGGGAAAAAAAGTCTAGTCTGATGCAAACCCAAGAGGAAATCTGTCTGTAAACCTGGGCAACAGGGAGCCCAGCAACTGCCCATTAAGTACAGGCACAGAAAGGAGTAATCTCAACATTCACAAAGCAATCCTAAGAACTGAAATAAATAAGCATAAAGGCTCAGTTGTTACTTCTGAGGAACTCTGCTAGAGGTAGCAAAGTTAAACCTCCCATCCTGGTTTTAATACTCTGCAGCACTTGGCTTTCTCATGAAATCCAAACAGTGGCAACAAAAAGCCATTTCTCATTCCACCATTCTGAACTTCACCAGATGTTTCCAGACCAGCAGCTCCAGCAGCATTCACTGGAGTGAGGCCACACTTCAGCAGCACCAGGAGGTGAAGGGCCTCCCTGGGGGTCCCCAGGGTCAGAGCACATGGCCCCTCAAAGCCCCTCTTTAGAAAAAACAATCTCTTCAGGCCCATGTTACAAACTGGTCCGAGCCCTGGCAAAGAGCAGCTGGAAAATCTGGCTGCTGAGAGGGCTGGAGGGGTGAGGGGAGAAGGGTGCAACACGCCCGCAAGCGCTCCGTGGCTGATGCAAGACTACCTGACACCGGTACTGCCAACACAGCTCCTTGCACCTCCTGAAACACTTTCAAATTACAACAGATTTATACACTAAAGGTGTGGAAGGGGAGAGCCACTGACATAAGGCACCAGGTTCAGACACACTTCATAATCCAGATGGACACTCCTAACAAAGACAGGAAAATGAACACTTCATGTGAACATGAGTTTACAAACCACGACAAGCTGTGTCATCAGGTGGGATATACAGAATGGGCTTTTATTTATATTCTGGCTGTTCATTTAAAGAAATATTTCAGTTTTCCTGACAAACTGAGCCCCTACCACAAAAGGTAACGAGATCATTTCTTAATACTCATTTCATAGAATCATAGAAT
>VXBZ01011781.1:55706-80314 GCA_013399135.1 Heliornis fulica
GGCCTCACCCTTTAACCCTTTATGGTTGTGCTGACCCTCTACCCCTTTCTTACAGGTGAACCCACATCCACTTACCAACGTGTTCCTCAACAACTGCACCCCAACACCTTCTTATGGCTTTGAAGTGAATCACAGACAAGGGTTAGAAAAAATTCTAGTATTACCTTGTGCACACCCCCCCTTACTGCACAAACTCTGTCCCCTGCAGTTTAACTCCACCCCCAACCCATAAATTTCTGCTCTGTACCATAAGCAGGAAGATTAGAAGTGTTTATTTTACATACATAATCGGGATGTATTTACACATACAGGGTAAGAAAAAAGCAGATATTAATGGAGGGCAATGGGGGTCCTTGTTCTGTTAAGTACTGCCAGAGGTTTAGCAAGCATCTGCACAGAACTGGGCAACAGGCTGCCAAGATGGCAGTTTTCCTCAGGGAAAGTCATCCATTGCAATGGAAAAGAAATAAAATTACTTTAAGCAAGTATCATCCAGTTCTTCACACTGGAAATTAAAGCACATGCAGCAGTTTAGAACTAGACTGGATTATTTGTTCCACAGTTTTTATTAAAATTGACCCTATCTAGTGTGAAAATAATCCTTCTAGGCCATCTTACAGAAGACTTACAGAGTTAGGCCAATATTCAATTTAGCAGAGCAGGGAGGAGGGGAGAGGACAACTTCACACATCAACAAAAGCAACTCTGCAACCAGCAAGTACAGAGCCTGCGCATATAGATCCTACTGAGATGGGGTTATGAATTAGCCAAATTAAGTAAACTCAGACAAGGCAAATATGAAGATAAAAAGCCATCTGTGCAGTTGGAGAACTCTGTTTATGTGCAGCAACAGCTAGAATGCAGAGCATGTATTTACAAGTCACATTTGGGCAGTACTACAGGTTTACAAACACTCAGATGTTATCGACCCTTAACAAAAAAAACAAATGTTGCCATGTAAAACCAAACAAGAGGGAGGTGGAGCACACAACAAGCAATCCCAGCCAGAGTGCCACAGCAAGGATGGCTCTGGCTCTCCCACCCCAAAGAACAGGCAGTGTTCTGCCAGCTCTGAGAGTTAAACCAGCTCATGGGAGAGTCTGACAGCACACAAAAACCAGGCAGAATCGTATGGTTGGGAATATAGACAGTAAGGTTAAAAAAAACCCTAAAAATAAATCTATCTCCATTGTGCCAGGACAGCCAGCTTTAGGGAAATTCCTTTCACTGAGCCTGCAGCAGCCTGACCATCCCTTGTGTGCTCCTGCTCAGCGCCTGTCCTGAGGTTCTGGTGCTCAGAGCCTGCACCAGACCATCCCAAGAGAGCAGCATCGCTCCTGGGGCACCGTCCCAGCTCCCAGGCATGGCCTGGGCCCTCCCCCTTTCTAAGGCTGCTGATAAACTGAAGTGGGGGACTGAACAGAAACATTATTCAAACCTGTCAATACTCCCCAGCCCAGCTACTAATGAATCATAAATTTATGAGAACACAGTCAAGGTAGTGTTACCAGGGAAAGCAGAGTCATGGGGAAAGGGGGGTGGGAGTTAGGTTCATTTTGGGGCTTTTTTTTGTTTGTTTGGGGTTTTGTGTTGTTGAGTTTTTTTAAACCTGATGTGAGAATGCTGAGGCTCAGTGTCACAGTCACCCTGCTCAACAGTAAGTGCTGGTCCCTGGAGAGACAGGATGATTTTCCAGGGCTTTACCATTTTCGTCAAGGGGTCATACACATGGACACAGTGAGCACCTATCACTTCAGCTGTTGATGTGCAAGAGCTCTGATACAAAAAAACATGAAGGTGTAGCAGTTTTGCTGTTAGCCACCACTCTGGCACTAGACTCCAGCACTAAACTCTGCAGGGGAAGGCAGCAGAGAACAATAATTAACTGCTCTTCAGATGACTTGGAAAATATTTCTTACCAGTGTTTCTTTTCAAGTGTATGGTAAGATTCATTGTCACCACCAAACAAAATTTTTGGTTCAATTGCTTCCATTTTTAATGTTTTTTTTTTAAAGTTACTTACCAGTTGCCTAATGTCTTTCTGTTCCCATCCTCCTCCCACCCTCGTGGATTAAGTTACAGCTACTCATCCAGCTGCTCTCTTATTCTAGACAAGAGCTTATCTCACAGATAACCTACTACCAAATCAAGAATGTTGCCACAGTTCAAGCCACATGCAATGCCCTGGTGACAAACACCCCCTCCCAGTCCCCCTGCACCACCCACTATCACAAAATGGCGCTGCATGAATATTTAATATTGCAAAGCTACAGGTAAGAGGAATTTCAGGGGTAAGAAAATAGATATCCAGATCTCCTTTCCTGGAGGCTGGAAAAGAGAACTCACAGAGCTCGTGTTAAGCCTCAGGTAATCACAGAGCCACAGAATCTCCTGAGCTGGAAGGGACCCACGAGGATCCTCAGCCCAGCCCCTGGCTCCACACAGGAGCAGCCAGGTCAGAGCAGGGCACTGAGCGCATCGTCCAGACGCTGCTTGAGCTCAGCCCAGCTGGGGGCTGGGACCACTTCCCTGGGGAGCCTGTGCCAGTGCCCGACCCCCCTCTCAGGACAGAGCCTCTTCCTGACCCCCAGCCTGACCCTCCCCTGGCGCAGCTTCATGCCGTTCCCTCGGCTTCTGTCCCTGGTCCCCACAGAGAGGAGATCGGCGCCTGCCCCTTCGCTGCCCTCGGCAGGAAGCCACAGAGCGCCAGGAGGTCTCCCCTCAGCCTCCTCTTCTCCAGGCTCAACAACCCCAGGGCCTTCAGCCTCTCCTCATCAGACTTCCCCTCCAGACCCTTCCCCATCCTCATCACCTTCCTTTGGACACTCCCCAATAGTTCTATGTCCCTCTTGTCCTGTGTCACCCAAACCTGCCCCCAGAGCTCAAGCTGAGGCCACCCCAGCGCAGTGCAGAGTGGGACACATTTCACTGCTGGGAGTTCCAAGGGCTCAGAAGACAACACAAGGGCACAGGCACATGCTCTGTCTATGTGACAAAGCAGCAAAACTGACCCCTACATGTGATTTCTGAAGAGACATGCTCTCTTTGCCCTACACCCTGGCTTTTTATTTCTTTCCAGTTCAATATCTGCTCTAAGGGGAGCTGGATACAAAACTAGTGATGATTTCCTTGCTCTTAACATGGCTCCAACGTGACTTTCCTCATTACAACTAACAGCCTGGCCAAGGGGCTAAAAGAGGGGTAGGGAACCGATTTCCCTTTCAGAAGGTGTCTTTCAACATTATCCACCATGGTCACTACCAACCACCCAAATCTATTCCCTTCTGCAGTGGAGCAAAATGGGGTTTGTGTGGGTTTTTTTTTGAGTTTCATGCTTAAGGAAGCACTGCAGTTCCCCTCACACAGGGATTTTGGTTGCAGAGGGTTGGATTTTGAAGATGGAAACCACCACAAAGTAGATGGAAAATGTGGGAGTGTTAACTATTTGTAGAGTTCTCAGATGAGGAGATCTGTTAATCAATATTATCTATCCTGCTGTTAAAATGCAGATAATTGTTTGACAGCACCTTTAAAAAAAAATCTGATGTCTTCAGAGACAGAAACTCCTTAAAAGAATGATGCTGCTTACCAAGAAGCAACAAATCAAGACAACGACACATTAAATGTGTAAACATTCTTTTCCTCATCCTTCTCCTCCAGGTTTCTCACTATCAACTGCAAATAGGAGATTATTGACACTTTCTGCAGGCAAGGCTCAGAAGACACAAGATCAAGAAATACACATCAAATTTAGTCTTTTCCTCATTTATTTCAGACTTAAATTTGTTTTTAGTACACTGACTTTCTCCATGAGTTTCCTTCACGTTTGAGGAGCAGGAGGAGAGGAGGAAACCACCTTGGTAAGGCATCTAACAGCAGGCAGGGCATGCTGCAGAAAATCAAAGGCTCTAGCTGAAGAACACAGTCTTGAAAGCCAATACATATATCCTGTGGGGATCTCTGTTTACATAGCTCCTTAAATCAGCCAGATGGATCTATGTTGAAATACCTTGGGGAAATACAGAGAAAATTCAACGGATAAAGAAAGAAAATTGTGGGACTGAGGGAGAAAAACCCCAAGGGAAACAAGAAACAGTCTCTTAGCTTAAAGAGAGAGGTGAAGTGTCACCTTTCCTGGAAAAGCACACATGTTCCAGTATATGAAAAAAGAGCAGTGACAAAAGGATGCCATCTACAAAACTGTCTATATCACAGTTACAAGAAAAAGGTGAGTCATCAAACCTCACATCCTCCAAAAAATAAATTCAAATTCACTTCTCTTGAGAACCAGCTAAGTAAACTAAGAGCAGGTATAAATCAGCATATTTAGGAATGCCTTCAGGCATTCAAGCTAACATGACCACCTCACGCCACCTTAAGTACAAAACAAGTTAAATACTTACTCTTAAGGGGCTTTCAAAGAGCCTGTATGCTCTAGATCTGAAAATGAAGGTCCTGCTTAAGTGAGGTGTTAAAAAATAGTATTCCCAGAACATTCACACCCCCGTCATTCCACTGGCATGCTTCATATGGAGGCACATCAGCTGTTTTTCAGTAGCTTTAGACAGACTTTTAATGTCATGTTTTCTCCTTTGTAAATCACTTTCATCTACTCTTAGTCAATAGTTTCAATGTAGGTTAATACAATCTACAGAAACAGATTTTCTTAGCAAGTAAAACACAACTCAGTATTATGATCTTCCAGAGAAGGATGGAAGAAGAGGTACCTTCTTCTGATTCCCACCATGTAACAGTCCAGGTTTGCTGTTTTCTCTGAAGCAATCATTTTGGTTCTAGGATTTTATTTTTTTTTCATCTGGCTCATAAACTAGGTAACAGATAGGATGGACCAAAGGTGAAGAAAATAAACTAGTCTGAACTGGACAGATGGGAATGCAAAGGCAGGCTCTCTAAAACAACAGACCTGTATCAAGCTGACCTGCTGCTGTACATGAACAGCCTCCTACAAAAAACGATTTTCTCATCTCTGTTCTTCCCAAGGCCTCTAAAGGGGCTGACTGCAAAGGAAAAGGGAACAAGGCAAAGCAACAAAGCGTTTACACCAAGCTTTCAGGAACCTGAAGAGCCAACTACAGTAACTTGCTATTCTTTCCAGTCAACTGGTAAGTTCCCTCTTTCCAAAGAAAACAAATGGCCATCTCCCCCCTAAACCTGTCACCCTTTACTGGGCTGTGAGATTAAACTCTCACTGGGTTTCTGTAAAGTTAGAACTGACAGCACCCTGTGACAACTCCCTGCTCAGTCCTTTGACCTGTCCAGAGCACTTAGCACTTCTGCAGCCCTTGATTATGTTGCCCAGCTACTTTATGCATTAAACAAAGTCCTGTACATTATGACAAGAGCCAAAAGGTGACCAGGAGTGGAAACAGGGCAGCAAACAATGACAGACAACTAAACCCACAATATTATGGGGTCTGAGATCACTGGATCCCAAAATAAACACGCTGCAAGTATTGTAACACTTGTCACAAGACATACTTCTAACTGTTCTTTTACAACCACCACTTTACTATTTGATGATACAACAGGTGGAGGGCTTAGCTGTTCCTCCTACTAAGATGTATTCCAGCCTGACAGGTTTTTATTTTGTTACAGCACAAACACACACACACACACACACAGGCTTCACAGTCATAATGGAGAACTCTCAAGTTCAGAACCCCTCCAGCAGCCTCAAAAAACTGTTATTTATTCCACCACCACCCCCCCACACCCAAAACAAACAGGTTTTGGCCTGTAAGCCTTTCACTTACCTCTCCCATAGCCCGTCCTTCCAGAGCAAGAGCTTGAAAATCATGATTCAGTTCATCCATGGAACGTACCTATTTATAGATGGGTAAGAAAAACAAATAGATGAGGAAATGCTTGTACTTGGGGGTTTTTAAATGATAATCATAGCATACAGCAATTTTTCTGATACAGATTGAGAGCTATGTTCCATATTACAGCACATAACAAGGTTATTGAGCCCAAAACATGACTTACCTTTAAGACTTCCAGAAGCTACAAAATTTACAGTGGTAGATTTATACACACACAGAGAAGACAAAACTAGCAATTACTTTCAAGACACACAGTCTAACACAAGTGCCTCTGCTAAGTGTATTACAGAGACTGATATTTTTCAGTGAGCTGCAGGGTTTCAAGCAAACATATAAGCAAGTCAGCATTATTTCCTTTCAGATGAAAATCCAGGCTCTTGTATAAAGCAGGCAGGTTTATAGTCAAGTTACACTGATAAGACAGAAGAAAACAAAGATAGAAACAAAAGGCAAATTAAATTAATTAACACCATTTGAAATGGGGCCAGGGGATGAAGACAGGAGAGCAAGCAACACTTTAAGATCAGTTGCCAATTTTAATTACTGTGAGGATCCACAAATCCTCAAGTGGAAATTCAGAACAACCAGTTGGGATACAAAACACCTTAAAAAAAAAAAACCCTGATGGGGTACATCTACCTTTGCATGGCAGCCACACAGCCCCAGGGCACCAAGCTGAGGGCACCAAGACTTGCCAGCTAAGGCAAGGCACCAGCCAATGCTCCTTCTGGACTTAGTCAGGGCACTGCAGGAGCAAGGGATGACCCCAGGAGGTGACACTGGCCTTGCTCACCTGGCCAATCTGTAGTTATACACTCACTTGGGGAGCTGTGCCATTTTCTGCTTCAGCTCATGGTTTGAAATTACTCAGAACATAAAAAAGCTAACAGTTTAAATTGCTAGCTAAGTAAGTGGTGTATGTCCAAAAAAGCAAGAAAACACTTGTGATTTTCATTTCCCAATCTCATCCAGGCCAGTCCTTCAGGCACAGACATCGAGCACATGTACAGTAGCAAAGAAACAACCCAACTATGGACCTGAGGACAAAGCACAGAAGTTCAACCATCTGCTGGGATTCAGACCACATTATTGCCTTCCTCAAATAACACACCTGCATCAAAGCAGCACTTACTACAACAGCCACAAACATCATGGTACATTAGCAATAACTACCACACACCTCCTACTCAATGTTTACATAATCCCTGCAACCCAACAGATCCAATACACCTTTCTGCTGGAGCAGGGGTAATAGTTTGTAAAAGACTTGTGAGTAACCCGCACACAGCAATCACTGCCATCCTTTATGGGCTCTTTTGAATTCATGGTGTCTAGTCATGTCACTAGTGACAAATCTCAGTGGGTGAGATTTATAGGACAAACACCCAAAACCTATTTTAGATGCTAACACACCAGTGCTGTTACCCCACGTTCATCTCTGATGCTCATGCCACTACCATCAACAAAACCCAGACAAGACTTGTGATCGTGCTCTACTTCTGCTCTAAGACACGACTCAATATATCTCATCCAAGAGCATCACACATGGGCAAAATACCACAGGTAACCTCTAGGTCCCCTCATTCTAACACCTCCTACTATTGGGTGACAATACTACTTTGCAAAAGGTTAAATTATCTAATACATACTTATGCAGTTCACAAATCCTCAACAGCCAGTCACTCTGAATCCCAGTTTAAAAGTAAAGTATCCTCTTAGAACTACAGCTCAGCTCAAAACTACTTTCAGCCTTCTACAGCAGCACAGCATCACATCAACCATGAACAGAGCAAAACCAGGGCTCCACCTTCCAGAAATGACAGCACCAGGCAACACAAAAGACTTTACTGCCAGTTCCATCACTGCCCTGCTAGTCGAGGTACCTCGGTTGCCTCGTGTGACACAGGAGTTAGTAAGACCAAATTCTCCCATGAAGTATTTCAAGCTGATCTCATGGCAAGTACAGCAACCTCCAGACATGTGAAGCCACAAAAGCTGAACAGTAGCAAGTTATTATTTCAACGAGACAGCTGAGGCACACAGAAGCTGCACAGATTCAGGAGGTGATGCTCAGGATACTCACTGCTAAAGCAGTGTCCCAGCAAGCCACAGATGCAGCCGCGCTGGCAGCAGTCCAGCACGCACAGCGATGTGACAGCGCTGCTGGAGAAACGGAGGCTGCTGCAGCCCCCAACTTGGCCAACACAGACTCCCGAAGGTGGACACTGTGCTATGGGAACCTCAAAACAAAGCTGCTAGGAGATATAATCATTACATTCCTAGCATAAATTAAAAGGACATTAAGAGATGTTTGTATTTTGCTTTGGTCCTATCAACTCCCCGCTGCCAAGCCAAGCTCCCTCGCAGCTTCAGCTGCACCAACATCCCTGATGAAAGCCCCGCTCAGAAAGTGTCTGTGTTCTGCACAACAAACTACTTCTCAACCTCTCCCTCGCCCTGCAGTGTGTTACACAGCCATCCTTACTCCACCAAATGTCTTTAAAATGCTAGAATCATGTGTTGTATTTGTTCACATGAGATCAGGAACATTTTCACAGATCTCTTGTTCAAGCGTCCACCTTGAGCAGAAAAAAGTATTATCATCTTGTTAAACCAATTACAGCACTATGAATCCGTGATTTACACACAGAACACTGCTCCTACACTAGCCTGAGTTGCTGGTGGAGAAGTTAGAGCTGGTGTAACATGGTCATCTCCAACATGGCCAGTGCCTTTGATACAAGTTCATGTTCCTCCACCAGAAGCCACAACGATTTAGCAATTCCTTTTTCTGCAAGAGCTACGTACAGCCCAGTACACATACGTAGCTCTCCTCTGTGTTGACCATTTCTCCACATTTCCACAACCACTGATTACTACAGAGGTGATACAGAGACAGAGATAAGAGTGGTAAAGGGTAAAAAGCAGGATAAACATGAAAGCAAAGTGCACTCCAGTTGTTTCATATCTGGTTGGTTTAACTGCACATCTAACGGAGCGCTGGTATTTTCACTCCTCTCTTAGGAGCCTGAAGGAAGCTGTCCTTCAAACATGTCTTAGTTTGTAAATCACCATCCTAGCCCCCCCAAAATGATATGCAGTGAAACAGCCTGCCCCCATCTCCTTCCCAAACACACTTCATCTCAGTGACTACAAAAGCAAAGCAAGTGATACTGGGTTCTCCATATGCTATCACAGGTAATGGAAGAAATTATACATCACTGGTGTCTAAGTCATACTGCTACTCATCTCTGTTTCATCAATCCAAACAATTCTGGGTAAAAAAAAATTCTAAATCGAGCCCTTACACCTGGCTACTGGGCACTGTATGTTCAAATTGTTTTATTATCACCAATTCTGAGGCCCTTTCTATTAGTCACATGGTCCCTTTATCTCCACTGACAATTATATCCATTTGTTTGTGATACAGGTTAGGTTTTTATTCAGTTGGCCAAGACTGTACCCAAAAGGTCCTCTTCTCATTTCCCCAATTCTATAATACTAAACAGCACTACCTCTTCACCTCATTTTTCCACATGGTACACACAAGTATCCCAGGGCTCCTTTACTTCACTTTAAGAGAAGAAATAACAGCTCCTGAAACCACTCCTGAACGGCAGACCAACTCATGACTTCCCACACCTTGGCATTCCAATAGGCAGGCAATAGTCTGAAATGGTAATTAAATGACATGGCCAATCTACCACCAGATCAGGATCTAGTCCTGCTAGCTATCACCTATAACACACACAGACATGGAGCACCCAACGGTGTAAACACTAGAAACAAGGAGGTCCATAACGAAGGAACTTGTTCAGAGATGAGCACTAACATCAATGAGATTTGATTACCATAAAATCTGGTTCACTACTGAGCCAGAGTTTTGAAAGAAATCCAGAAGACAACGCCACGACAAATTGGCTGCGCAAGGAAATGATGGCCTGACATCTGGATACGACATGACAACCTGGTTCCTTAGAGGAAGCGGTGATCTCGAGAAACATCAGGAATCACATAAAGGGAGGTCAGCTGCAGTTCCAATTACTTCAGGAGTGATCCAACAGAACCTGACTCCTGCTCTCAGCCAGCAGCACCCCTCAGTCACACCCCAGTTTCAGGCTCTTCCAGGCACGCTGCCCTGCAAAGCGAAACACAAAGTGCACGTCCTCGCTACCTATCACGAGCAGACCGTCCTACCATCTTGTCAAGAGTACTCCATCCTTCTGGTAAAGGAGAAAGCCAGCTTTGGAAGCCTACTTAACAAAATGAAGGCTCTGTATATCAGCAACACTGCTACTGAACCAGAGTTACAAAGCAATTTCATTGCACAAGAACATTCCTCCCCTTCGCATTAAATGCTGCGTATGCACTCGGGAATTATGTAAATCTCACCAAAATTAATGAGAATCTCATTCAAGAAGAGTAATTTCCCCGACACGCTAATATATGAATGTATGTCACTATAACACACTCCAGCCACTTCACTGACTCATAAATAATTTCCTGCTGGCACGGTGGAAGCTCGTGTCCTGAAGCAGATTTGCCAGCACACCACGAGCCATACTGGGAAGCAGGAGTGAAAGACCAGATCGCTTCGCCGAGGCTAAAGTCAGTTCAGTCTCCCAAAAGGCCTCTTAACCAGTTCTTACCTCTGCTCTGAAAAACACACAATAAAGCAATAGATTGCTGTATTACTCATTGCACAGCCACTGTAGGTCAAGACCTCCAAACCTGATTCTCAGTCTCTTGAATAAAACCCTTGGCCTCATACACACCAAGGGTACAGGGGGCTCCTCAACCTTCAACAGTGGGTGCCCACTGCCTATTTTAGAGGGGACAAGATAAAACAGAGAACTCTTTCTGGTTGGACTGGATGATCTTAATGGTCTCTTCCAACCTTAACAATTCTATGATTCTTTCCACTCTCACCTGCTGTGGACTGTAACAGCACAAACCAATTTCTCTCCAGGTCAATGGCCACTTTCAACACTCAACCTCCCACACAGCAGAAGCAGCTTTTGGCAACTCTGCATCAAACACAGTCACTGTGGATTCTCCAACCCCTCAAGTAGCATGTGGATAATTTATGTCTGGTAACTATCTCACACAGGACAATTACTTTATTTTTTTTCTTTTTTAAGTAAGATTAGAGGGCCTCACCATTGCAAAAAATGGCAGTAACTCCTTTGGAGTCTCCTCTGGAGATATTCAAGACCCATCTGGATGCTGACCTGTGCAGGCTGCTCTAGGGACCTGCTTTGGCAGCGGGTTGGACTAGACAATCTCTTGAGGTCCCTTCCAACCCGTACAGTTCTGGGATTCTGTAACTCAGCAGCAAACACTTTTGTGATCCCAAAGCTACAGAGACACTAGTCCTTGTCTGGATCAGGAACACACTTAAATTCCTATAGCCATACCAGAAACAGAAAGCAATACTCCAGCAGTCAAACAAGTTCTGTGCTCTGCCACTCAGCACCAGAGCTCCTCCTCACCTTCCACACCACAAACACCAGCCAGACTTCTCCTGCCTGAGCACCTGAACATGCTCTGTCACAGATACAGCAGGTATTTAAATATTCTGGAAGCTTTTTCTTATGAAAGAGCAACACAGACTTGGGCAACGAGAGAGGGCAAGAGCAGAGGGAACAACTCACAGAGAGAGACTGGGCCCAAACCTCTCCTGCTACACCCCCAACAAGCCACCCCACAACAAGGCTTGATGTTCCCACTGCTAAAAAGCTGCAACACAACAAATGGTGAGCAGGAAAATCTGTAAAAGCACCAGCATGCCCACAGAAAAGAAGAAAGCTGAGTACCTGAGAGGACACATGGCACTGCTGGAACTGGAAACTCCAGTTAATTTTAACCCAGCAAACAACAAGGCCCACGGGGCTAAATAGCACTTGTCAAAAGGAATTCTGCAGTCAGTTAAATTAACAGGAACTGGGGCCCTAAACTGTCCTTGCAATTACTAAACAGGGATTTGAAGGACCTAACAAATTAACATGAGAGCAACAGTATATTTACCTTTAGGATTTCCAGTACCACATTTTTTTATTCCAGAATAATCCAAGGGTTTTATTTCCCCCCCAAACTAATAACTACCAATGTAGCTGAATTGCAACTTTAAGTAAATATTAATGTCAATAATCAGTGTTAATACTGCACCTTATATTAAGCAAATATAGTTGCTAATATGACCTTTACACATAAATGCAAAGTGTAATACCGTGGCACATTTCAGGGTCTGCAGGAATCTCAGGGGATTGTGCACTAACTTTATATATTAAGGAATCCTCATTTATGCAGAATTTATATTCACCTAGACAAGACACACAGCAAAACTCTCAAAGGCTAAAGTCCACCCTTGATCAGAAAGTTTTTCTGCCTCCTCATGCCAGTGATGTTTCCCAATAAGAAAAAAAAAAAAACATACAAAAAAAACCCACAAAAAAAAAACCCAAAACACCAACCACCAAAAATACAAGAGGGGTGTGGGGGGTGGGCGGATGGAAACCATTCAAAGAAACCAGAAAGTACTTTAGGGAAAAAAAGGGGGGGAGTGGGGGCTGAAAAATAACCAGCTGAGAAATGTTCTAGCTGATGGTGTAAAGAAATTGCCTCTAAAAGCACACCATGAAGCCTGAGGGTTTATGACCTTTATTTTTTTATGTTGGACAACATTATATAGATCGGATATCTGCATTTAGTAGCATTAAAAAGGGTTTAAACTATCTATTTCTATTAAGCCAATTATGTTAAACAGGGTAAGGTAACCAAAGCAAACTTCTGTAAGCCTCGGCTCTCTGGTTTCTCCATTTCCCCTCTCCCTAACACCTCGGTAGCATTTCAAAGGCTGCCTTTCCCCTTCCCCAAACACCTTCTTACACAAGGATTTAACTACTCCCTGCTGACCCTCCCTTAGGTTACAACACTGATTCTCCCACTACCCCCCACCCTCAATTCCACTTCTGGCTCGGAGGCAAACCCCCAGGACAGCATCTGCTAAAGGTGAGGTAGGATGGGCACTGCAAAGCCAGGATTTCATTAAGTTGGAACATGTAAATGGCTGCTTTCAAAATTTCTTTGATCTGCAGTAAATTACAGGGCCTGCTACAGGCTTCAGTCCTGCTAGCCAAGCAAACGAGCTACAGTGTATCCCACACATACTGCCATAAGGAATTCTGGGTGAAGCACCCTAAACTTCTCTGCCACCCTGGCAAGCAAATGCAGGGGCAAGGGGAAGGCACCAGGACCACAAACCCAGGGGACAAGGGCTCATCCTTCATGTCAATGATGGTTGTGCTCCCAGAAGCATGGAGGGAGCCCTCTAATAATTTAAACTCTGCAAAAGCTTGATGGGAGCACCCTGCCATGAGACCACACATTCCAGTGTGGGAAGTGATGTTACTGTTTTCCATGTCAGGATAGATCAAAGCATTATTGCTTCTGTGACTAACAGCATTTGTTTGATTCTGGGAGACACAAGAAATGAGTGATTTCAAGTTCCCCCCTGTACACACCAGTACATGAGGGGTGCTTACTGAGAGCACCTCAAACTTGTGATCACTCCATGGATATTTATTTATTTTTAACTCACTCGGCAAGTGTGAAAAGGAAAGTGTCATGTGAAGTTTCCAGCCATCAGGCCCTCATGTTTCAAGTCTTGCTTGATGTGCAAGAAAAAAAAAAAACTCCACACAAAACAAACCCCCAAAATCTTTATTTTCTAATAAAACATCCCTCAAAACAAAACAAAAAAGCACCATCGCTACAAGAACACTGAGACTGAAGCAGTAAGAACAAGAAACATCAAAAACATTCAGGCTGCTGCCTGAGTAAAACATCCTTAGGATGTTAGAAAATAAATACTATATCCAGTTGAACAGCCTAAATACTTTCTAAATTATCCAAAGGTTTACAGATTTCAGATAGAAACAAATGCCTCCCACTCAGCTGTAGGAGACTGCCTGCATTTGCCTTGTCTGAACAGCTCACACAGCATGTTATTTAAAATATTTACTGAGTGAATACATACACAGATATATAGTATTGAGAGGGGGAAAAATGTATTTACCAGCTGACAATAAGAAAAGCACCTCACACTGTCAACAAGAGCCTTGCCACTACCAACCAGATCCAGGGTTAAAATATGTTGTTCCATCAACTGATTACAGCACTATTTTTAGTCCTCTCCTGTAACAATAGTCAGTAAAGAAAGAACGTGAAGTCACAAGTATTAGGATTAGGTGGTTTAACTACTATTTTTGTAGTAAAGGATTCATCATTAGAATTGCTACTACCATTAGCATTCGAAGCAAAAAGCTATTGAAATTGCAGATTGGCTAATGCTTTACATGGCATTTAGCCAAGATGATTAATGATTCAGGGTACAGAAATAAATGCAAGAAAGGCGGCCTTTCAGAATGGCTCAGCTTAGTTAGCTAATTATGTTTTTCCTCAGATTTTATTCACCGAGGGAAGTGCTTCATTAATGTGGAATTTGGGTTACCCTGCGATGTCTCAGGCACATATTATTGGGGTACAAAATTCCAAAGTCCTGGATTACAGAAGAAGCAGCCTTCATCTTGCCCCACTGGAGTTGGCAATACCTTGGGAAAAATCATCTTCTGCTTCTTGGATGTGTGTCTCCATCAGTGGTTTTGTGCAAGAACTCCAGGCTACGCCAAGATGTGGCTCATTTCACCCCCAGGAGGCTTTTCCTTTAATTCCCACCCCTACTCTTATCTCTTGAGGTTTACATTCAGAGGGAAATAGGTGGAAAGAAGGGATGAAGCAATGTCTCACTCCAGTGATGAGCTCTGAAAGAGGAGTGAGTGGCCCTCTACCACACCAACAATGGGCAGTTGGCAAAGGACTAATTCAGCAGTTTAATACCAGCCAAGTCCCACCCAGCCAGAACCAAGATGTGAAGCACAGGTTC
Source organism: Heliornis fulica (assembly GCA_013399135.1). Taxonomy (NCBI): domain Eukaryota; kingdom Metazoa; phylum Chordata; class Aves; order Gruiformes; family Heliornithidae; genus Heliornis; species Heliornis fulica. The sequence goes on from VXBZ01011781.1 coordinate 70,494, forward strand.
TGTGCAGGGCAGGTAATGCAGCCACAGGCTCTCAATACAAACAACTGCCCCAGAAAGAAAGAAAAGTTACCCTTAACAAAGGAAGAGGAGAAACACACTATCTGAGAGCAGATCGCCGGAGGGGAGGGAATGCAGCATCACATGATACCCACACACAAAGCAGGTTTGTTCACTGCAGCACCCACAGGATCATCGTGCAGAGGAGATAGCTGTAAATTTGGCTAAGCATACACCTGGAAGTTTTCACACATGGGCAACACTGGATTCAATGGTCTGGAACAGCTCTTTGTTGAGATTCCTGGTCAGCAGTCAAAATCAGCTGAGGCAGTCTGAAAGGTAGAGGCTACTGGGGGTAGGTTGGGTGGCTTGTATCTTATGTAAGGTTTCACACATTTATAAAAACGCTACAAGTATCACAATGTGTTCTTGCAGGAGCACAGATAGGTCACAGCAATTCAGCAAACCAAAGAGATGATAAGGAGAAAGATAGAGAGAGGGGAGAAAGAAAACAAGCAGAAGCTGTGCTCGAATGAAGCGCTCTATTCAAAGCACACTTGGGCACCATGTATTAACTGAAATACTTTTAAGTCTTCAAGCATGGGAAAATAACTTTGCTCTTCCTGAGCAAGCACACAGCAAGGAAGCAGTCCACAAAGATGATAAACCACAGAGAAATCCCAAAGCCAGCACACCAGGTCACTTGTGCACTCCAGAGCCAGTCATCTTGCAATTGCCTCTCAGGGACAGTAAAACAGAGGTTCAGAGGAAGCAGATTCTTAAAACTTCCTGCAGATTTCAGGGTGGGTTTTCTCCTCTGTAAAAAGAGAAAGATTTTCCAATACCCAACCTTAAATATCAAACTTAGCCAATATTCTCAAGCTTCTTCTATCTCAGGAGGAATCTTTGAAAGGTATTGTAAAGCAGAAAACTTAATCAAATGTTCAGATTCCCCTCCCCAAGATAACCCTTCACTACAGAGAAATCTCTGCAAACCAAGTCAGCCCAACCAGACTTTTCATTTCAGCAAGGTATTATGTTCTTGGTTATCTGGGTATCAAGTTAGCACAGCCATTTCAGTGTCAACACAAGAAAAGCCCTAGCCAGTTCACTGTGATCCATGGAAGCACCAATGAAAATTCAAGATTTAACGAAACAGATCAGAAAATGTCCTCCACAACTAGAGCCACATGTGCTATCATCATGTGGTGCATGAGCCTTAAACCCTAGCCCAGCTAGCCAGGTTACTGGGACCACAGCAGCCTTCATACACCGGGTGCTTCCAGGCAGCTCAGGAACCCTCCGTCCTGGAGCGTTAACTGTCACTTCAATGAGGTTTCCCTTTGGAAGAGCAAACACTACTGCTTCTGCTTCCTCAGCTCCCAGGCTCTTTTCAGAGGACCTGTCCATGACTGCAAGGCAAACTCTGGTCACAGTGTCTGCCAACAGGCACCAAACATTGTCAAACAATGTCAAATCCAGATGCTTTCACAGCATCAAGCAGTAGTTCTGAGTAGCTGTGCTCCACAAGGGCAGCTGCCAGGAGAATTACCTTCTGTCTCCACTTGAATGCAAGCTCCCAGTTAAGAAGTTTCACAGTCACATTGCCAACAGGAAAACTGAGTATAAAACCCAGTCCCAGCCCTGTTGCTCTCACTATTCTTCACCAACTATATGTGAAGAATTCCCCACGTTCAACAAGATGATCCCTGCAGAGTTCTATTGTCTCAAATTATTAATTAAACATGCTCTCAAAGAAAGTAAATCCCTAAAATCATTTGCTTTTACTAAGCAACTCCCATGTTACCCTAACTGCAATTCAGCCTAAGTATGCCTATTCACTGTAATTCAGGAGGGACCACCACCAGAGAAGCTCCCCACTCCAGTTCAAAAATGCATGCACCAGAGACCACATCCAAGAAAATACAACAAATTTTCCTAAAAACCTGCTCAGTGTTGATAACCTCTCCCAGCTGAACATCTCCACCATCTTTCCATTCCCCTCAGGAGTGGTAGATGGCTGATTGGGTTTGTAATGAGATATGCAACCTTTCATAACCAAGCTAAATCCATCAAAGCCTTACTCATCAGGGTCCTCTTTTACCTCTTCACTCACCTACTTGAAGTGAGGTTGTGATCATTACTCTTTTTTTTTTGCAGGATAAACTACATACAAACAACCCAGTGCAGGTTTCATAACTGCCCAAACAGCCCAAAGGTAATCAAGCACCACACATGAATGATAGCCTAAACCTCTTCAGTTGTTATCTTAGAATCACCGGTGGGCACTGACAGTCAACCTTATCTTGCTGATTTTGGTGGATAAAAAGAGAAGAATATGTTTTGCAGTCAAGACCTGGCTGACAAAACCATCTTCCACATAAAGTCTGGTGATTAAGTATTTGTAGCTGCAGACAGCTGCAAATTTACTTAGGACTTCAGATTCCAATCTAGGTAAAAAAAGGCCAATTTCTACTTCAGCATCTGCAAGAATAGAGAGAAATGTATAATACATGCTACTTGTGTGGATCTTCAATACTAATTATGCAAAATGACAGTAGCATCTCTAATTGCTTAATTTTATATAAAAACATTAATTATTTACACCCCTCCCTCTCCTTCAGGAGAACAAGGGAAGAACATAAAGGGAAGAGAAAGTTTCTAAGTAAAATATAGAATGGCATTTTCCTCCTGCTCACAACAAGAGGTCACTACCTACTTCCTTGGGAGCACTGAATCTTTGTCTAAAGCCATCCCTACTGAAACTATTCATGGGTCAGCTGTCGAAGCTGCTAGACAAAGTACAGCCAAATACCAAGGAGGAACAGGAGCACAATGAAAAAAAATTAAAAGCAAGAATCCCATAAATAAGTTCTGACTTGTAATACAGATATTTACTAACACATGATAAAATGCTGTAATTTGGTAAAAATCATCAGAGTATTATCACCAACAGCGAAAGATGTCTGTCTAAATACATAATAAAGAAGAAAACAGAATTCAACAATTTAAAAAAAAATCCCTATACCTTTAATTATGACCTCCCAAGCTCTAGGCAGATATTAACCTGTATTACCCTGTAATTACTTTTCTAACTTTCCATTATGTTTTAGCTACCAAGTTTCCTAACCAGTCTTCAAGGCAACAAGACAAGGGCCCTCACTGCATTCCTTTTGGAAGTCTAAAATCAAGAGTACAGTAATAAAAGTGTATCTGTAAGAAACTGAGACCTTGCAGACATCAGTAACAATTCCCCATGTCTCTGCATGTCTCAGCAGTTCCTTCCACTTCTACTCTTGCAGGACAAATTCAATTCTATCCTGGCTAAGCTAAACTGAATTAAATCTTTTCACATGCATAAGTTGTAGACCTTGCTCCAAGGAATTCCTGATTTAGGAAGCAGATGCAGAGGTGGCCAAGAAGTCAAAAGGAATGGCAGTATTAGGATTAACATATATCTTGCATTCTGCTTCCCATGAGTAAAACCCTGAAGCAAACAGAGAACCATGGAAGAAGAGGCAGTCAAAGGCTGAAGAAATAAACAACACATCAATAAAACTGCCCCCCAATCACTGGAGTATATGGTGTCAAGAGACTGGTTACTGCCCCCTCTCAGAGTTGAATTTGAAGAAAACAAACACAAAGACTTGTTTAAAGATACATACTGAATGCAAAACACCAGGACTGTATGACAAATACACGAGGCAATGTAAAAACCAGCAGGAAGTAGAGCAGATAAGGTTCCAACTTTAATTATACTCTAGCGGGCACTGCTTGAGCTTCAGATCAGAGGTCACGTGGAGGAAACCAGAGAGAGCAGCACACACAACCTCCCAAGCTTAATCCTACAGTGTAGCTCATAGGTACTCTGCTCACAAAGAATATACACTCTGGTTTTTAAAACTTCATTTACCCTAGCACAAACTAATGAGGTTTTATTTCACTAAGCAGTGCGTTTATTAGCGTCATTTCATATAAGAAGCTGCTGAAGACAATCAAGAGCAACACATCTACCAACATCAGGAGAAGGGTTTGTAACTGGCAGAATTCTTTTGTTCAAGTGAAAATTGAAGTCTTATTAAAGGCTATTAATGAATGCAGTAAGAATGTTCCAAAACCTGCAGTCTGTAAAAACTGTGCACCTTGTCCCCTGTCCCCTCAATCTCCAGTGGGTTGTACTGTCTTTGCTTTAAGCGATTTTCAGAGAAAGGAGAATGAAAGTATGAATTGGCAGAAACAGATTAAGAACATCATGAAGTTCTTTTGACTTTGTGAAGCCATCTTTCCACAAAACATCCAAACAAAAGCAGATCCTATGTAAACACCTCCACACCAGACAGCTTTTATTTGCAAAACCTTAAAGTTGGGGCCTTTCAATAATAATTTTTACTGTTTCTTACACAACTTCCAACACATTACAATCTCTTCCATCGATGCCTCTTTAAACTAGTTTTACACTAAGTGACTTAAAACTAATTATCACAAAAATTACATCTCATTTCAATGCAATTATTTCATTTAAAGTAATAACTAAACTAAAACCTGTTTCCATGTAAGAGAATAACTACAATATTCTTCTAGCTGCTCTGCTCACATTGCAGTATTTTATGTGCTTTTTCTGCAAGAACAAATTAACAGGGCACTTGGGTTTATCCTTTGTTGATGTACACTGTGACTTCAGTGAGGTTGCAAAATTAACTGCAATGTTTGCTTTTAAATGGTCTGGATGGCAACACATTCCCCGGGGAGGCACAGCAGAGGAGCAAGGGCTTGCTCGCTTTTATTTGCAAAACTAGAGGCAGAAGATATTCATAAAGGTTGCAAAAGCTTTGTGTCTGCTGCCTTGACAATATCTGTGGGAATCATTCGACTCTAAAACATGCTTACACTTAAGTTCTGCTCCCTTAGCAGCTAAGGAAGCACATCATCTCTGACGAGTTACTTACAGGTCACCAACAGAAAGCTCGAGTGAGTCACGCACTCATTTAACTCGCAGCACATCTGACAATGCAACTACTGAAAAGACTGCTAGTAAACACTACTACTGAGATACATTTCAGCCCACCACCCTTTCAAACCCGTTAAGTTCCTGTATGAAGGTAGCTGTGTTTCAGACAGCACTGCTTGATGACTCTGTTAAGGCTGTTCAGACAAGCACAAGAACACCTTCCCTTCCTAATTACAACCAAAAAAAAACCCCCAAACCCCAAAACAAACAAACACAGAAACCCAGGAAAACACATTACCAGCAACCTCCAGACTGTGTTTTTCAATATTGGGAATGGTAAGAGCTCAACCTACATGCATTGGCAGTTTTGTAATACCATTACATAAGAATTATTTAACTACAGCAACAGATTTGAAAAGCAGCAGCAGTCACTGCTACGCTGGTTCACACATCCAAAAAAAAAAAACCCAAAACAAAAAACAATAATCAATAAAGGGAATGATAAATTTTGCATTTGACTGTACAGAGAGTGGACTGGGATTTCAACACCCTCAAGAACAGAAACATTTCAGCTTACAGCTACTGAGACACGGAAAACCTGAAAAGAAAAAACAACCACAAAAAGTACAACTGTTGCCATTCTGAGCACACAATAACCAGCTAAAGCTTTAAGAAAACATCGTTACAAACATCTACGACAAGCCCGACACACTCACAGTGTTGAGTTTGGAAACATTGAACTTGGTTTTTTTACCTGATGTTCTGCATGAATGTTATCCCCAGTAGGCCAGCGATGTTTGCTGTTATTATAGCCGCCTCCACCACTTCCTCCTCCCCCAAGCTGCTCACCATGCTGCCTCTGGAAGAAGTAATCCACCATAGCGTCGTCCTGGGAGCGGCCTGCAACTCCTATGGATCCAGGAACAGGACTGGAGTGTGTCCCTGCTGCAAGCGCCTGATTTGCAGCTGGCTGTTGCTGAGCCTGGGACCCTGTTCCAGATGTCAATACAACAGGCATGTTGGGATTAGCTGTATCTTGAGCGTGCTGTTTCAGGTGGGGGCTGAACGAGTCCTGCCAGAGTACTGCTTTTCTCTTCAAAACACACGCAACGCTCATTCCACCAACACCTACGGGGGGTGAGGGGAAGAGGGAGAGACGGCGAGAGAGAGAAGGAAAAGAAAACATGAAATCCTTACAGCTTGGGCTTTTGTGTGTTAAATAACACAACCACCTCGTGGCTGGCAGGGAAACATCACGACACCAAATCTGACTCCTTTTAACATAGTTATTTGCTCCTTTAAGTTAGCAACTAAAATATTATATAAAAAAACCCCTATGCTAGCCAGAAATCCCACATTTTGTGCTGCCAAGTGTTATCAGCATATGCAAGATCCATGTAAGCTGCCCATCACACTAAAATCAAAATGCCAATTTATGCAATGGACAAAACACTGGCTGTAGTGTTGCTGCAGAAGACTGCTAGGGAAAAAAAAAGCCCCTGGAAAACCTGGTAGAATGCAAATCACACCAGCCAGGCCCACGTGTGTGTTTACACACAGGGAGATACAAGGTAAAACTCCAATCGATACACTAGGGCCCCTGTATCACAGTGTGTTCGCTCGGCCACGCAAAACATCCAGGCAACAGGTTTGTTGTTTGCTTTTCTCTCAAATGTGAGCTCCCAGTGATGGATTTCTGCTTACACAGAACGAAGTCCCAAACATACTGTGCACTCCTGCAAGCTCAGAAGTTGGTTCAGTCACGAGATGGTAAAACATACTGGGATGTTTTGTATGAGATTCCCTAGAGAAGGTGCAGATAACTTCTTGGTGCCCAGGATTTCAGCAGAACCTTCCAGAGTCACAGCAGCCGTCAGCGCCAGTCTAACCATCAATGGCACTGGGGAATGCCGGGTGACCCAGAGAGACCATCCAACGCCAAAAATACCCCAAATGCTTTGCCTGTACCCAAAATCATCTGCACACAGGGGGACAACAGGCAAACATGTTGACAGCAACACCATCACTTACTATCCACACCCCCCACCCCGAATATTTTAAAGGCACCCCAGCATCAAAAACAGGTCACAGGTTTGTTATTTTAAGACAACATTATCTTCTGAACCTGAGAGCAATAAAGACATTACACGTGTGAACAGAAAAGTGTTTGCCCCTGTTACATAATGCTCAGCTACTGAAGAGTAAGTCAGATTTGGTTTTAAAGGCACAGTATAGTCAGAATTATTACCCTTGTAGTTATTGAGGCAACAGGTTTCTTGTTTGCTTTTTTTCTCAGATGCAAAAGATTGCTAGTTTAGTTAGTACCCTAAATGCAACCCCACAAATACCACAGAGAGTTACAAGGATGAAACTGGGGAGGGGGGGAAGAGCTCAGCACTCCAGACTCCCACCACAGCTGCATACCAGGATGAGAATGCTTTTACTCTTGTACCTTGGTGGCTGGAAACCTTGGCCCTGATCCTGACAGCAGTTCTGATGGCCTGAAAGGCGGCTCTGTTTCCACTCTGCTCATCATAGTAGTTTTGACTAACAGTCAACTACTACAAGCAACTTCCAAGAAAAATTTTCTAACAGCAGAGAGAAGGTTGACACACACACACAAAACTGCAACAAACCCCAAGTCCTATCTTTGATCACATTTACTTGAGTTTGTCCCACTAATTAAGAATGGTGTTAATATTCAGAAGAAAATGCCTGTAAGAGCTGCAGTGAGAATAAGATTTTTAATTGCACCTATAACATGCATTTGTTGACACACACACACACAGAGCCTCCCTGGCTACATAAACAAACAGCTCTACCAGGCTTTTTCTAGATTCAAAAACCTTCACAACTGAAATACAAGCAACATTTAACAGAACTAACCCTCTGTCTTCCAGAAAGCCTGGAAATCACTACCTTCCTCAAACACTGGGACACCATCTGATATTACTAAACCTTCACTGATTTTTATACTGTGGTTTATTGGTATAATCTCTTTAGCTGTCATTTAATAAATATCCAAATCCTTTTAGTAACTCCTCTGCACAGTAACAAAAGAAGAAAAGTAAGTAATTTCTGGTAAGAAATCACCTATCACCAAGTTGGGGTGTGTGTTTATTGTAGACAATGAAATCTGTGCAGCCCCAGGAAAAGAGGTTACAAGTTATCTCAGGGCAGTCTGAGAAAAACAAACAAACAAACCACTCCAGAAAGATACTATGAATCCACAGAAACTTTCAAGTGAGACAAGCCCCTGTTTCAAATGGAAATGCCACCGGTGTGAAGTTGGGAGTGGAAGCCAAAACAGTAACAATGTTACTCTCCTCCCTCTAAAAGCTGCAAGGTCCCTCTGTTCACAAGCAGGGATTTCTTTCTGGATTCATTTGCCGGCGGATCGTTAACAACTCCATTACATTAAAAACTGGGGAGGGTGTAAGGCTCTAGAAAATCTCCGTCAGAGTACTACAAAGATACACACAAGTGCCTCCTGCTCCCAGGCGCTTCCTCTTTCGTCTAATACAGACGAGGCAGCTCCAAACACGAGAGGAAAAACTTGGCAAAGGCGACATTTTGAAGCGGAGCAAAGGGGAAAAGAGCATTGTGGGTAGTTCAAGTTTAGTTCCAAGACGTGTTTTTATAGAAATGCCGTGTTAAATGTAGCGGACAGCTGAATCCTGTCATTCAAAGCTCACAGAGCATCAGAAATATGTTAAGTCACCTACACAACGCACATTCATTAGCAAACCAGCAGCTGCCAGGCTCGCCCGCTGCTAATGGCTACTCAAAGCCTGTACACTCCCCCAACTGCTCGCAAAAATCTCTAATCAACTTTTCCCAGGTAAACTGTTCGGTGGGAAGAGTTATGTATTGACAAACAAAGGCTCCTACACTGCTACAAAGCGGACAATTTTTCCTCCTCCCTTGATAAAAACACAGAGTGCAAACAAACTGCTCCGTGTTATCATTACAGACAAAACACTTTAGATAACAGGATGATCCACAAGAAACAAAAACTTTGGAGACCTCTCCCTGCAAGTTTTAAGCCAAAGCGCCGACAACACAGAATAAGGCAGCTGTAACCCGCACAGGGCACAGCTACGTGTTCAGATCTCCACGGCTCTTACTCAAGATTCCTCTAAAAATAACAGGCAACATTAAGAAATTAAACCAGCACATGCCATGTGTTTCAAAAAGTTCAGTCGGGTACTAGAAGAGAGTTTGGGTGGGTTCCTGTTTTGTTTTTTTAAAGTTAAGAGTCGAAATCAAAAGCACAGCCATTGTTCGCGAGCTGTGTGGCCTACAAGAAGTTTTAACGTTAAACCTTGTGTTTTCCTGAAAACCTGGGGAGAGGCAGGAAGGGGTGAGCTGATCACAGACCAGACGGCTTAAGCCAGCAGTAAGACACCCTGAGATAAATGTTACCCCCTTGCCCACCTCCCTCACCCTTTATTAAAGGAAATTCCTTACTCATGATCTGTCGAACACAATCTCTGCTCAGAACAAAGTTATTAAAGCATGTACACAAAGGAGTATTTTTTAGGTTAGGGCAAGAAACACTCTTAAAATTACACTCTGCAAGGAAGAAGGGCCAAACAGTGTTATTACGCAAAAAACCCAGATGAAAACGAGGAAGAAAAAAAACCCCAACAAACCCACACAAACAGAAAACCCCAGGGTCACCCAGCACATCAAAAAGTATTGTCTGCATTTCCCTTCCCTCCCACTTGCGAGGCACCGTCTTTCTGCTCTGCCAAGAGACACGGAGCCCCCCCGGCCCCGCCGAAGCCCCCCCAGGGCTGGGAAGGAAGAACCCAACCACCATCCCACCCCCCCCCCACCACCAGCACCGCGGGCCAGCGCCGGGCCGGCTCCC